>CM035422.1:131014415-131024415 GCA_020310875.1 Ceratopteris richardii | reverse complement strand
AGGAGACTGAAGTTGTCCAAGAGCTAAAATTTATGTCAATCTCCGATGATTCGTCCTCAACCACTCCAGTTGTTCCGGGAAGTCATTGATTCAGTTTGTCATGCATAAAAGCAAGAGTTGTCGATTTTTTACGACGTGCGTTAAAGAACTTCCCTCAAGTAGCTGTTCATAGAATCTTTCATTCTACATATATGACTTGAACGCGACTAATTATGAGAACTGATTAAATAAAAAGACGAAGGGAGAAGAAATTGGAGAAAAAAGCCAGCCGGGTTTAGATGGTGCAAACCATGAGTTCTTCACATCCTACAAGCAAGAGTGATAACCCATTTACACTTTGGTTTCATATATATATATATATATATATATATATATATATATATATATATATATATATATATAACACTATATAACGGAGAGAGAGAGAGAATGAGAACATATAAGTACATGCGAGAGTAGATAATCTTAGATATGCTAATGATAAAATGAAATAGGTGTATAGAGGTAGAAAAAAGGATAGATAGATATAAAAGAAAACAAAAAGAAAAATAAAAGAGTGTAACTTAATAAATTCTTATTTTGTGTACTAAATGGAGCTTTCGCTTTGGTCTTTTAATTGTTGAACCAAAAGAAGACTATAAGTTATGAGGAAATTGACTTGCAAATAAAGTGAAGTAAAGAGTAGGGGAAGTTTTGGAAGCCTATGTGCTAAAGTAGTTGGAATTCTTATCCGTTATGGAACTCATTTTTCTTATAGTTATTATGGCTAACGAAAATGTATTAAATAACTAGAGATTTATTGAGCTAATGAGGAAATTGACTTGCAAATAAAGTGAAGTAAAGAGTAGGGGAAGTTTTGGAAGCCTATGTGCTAAAGTAGTTGGAATTCTTATCCGTTATGGAACTCATTTTTCTTATAGTTATTATGGCTAACGAAAATGTATTAAATAACTAGAGATTTATTGATTTATATAACGTATTGGGGAAGTGTACCTCCCTTTGACTTGAAACATGCAAACCTAATGCTTCCCTCCTTCTTATTGGCTTATTCTGTTATCTTATATAATCCTTGTATTTAGAGTTGTGATTTTGATTCTTTTACGGAGATTTATAAACCAATATCATCAAACTAGTTTCATATAAATACTGTTTTTATGAAGAAATAAGCATACATTTTGTATTGTCTTTTCTTCTTGTGAATTCTTTTGGTGCATGGAGCAAGCATAAGTTCTTGGCCAAATTCACATAGACTTTTCACATTTCAAGAATCTCAAACGTATATTAATCTTATCATATGTTAGGAAAACAACAAGAGGTGAAATGTGAATCTTACCTTAGTGAAAAGGAAACGGTAAAAACAGAGAAATTCTTCTGATTTTATGAGGAAAAAAATTCATAAATATCTTGAAAATCAAAATTTAATTAGTCCCTAGAAATTAGGATCACATTTTAGGTATAATCTCTATATGTCATTGCTCCAATAAAGTGTACAAATACACTTTGAGAAAATTTGACGATCTCCTAGAGTCATTTGTCTATGAGTGAGTATTTTTATTCAATGCATCATATTTTTCACTTAGATAGATCTTCAATACAAATGCATTCAAAGTTTCTTAATCATTGGATGCATAGCTATTTAGATATCACTGATCACATGTGAAATAGTCTATGTATCCCCTTGTTCTTAAATAGTCAGGCTTATCCTTGTACTTCTTATACACTTTGATATGTGTATGATCATCCTAAAATCATGAAATAATTTGTTATAGATTGCATAACACTTCATCTGAAGGTGTGCAAAA
Organism: Ceratopteris richardii; assembly: GCA_020310875.1. NCBI lineage: Eukaryota > Viridiplantae > Streptophyta > Polypodiopsida > Polypodiales > Pteridaceae > Ceratopteris > Ceratopteris richardii. Next base: position 131,022,613 of record CM035422.1, on the reverse strand, counting down.
GCTCTTTGGACAATTACTGTCAGGCTATGATAGCTAAGCAACATATTGAGAGCTTTTCTCAAGGAAGTTTGAACCTGCGATTTATCTCTTTTGACACAGAAGTTTTGGGACGATGATCCAAAGTCGTTTTGTGGCTTGAATTCATATCTTGGAAGCTCGCACGGCCTATTAGGATACTTTGAGGCTAACAAGGTTGTTCTTGAGGAAGGTTTTACCAAGATAATCTCATCTCTAGACTATACCCATCCTCTCTTCATTATGGTAATAAAGCAAAGCTAAAAGGTGATGAATTCCCTCAGCTATTGAAAAGTTAAATTAAAGGAAATACTCCACATGGTCTCTAAGAATGAAGTCTTATCTGCAAGGAAGGAATTCGTATGGATATATCTATCTCTGATTTTTTTCTCCTTCATATTAGGAACTATAAGACCTCTCAAGAGACATGGATTGCTTTGGAATCATTCTTCTCCTCAATTACCAAAGCTAGGAAGGATCAGCTATGGATGTAGTTTGAAATGCTCAAGAAGATGCCCAAGAGAACTATGACTCATTTTTTCACCAAGATGAAGGAACTTGTAGATCAACTTGGAAGCATTGGAAAAATCATTAATGAAAAGACGATTGGGAGGCTTCTCCTTAATGGGATAAGAGTGATGAAAAATGGGGAGCTTTCACCATAGCTATGGATCTTTATATGGATATACAAGTACCTAATTTCAACTCTCATGGGCAACTCTTTACACACGAATCCAAGATCATAAATAATGGTGAAAACCAAAAAAGGTAACCAATCATATACCCTCTATACAAATAACAACAAAGGCAAGGAAAACAAAGGAAAAGGGGAAAAATGATGATGATGGAAGTCCCTATCAAAATTATTTTTTAGGTATAGGTAGAGGCTAAAGAGGAAGAGGTTGAGGAGGTAAACAAGGCAAGGGGATAGCTCAAAGCTCATCATCCTCTACCATATGTTATCCATCAAATCACATAATAGATAATTGCTTTAGGAACCCAAGGAATCAGGGAGGACGAGGATACATTAGAGAAGGCTATGAAAATTCAAGAGGTTGATTCGATAATCCATATGAAGGACAATGCAAATACATCAATACCTACAAGAAAAACTATGAAGGAGAATACAAATAAAGGAGATGCTATAATAACTACAAAGATGAACGAGCTTAAGAGGATTCACTTCTTCTTATGAAAATGAGAATGAAGGTTGGTCTGATGAGGATGTATTTCACATAGATTTTGGATGCTCAGCTCATGTGGTAGAAAATGTGACTCTACTCTTAAACATGAAGTCAAACAAGAGATGACACAAGATATTCACTTGAAAAAATAAGAAATGTAAAGACCTCTAATGGTACCATGAACATACAAAGCAAAGTCATTTATGTGCCAACCATTAAAGAGAACTTTAAAAGTGCAGGTATAATAGTTGAGATAACTTTGTTGGTGAGATTCACTAAGCATGGAGCCTATGTTAAGGCTCCATATCAATGTTGCATGAACATATCACAAGGGGAGAAGACAAGAACTCTCACATGCAAAGAACATTTCCTTGTGTAATTATGGTACCCAAAACCTTTGAGAACTAGAGGTTTTCCATGAGAGGATAGCTCACATAAGTCAAAGCATCCTCAAACAAATCAGTATAGATCAAAGTGTTCTTGGAGTACCCAATATCGTAAAGCAATAGATGATATACAAGTAGAGTGCATGTGAATATGCTAAGTCATAGAAACCACTGTTCACCGAGAAAAGATAAATACATGAAGACGTCAAGAGCATGTCTAGATAGATGTTTGGGGACCATGCAAGGAGCCTTCCATCTCAAGGTCTAGGTATTATGTTTCATTTATAGATGGTTGTAGTAGATTGAGTATCTTATTATTCATGAAGCATAAGGATGATTCGTTTCCATGCTCTAAGAAATATATGGATCTTTTCGAGTATCAAACTTATAAAAAGCTTAAAATAATACAATTAGATCTAGTTGTGGAGAATATGTCTCCCATGAATTTGACTCATATCTACAGTAAATCACTACCAGATACATTCTTGAGCAGAATGGAGTGCCGGGGAAAAGGAATAGGACCGCTATGGAGGCTGTAATAAGCTTCCAAGCTACTTTTGGGTGGATCTAGTATCTAGTGCCACATATTTGATAAATACGTTACCATCAAATGATCTAGATCGTTTGAATCCATATGAAGCATGTCATGGAAGAAGACTTAGCTTCGACCAGTGCACGATCTATGAGGTCATTTCATATGCACATATGCCTTCACTGATAAGAAATAAATTAGAACCTAAAGTAGAGAAGTGTGTGTTTAGACTATGACCTTAATCAAAAGGTTTATACACTATATAATCCTAGCAATAAAAACTTTTTAGTAAGTCAAGTTGTTCTTTCTTATGCGAACAAGTATGGTTTGAAGATGATTGGATGAAGATAAAGCTACCATATGATCTAGATGAAGACTTCCCAAATCTATCAACTACAAATGGACACCCACTTGAAGCATCAAGTGAATATGAAGATGATGAGAAGACGCAAAGGAGAGTAATCAACTCATGAAATGCCAAAGGAAAAGCTCAAGTGCAAGAGTTGAGGTATGTAGCAAAATCATCTCAACAAATTATGAGAAGATCTAATAGAGGAAAGAAAAAGCCTAAGAGCTATATGATACATCATTGGTTAGCACTCCATCTATTTATTTGAGTATTTAAACTCTAAGGAGCCTTCATTTTATGAGGAGGGAAAGAAGAAATCGGAGTGGATGAACTCGATCGAGGAAGAGATTAAGGCATTGAAGGAAAATTATACTTGGGATTTAGTACCCAAGAAACAAGGGATTGAAACAAGGGATTGACTATGAAGAGACTTTTCACCTATGTCCATGAAGCCAACAATTAGAGAGCTTATGAGCATTGCAGCTTCCAAGAATTGGAAGATATGCCAAATGGATGTGAACGATGCATTTCTAAATGGTTGTAGATGTCCTCTAAGGGTTTAGAACCATAGGCTTGTCACCTATTTGGAAGATAATGGATTCGTGGTTTCAAAGGTGAATCCTTCATTTTTTGTTAAGAGGAATCAAGGAGAAGTCATATATATGTGCATATATGTAGATGATATAGTACTCACAAATAATGATGTTGAAGGCATTAGGGGGATCAAGCTACAAATTTAGGATATCAAGATCATTGACCTAGGGAAAGTGACATACTTTCTAGGGTTTGAAGTTGTGTAATTAGATCAGGTTATGTATCTCACTCAAAGGAAATAAATCAAGGACATGCTTTCTAAATTGAAGAGGAAAAACTAGAATGTTGTACAAACACCCATGGAGATGAATCTAAACCTAAGTGCTCATGAACGAGAGCTGATTGATAACATAACAAATTACCATAGTCTAGTGGGTTGTCTGAACAATGCCACATTGACTAGAGTAGATATTTTCTATGGTGGAAGTGTCTTAAGTTAGTTTATGCACAATCGTAGAGAATCTCACACAAAAGGAGCCAAGAGGATATTCAATTACTTGGAGAAAACCATTGATCAAAGTCTATATTAGCCATATACATCTTATATAGACATAAAACGCTTTTAACATGCACATTGGGTAGGTTCTAAAGATGATAGAAGAAGTAAATCAGGATACCTTACTTTTTCAATTACAAATCTTATATCATAGTCATCAAATAAGAAACCTATTGTTTCATTCTCATCAACTGAAGCCTATTATAGAGGATTAGCCAAGGGAACTAAGGAAGCCATGTGGATCAAGACCTTGTACTCAGATATACGCCTTAAGTCTTCTCCTCATCACATTTTTTGACATAACATTAGCTCATTCTACCTTGTAGATAATTCAATATATCATGCCATGATCAAAGATATAGATGTCTAATACTAGTATCTTAGGAAAAAAGATGAAAAGTAAGGAGAGGATGTCAAACATTTGTCTACAGAGATCATTCCATGTGTGTGTGGGACGAGGGCTAGTCAGCCAAGGTCCTAAGCTCAGGGGTATATCATAAGGTATTTGATGGTTAGTGGGGATGAGTGTTGCATGCTGGCCACATGGCGACGCTAGATCATTCCAGATCAATGCTATTTTTGATACAAGTGGATATAAATGGATGGGAGGAGAGTGGCACACACATCATTCGCATGTCTTCTTTGAGGAAAGCCTCTCACTTGGTATCAGAGCATAGGAAGTAGGCTTGGGCGAAGTTGAAGGAAGGCGCACGTGTCGATTTCAAAGGGAAGTCCATAGGCTAGTTGCCAAGAAGCGGAAAGGCAAGGCTCAAGACACCAAGGTTGAGAGCAAGGAAAGTCTGTAGGCAAAGTGGCCAAGAAGTGGAAAGCCAAGGCTCAAGAGACCAAGGTTGAGGACAAGATGGTTCAAGAGACGGTGCGAGGGTGAGGACATCAATCCAAAGGGACAGCAAGGATTGATCATTGAGGACAATGATCTCTAGAAGGGGAAGAGAGTGTTAGACTCCAGATATAATCGGCAGGAGATGGTTGAATCACACCCTAAGAGGGAGGATTAGGAAGTAATCCTCAAACCATGGCTTTTTGGGCAAGTGGTTAGCCCATCATACTCCTAGCTGGTAGGTCATGAGCTCAAATTCCACAATTGGTATCAAATTATCTAGGGAGGATAATCTAATAGAGGGTATTGTTTCTTTGCAGGAAACGGATAGAGCAGATCATTCTCTAGACATAATACTAGATAGGAGACAGAAACGGTTAAGGAATCGTGTCATCCAAGAGTATCTGGTAGCGTGGAGCAGATTACTACTTATTGAATCTACTTGGGAATCAGTAGATCTAGTTCGCAAGTACTTTCCCTCATTAATTATTGAGGACAATGATCTTTAGAAGGGGGAGAGAGTGTCAGACATTGGTCTACAGAGATCATTCCATGTGTGTGTGGGACGAGGGCTAGTTAGCCAAGGTCCTGAGCTCCAGGGTATATCCTAAGGTACTTGATGGTTAGTGGGGATGAGTGCTGCATGCTGGCCACATGGCAATGCTAGATCATTCCAGATCACTGCTATTTTAGATACAAGTGGATATAGATGGATGGGAGGAGAGTGGCACACACATCATTCGCATGTCTTCTTTGAGGAAAGCCTCTCAGAGGAACTCTCATATGTATCCTATCAACAACAATGAGTAGATATGATGACCAAAAGATTGGATGGAGTAAAGTTTAAAAAGTTCTAAGTTATGAATAAACTTCAAGAAATCATCTTACACTTGAGGGGAGCTGTTGGTGCATGGACAAGCTTAAGTGTTTCGCTAAGTGCATAGTGAACTTCTTACATTTTAGGAAGCTCAATTGTACATCCATTTCATCATATGTTATGAGGTTGAATGTGAAGCTTATCTCAGTGAAATGTACAATGGATTAATGCATACATTCTTTTAATTTTATGAGGAGAAAAATCCATGAGTTTGTTTGAATCAAACATTCAATTATCCCCTAGAATTTGGGATCACCTTTTAGGTTGATCCTCAAACTATAATCCATTCAAAAAGTGTACAAATACACTATGTATTTGTTAGTTCAAGTTGCAAGCCTAAAATCTTAACCTATGCTCTTGGATTTCTTTCAAATTTATCGTGCATGAGTATACATCACTTTGAGGTTATCACTGTGATTTTTAAAGCTTTTTTCTATAGTTTACTTTAAGTAAAAAGGTAAAAGCAAAAATGTGGAAGGAATCTTGTGATTTAAGAGAGCCAAAATCCATGAAATTATGTAGAATTAAAATTAAAATTTATCCTTAGAATTAGGCCTACTTTTAGGTAGAAGACTCAAGAACTCTCAAGCTAAAAAGAGAACTGTATATATACACTACCTTATAGTCATGGGAGAAGCATAGAATTACATATAGTTTTAGCAGAGCTCTTGAGAAAACATTGTAATCACTTGAAGTGAGAGAAGTCCTACACAACTCCTTTGTATCATATGTGCAACATCAATACACATTATGAATAATCTCCATTGATTACTCATTCTCTATTTACTATTGCAGGACTTTGAGTTGCACAATCATTTTCCCTCATTCATTTGTTAGACTGTGGATATCCAATATCCAATCTATCACTAGAATCACTTAGCTAGGACTGTTGATAGATTTTATGGAGTTTGAGGTGTGCAGAAGCATGCAAACAACACAAGAAATGAGAAGAAGCTTGGACCACAACACACAATATTGAATGTATTCGCAAGTGAATGTACAAAGGTACATGAATTGTTAGGGTTATAGGCATATATACAAGCTAGGGAAAAAAGAAAATGAAATTCACTCAAAGATTCAGATTTTGAGAAGTGATAGAAGAAGAGAATACATGTCTAAAGACTTTAAGTCTTTTTTAGAAGACAAAGGTATCTCTCATCAACTCACTATTGCTTACACGCTAGAATAGAATGGTGTTGCAGAGAGAAAGAATAGGATACTTGTTGAGATAATGCATACTTTGATGTCATCCAAAAGGCTCTCCCATGTTATGGTTTGATGCAGTACATACAACTATTCACATTCTAAATAGTTCTTCCACAAAAGCTTTAAAGGTCATTACACCTTATGAAGCTGATTATGGGAAGAAGCCCAATGTGAGTTACTTCAAAGTTTTTGGTTCCCTAGCTTATGTTCATATTGAGAAGAAGGATTGTGGTAAGCTTGATGTAAAATCCATTAAAGCAATCTTTATTAGTTATGCAATTGAAAGCAAAGGATACAGATTCTATGTTCTAGATAGAGGTGATATCCTACTCTCACGCAATGCATATATTGCAGAAATTTAGATTTATGATAAGAAGGAAAGAATTCCACATTTCATAAAGGCAAATGATTATGCATTTTCCAAAAGGAATCTGGATGCTTATATTCAGCCATACAAGGGGGGTGATGAGCCTTCTCAAACCCTAAAAGATTCAGGTGAAGAGAGAATTTCATTACCTACACTAGTACATAGTCCTACATCAAGACCTTTTGAAGTTCCAACTTATGAAGTTAGAGAAGGTTCCTGAGTTCCAGAAGAAAGAGATACTAAAGAACCAAAAGATATACAAACACTTTTTAGGAATACACCAAATTGGTTATAACAAACATAGGACATTGGTATAAACCAATACACAGTAAGAACCCAAAATCAGGCCAGGAGATAACCAAGAGTCCAGGTAAATTATGAAGAACATTTTTAGATTCATAATGATTTAGCTCTTACTTCATTTGAGAATGAGCCAATTAGTGTTCAAGATGCACTACCGAGTGATATGTTTATCACAAGACCTAGGATTTAGTTCAAGTACAGAGACGAGTGTATCTACATGACACAACAAAAATATGTTGAAAAATTATCAGAAAGGTTTGAGATGAGAAATTCTAAGCCTATGCAGACACCTATGGATGTTAACATGTTATTACCGTCAAAAGCAGATTTAGAACCATTTGATGCTACGTCATATAGTCAAGCAGTTGGTTGCTTGATATATGTATGTAATGCACATCAGGACATTTAGTTTGTAATTTCTCAACTATCCAAGTTCGTTCATAGTCAGCTCAAGATTCAGTGGAAATCAATTAAGAGATATCTGCAGATATGAGAAGTTTTGCAGGTTATTGAACCTTTTACCATTGTGACATTGAAGGGGGGGATTGTTGGAAACAATGTTCACATGATCAAAGACATGAAGATGAAGTCTTCAAGAGCGGACACAACAGTTATATAATATACATTCTTTATAATCTTTATAACAAAAAGCTCACGAGCCGCTTGGTCTAAGGCAAGCATTGTAAAAGCATCTTCAAACTGCCCAGGTTCGTTTCCCATCGCTGGTAACGATATGATATTTTTGAAAAGCACATTATGTATATGTAATATTTGTAGCGATCACATGTGCTTTTGGGAGGATGCTTTTCATAAGAGCTTCAAAGCTATATAAGAAGATCCTTGCTCATTATTCAATCATCTCTCAAGTCTCTCAAGTGCTCAATGCTAAGGAGAAGGAGGTGATCAAGATCTTTGAGAAGATCTTTGGAGGCCATCTTGGAGGAGGACACGCACTCTTGGAGGAGTTGTGGTCTATGTCTTGGTGATTATCTGGAGGTGATTCTGCCAACTTACCATCAACACCCATTGTTGATTTACTGTGAGTAGC
>CM035422.1:130914415-131006915 GCA_020310875.1 Ceratopteris richardii | reverse complement strand
CCCTTGTCTAGCTTTTCAATTTGAGTGTTGAGGTCTCCCATCTCTAGTATTTGCTACTTTCTCTAGTGCTTGGCTAATGCTCCAATGTGTTTGAAATGTAAATGAGGCTCTGAAGCTACCTTAATCCAAAGCCTTCCTTAGTTGGACACCTTGCACTCTTGAAACTTTGATAGGATAGCTCTCCCTTGATATGAGCTACCTCCAACAAGATTTTGTTGATGAAAATCTTCAACCTCCAACTCCAAGAGGTCTTCTTGGTTGTATTTGATGCCTCCAAGATGCCAAAATTCCTTGATACCACTAGTGGGAGCACTATCTCATATCTCAACCCCTATGCAATGATGAAGCACAAATGACCTCCATATGTACCCTTCTATGACCTCTACACACCAAAAATGTTATTTCTTAGAGCATATAACGAGAAATCCCATGAACATTTGCAGACCTACAGATGACACCAAGATCTTTCCAACAAACCAAATTTCACTCCAAATGGATGCTTATAAAAAGAGAAAAAATGTCCACAACATGAGCTAGTTCAATGCTCATAACTACTAGTCAAACAGAGACCTCACTTCACTCAAGCAAGCTTCTCTCCAAGATTATACAGATAATGAATCTCAAAATTACGTCCACTTTAGAGCACTATAGTAGATACTCAATGACACCAAAATCATAGCAAAAGGATAAATAGACAAGGCAAACTACCCCTTACAATAGAGAGAACAATATTTCCAATAGAGCCTACACACAGAGAGAGATATCAATCACCCAAATTCACTACAAAAAATGTTGCTCCCAGATTACCCACAAAATGCTCTTGAGAATGGATAGATATAAAATAGACTCTAATAGATATCAAATGCATGAATCTCATAACATGAAGGGGCAAAAGTGTTTTATACAGAGTTAGAGAGATAGGAGGAGCTGTTTGTGAAATTCAAAGTGGTTGATTTCATTCCCGTATTGACGCTAATGACGATTGGAAATCATGTGAAGTAAATCATTTCTTCTGCTTGGTCCTTCTCTGTAGCATTCAAAGCTAAACTTATGGATTGTATTGCATGCTTTTGATTAACTCAATGTTGTAAATATATGGTCACATTCCATTGTTCTAGCTGTCAGAGAGGTTCATCAATCTGCGTACATTTTGCTTCCGGCTTGCTTGTTAGCATGCGCAAAAAAAACAATTTTATAGCAAAATGATATTTAACTTCGTCATATTTACGAGAATTGTGAGAGGCTCGTTAGAAAAAAAGAAACGGGATTGCATGTATATCTTAAGTTACACAAATCTGAAGTTTGCATGTTCCATGACTTTAATTAACTAAGTGAAGAAAATTATCCCTTGCTTGAAACACGATTTTTTGTTTGCATCCACTTGCGAATCTTTACAACATTGACAAGAGAATCGATTGATTGAAATTGAAATAGTTTGGGTATATACAAAAATTGAGATTAAAATTGTTTCGAAAGCACACCAAAGTGGCAACATAATTATATGTGTAAATCACTTACATGTACTCATCTAAATCACTTACATGTACTCATCAACTCCTTAAGCGTAGCCTTCAAATGATGGAATCCATGCATTGATGTTGTTGTGGACAACACAGATTTACTGACTTTTTTTATGCATTTTCCTTAAAAATGTACTTTCTTTGATTAATTAAATAATGATAAGATCGACTTCAAATATATATGATGAAGTGTTTGACAATTGCACGACTTAACTTTGCCTTGAGTCTTTAGTGCCAAACGTCTTGAGCTTGCTCCAAGCACCGGGCATGCGCCATAATTTCAATGGTTGGCTTGATCCTCCAGCCGTTGCTATTGTGCCTACAGTGTCCCTATGCCCCCCCTCCCCCGATTGTACTAGAAAGTAAAGTGTGAAAGTATCTAATGTATTTACAACAGGATGTGGAACATCAATCCAAGGGTCACCGTTGTCTAGCTCAAGAGTTGTGTCTAGGAGAAATTTTGGTCAAAGTAGGCTCCAAATTCATCAAAAAGTATATGATCTTCACATAACTTCTCATGTGAATAGATGGAAGTCTTCCCAATTTGTTCCTGATTTCAAATATGTTTAGGATTTACTTTCATCACTTGGAGTGATTGCACATCATATTTAGATCGAATCCTTGCATATGTAGACCCATCATCCATAACTTTTGCTTCCATTCTGGCCTCACATATAAACAGTTGACCTAAGATAATCTCGTAGGAACATTTATCTTGGATGAAAAAGTGAAATGTCTTAGAGATTCTGCCTATCCTCACAAGTATATTTGTACATGCTCATAAGAGGGAACCACATCCATTGTCAGCAGTTCTCATAATCCAACCATGATTTTTGTCTATTGGCCATTTAAATTTATCATTTAACTCTTTTGAAATCACATTAATTTCTAACTAAGAATCAGTCAGAGCAAAAGAGGAATATTATTTCTTTTGGTCACATAATTGATCTTCTTCTTGGGTGTGCATCTTGCCCAAAATGTTTACCTAAAATTACTTTTAGATTGCTTGCTTTCATCCTCTGCCATAATTGGACCTAGAAAATTTTTATGAACTTTGCAAGCATTTTGATCTTCTTTATCTGAATTAAAAGAAAGAGAATCTTGCATCATTTGAGTCACGTTAGCAACGTCTTGCATTTCCATCTCTTGTGTAAGAGGGAATCTCTTCCTTTTAATTATTTTGATAAATTTTTCTTTGAATTCAATCTTAGCAATTGAAAATATCTCCTAGAGTGACATGGTCACTTTGGCTTTTAAATAAAATATCATATAATATCTCTTTTGAGTCAAGTTTCTACTCAATCTGAGACATTAGAATAGATTTTGAATTGCTTTTAGCTTTCTTTAATTTTTTTTCATCATGCTGGTTTTCATCATTTTTTTTTATCAATAGGAGTTTCCTCCGATTTTTCATAAGATTTGACTCTAATTAGTTGTTTTTGGATAACTCATCATAGATTGTTTAACTTCTTTTATTTTCTTTCTTCTTTGTTTAACTTCTTTTATTTTCTTTCTTCTTTGCTCTTGAAATTTCTCCTTTTTCAAATTTTAACTTCTTTGGTTTTGGTTCTTTTCTTATCTGTCTCCTTGTAATTCTTCTTCCAAAATCATTTAAGTCTTGTTCATCATCCCATTTCTCTTCTCAACATTTTCAATATGTGAATAAATAGAGGATTGATCAAGAGGAAAATTCCAAGCAGTCTTTTGCCAGATAAGGTCTTTAGCTTTAATAAGAGCTTCAATAGAATAATTTCTTATTTCTCTAGATGGATCAATTTTGGAATCACTATCTACACACTCTAATTTTACTAAGGAGGAACCTTTCTTTACCTTAGAAAGATTCTAATAAAGTTTTTTGCATCCCTCCTTTCTCCCAGTTAACAACTAAAGGAAGATGTGTCCTATAATCACAAAGCTTTTTATCAATGTCAAAGACAAGTTTTTATTTCTTAGCTTCCTTTAAAGCCTCATAAGAAGAGGTGAGATGTTCGGTTGAATCACACCAAACACATCTCCTAATGTTGGGATTCCTATGCTCATTAAAGTTTCTTTGATTGGTCGGTTGAGAAATCACTGGTGGTACTATAATAAGATGAGGAAATTCAACAGGTTGAGTTTGTGTAAAGGATTTAGTGCATAGACTACATTTTGTAAGGTAGATACTTCCTTTGATATATTTGCAAGCAGCTACAGCATATTATCTAATCTATTAAATAAGATTTCAAATTGTAAATTAACTGGTACCTTGACATAAATCCTAATTGACCATCCTTTACAACTATATGATTCTCTCTAGGTTAATGAGTAGAGGGGAAATTAGGAGATTGATTAGGCACTCATTCATAAAGAAGAGATTGATGTTGTATCATATGTGCAACTGCCTCAACCACTCCTTTAACATATAGCCCGATCATTAGTAAGTCCATATCGCTTACCCAATTCCTCAAGTTTTGATCAACCAGAATTCTTAAATCCAAAGTCAAAATATTAAGAAAGTATAATACTATATCCGGAGTAAGGGCTATCCTATCATTCTCTGGTCCCCCGCCTCCCCCCGTTGACCTTGCCCCTCCATACCTCGTAGCCTCCTCTCTCTCTCTCTCTCTCTGTCTCTCTCTCTCTCTCTCTCTCTCTCTCTCTCTCTCTCTCTCTCTCTCTCTCTCTCTCTCTCTCTCTTCTCCCTCTCTCTCCTCTCTCTCTCTCTCTCTCTCTCTCTCTCTCTCTCTCTCTCTCTCTCTCTCTCTCTCTCTCTCTCTCTCTCTCTCTCTCTCTCTCTCTCTCTCTCTCTCTCTCTCTCTCTCTCTCTCTCCCTCCTCCCTCTCTCTCTTCCCCCACCTGCCCTCAGTCTTCCCCCGCCTGCCCACTGCCTCCCACCCCGCGACCCCCCTCCTCTCCCCACCCCGCGAGCCCCCACCCCGCCCCTCCATACCCCGCAGCCTTCCTCTCTCTCTCTCTCTCTCTCTCTCTCTCTCTCTCTCTCTCTCTCTCTCTCTCTCTCTCTCTCTCTCTCTCTCTCTCTCTCTCTCTCTCTCTCTCTCTCTCTCTCTCTCTCTCTCTCTCTCTCTCCCCGCATGCCCTCTCTCTTCCCTCGCCTACCCACTCCCTCGCATCCCGCGACCCCCCTCCTCTCCCTGTCCCGCCACACCCCACCCCACCCCTCCATACCCCGCATCCTCCTCCTCCTCCCCCTCTCTCTCTCTCTCTCTCTCTCTCTCTCTCTCTCTCTCTCTCTCTCTCTCTCTCTCTCTCTCTCTCTCTCTCTCTCTCTCTCTCTCTCTCTCTCTCTCTCTCTCTCTCTCTCTCTCTCTCTCTCTCCCCGCCTCCCCGTCGTTGACTCTACCTCTCACCCTCGCTGATCCCGCCCCGCCTTCCCCCTCAGCCCTCTCTCTCTCCCTCTCTCTCTTTTTCTCTCCTCCCTCTCTCTCTTCCCCCGCCTGCTCACTGCCTCCCACCCCGCCACCCCCCTCCTCTCCCCACCCCGCCAGCCCCCACCCCGCCCCTCCATACCCCGCAGCCTCCCTCTCTCTCTCTCTATCTATATATCTCTCTCTCTATCTCTCTCTCTCTCTCTCTCTCTCTCTCTCTCTCTCTCTCTCTCTCTCTCTCTCTCTCTCTCTCTCTCTCTCTCTCTCTCTCTCTCTCTCTCTCCCTCCCTAGCCCCACAGCCCACCCCCCACCACCTCCTCATCTTTTCCCCCGCAAACCCCTTACTCACCCCCCTCCACGACCTCTCTCTCCCTCTCTCTCTCTCTCTCTCTCTCTCTCTCTCTCTCTCTCTCTCTCTCTCTCTCTCTCTCTCTCTCTCTCTCTCTCTCTCTCTCTCTCTCTCTCTCTCTCTCTCTCTCTCTCTTCCCCCCCCGCCTCCCCCCGTTGACTCCGCCCCTCACCCTCGCTGACCCTGCCGTGCCTTCCCCCTAAGCCCTCTCTCTCTCTCTCCCTCTCTCTCTTTTCCTCTCCTCCCTCTCTCTCTTTCCCCGCCTGCCCACTCCCTCCCACCTCACGACCCCCTCCTCTCCCCACCCCGCCAGCCCCCACCCCACCCCTCCATACCCCGTAGCCTCTCTCTCTCTCTCTCTCTCTCTCTCTCTCTCTCTCTCTCTCTCTCTCTCTCTCTCTCTCTCTCTCTCTCTCTCTCTCTCTCTCTCTCTCTCTCTCTCTCTCCCGCCTCCCCCCGTTGACTCGGCCCCTCATCCCCGCTGACCCTGCCCCGCCTTCCCCCTCAGCCCTCTCTCTCTCTCCCTCTCTCTCTTTTCCTCTCCTCCCTCTCTCTCTTCGCCCGCCTGCCCACTACCTCCCACCCCGTGACCCCCCTCCTCTCCCCACCCTGCCAGCCCCCACCCCGCTCCTCCATACCCCGTAGCCTTCCTCCCTCTCTCTCTCTCTCTCTCTCTCTCTCTCTCTCTCTCTCTCTCCTCCCTCTCTCTCCCCCCTCTCTCTCTCTCTCGCTCTCTCTCTCTTCTCCCTCTCTCTTCCCCTGCCTACCCACAACCTCCCACCCCGCGACCCCCCTCCTCTCCCCACCCCGCCCTCCATACCCCACAGCCTCCTCCCCCTCTCTTCCTCTCTCTCTTTCTCTCTCTCTCTCTCTCTCTCTCTCTCTCTCTCTCTCTCTCTCTCTCTCTCTCTCTTCCCCGCTTACCTCTCACACTTCACCATCCTCCCCCACAACCCCCTCATCCCACCATCTCCCTCCCCCACGACCCCCCTTTTTTCTCCGCACCCCTAGGTCCAACCCCCTCACCCCACCCACCTCGCCAGCCGATCCACACCCCACATTATCTCAACCTCCCGGCAGCCCAACCCTTCAGTCAACCCCCTACTGTGGTGCCTAGTGGTGATATGGCTAAAGTGCAGAGAACAATATGCATGATATCCAATTCCACAAGTGTTGCAGAGGTGTTCTCTCACATAGAATTCAAGTTTGAACTTATGTATGGTAAGATACCATTTGTCCATTGTTATGAAGGTGAAGGCATGAAGGAAGGAGAATTCTCAGAAGCACGTGAAGACTTGGCTACTCTTGAGAAGGATTATGAGGTGGTTGGAGTAGAAAAATGAAGGAGATGACTCTTCCAACTAAGGAATTCATTGGGCTCTTGGATAGGTGAGGTTAAAATCAATCGGCCACCCACCATTTCTCACACTCAATGGGTCATTCCAATATCACGGGCGGCATAAAATGAGGATCTCAGCTTGCAAGTAAAAGGATAAAAGTGTAACTGGTAAAAGTGCAGGTGGAGAAAGGATTGTTGCTGCCAATCTTTCATGACGACTGCCAATTTTTGAGGATCCAATTCAAATCAAGTGGAATAATTGACCTAACCCTTCAATTTTGGGCAATCAATTGGCGCATGATCAGTGGACGTGAGGAATTGGCAAGGCCGTCTTGGCCTATTGGAGCCTATAAAAGCAATGGATTTGTGTTCATTTGGGATACATTTAGAGATACACATATACATATGTATGTACAGGGGTCCTCTCTTGGCACTCTGTGGCTACAAGCCTACTATAGGAAGTCACTCTGTGGTGAGGATACAGAGCGTGGGCTTCCCAGTGAGGGCTAATAGCACTATAGTGTGAAGAGAGTGGCTTGATTTTGTCATTGAGTGTGAATCATTGGTATTTCGTGCTCTTCCCCTTAGAGCAAGTCTTCATACTTTGTATTGATTAGTGCTAGTCTACATCTAGTTGTGTCCATTGTACGGATTGGATGAATCCCTTGTATTGATGTTGTTTAGTTCTGGAGTGGCATGTTAGCCCAGAGCATAAACTTTTGAGCATCTCTTTTTCCTATGTTGTAATCATCTGATTCGAACTAAGGAGTGGTTGGTCTTCCATTATTGTCATTTTGTCATTAATATTATCCCGAAGCATTCACAACTCTGTGCAATCATTGATATCTGCCTGCTCACAAAAGTGTTAAACGGTATATTTCCCTAAGGAGAACCTCCCTTGAGTAGGTGAAGTACTGGAGTGCTTGGTGACAGACAAAGCTATCAATGCATGTGCCTGGGCATCTCTACCATCGAAGCAGAAACTGCAGCAGGAACAGGTTTATGAAGAATATCATCATCTTCGACACCTTTTGCATCAGATTCAGTACTTGCAGTTGTAACAGTTGCATGTATGACTGGAATTTTTTCAACACCCTACACAATTTTCCATAGTCCTTTTCCAACTAATACATGTCGCATCATATAAGCCCATAACGGGTAGTTGGTACGATCGAACTTATCCTGAACAACCAACATATGGAATACATCACTGCTTTCAGCCACAGAAATGGGCCCAACCTGGGTAATTCTTCCATACTAGTGTGTGCGATTCCATCGACTTGGATCACAGGTTGGAGATAAGCGGACTCGAACCGCTGACATCCGCAAGAAGTTCATATAATCACTCCATAAGATCAATGTGCCCAACCTGGGAAGAAGTTCCACAGAAATATCAACGGGGGTGGGGAAACATCATTAGTACATCTGATACTAAAAGAAAGATCTCGAGAAAATAATAACCAAGTTTTCTCATTAATGTCAGAACTAATGACATAATAAGAAACAAAAAAAGGAAGGAATCATTTTAACCTCCTCTTTCTTATTATACATTTGTTCATTAAAAAATCTTCTATCCTTTATTATCTCCATTCCACCAAATCTTAAAATTAGTGATTAAAAAATCTAAATAAGCCATTCTTTTTCTTTTTCTTTTTGAAACTTAGTAGTTAGTCTAACTAAGTATTAAGTCAGAACATCATAACAAAGGTTGTCCCCGGATATGATTTACTCACTCATCTAGATCTTCTTCATTTTTCTCTACTTGGGCTTAATATAAATGATGTACTTTGGACCTCGTTTATCACATAAGATTTCCATGTTCATGAGTGAACAAAGAGTGCCAATCTTGTGCATATCCAATACTAACATGTTCATTTCCATGAGTCTCAAGATGCTTGTCAAATTTTGTGTCTGTATCCTCAACAAAAAAAATCTAAGAATCTTTCCTTATTTCACTATCATTCTCTGTCATTCTTTCGTATGTGGAGATAACCGCCCTTTAGTTTTTGTCGCTATCTCCTTCCTATATCTCCATTTCTCCATCTCTACAACCTTTGATCAATCTACCTACGTCGCCCAGTCTGCTCCTCTCTCTCTCTCTCTATCTCTCTCTCTCTCTCTATCTCGACGTGAGCCTGCTGCGAACATCAATCTTTGCTACTCTTCATGTGTTCCCCACTAGTTGAATCTCTATCTCTCTCTCTCTCTCTCTCTCTCTCTCTCTCTCTCTCTCTCTCTTTGCTACATCCCCGCCTAGGTTTTTCTCTGTCTGCTCCCTGGCAACTGTTTCTGTGTACCTCTCTCTATAGTTATGGCCCACAACGGTCACCTAGCATCTCCCTTATGTGTCCGATGCCAACCCGCGGGTCTCTACCTCTATGTGTGTGGCATCAACTAGCTCTCTCTCTCTCTCTCTCTCTCTCTCTCTCTCTCTCTCTCTCTCTCTCTCTCTCTCTTTGCGAGGGAACTTTGCTGCTCGATGTCGATAATAGCCCATGACGGCTTCTCCCTCTCGTCCCCCTATCACGTACGCTAGGAGACCCCACATCTCTCTCTCTCTCTCTCTCTCTCAATTTGATGTCCGCGCTGCCATGTCTATCCATCTCTCTCTATCGGTGCAGGTTAGCTAGGTCGACTTTGCTCTCAAGAATAAGCAACATATATCTCTCTACACGTGAACTACACCAACAGAGCACCGAGAGGCTCTTCCCTCTCTCTCTCACTCACAACTGACTGACAACCAATAGCGAACCTCGGGCAACTATCAAAATATCAAACATCTTAGTCTACTGCAGACATGCACTGCTCATGAGAAGAAAGGTCAAAACTACAGACAGTAGTAAACACCCATTGTTCTTCCTACACAAGATTAGCATACTCTTTTTTTTGGTGTAGAGGCCTCTACAACAACCATTCTAGCTCTTTCTTCTTTGCCTCTTTAGGAGCCACTCTTGGACAGATTTTTATGATATGATCATTCCCTTTACAGTACTTACAAAACAATTTCTGCTTTTCTGATTTCTTCTCATCTTTATCTTCCTTCTTCGAATATCCACGACTAGCAGATTTTTTTCTTACTAGTTGAGGAGCTCCATTTTCCTTGGCCCTTCTGACTAGCCATGAAAGCTTGATCTGCAACTCGCATAATGGACCTGTTCTACCTGGACTGATCTTCCTGCAATAGAATAGAGAATAACTCCTCAAATGATAAGGCATTTGGATTTCCTTTCATCACGAACCGAAGAGTAGAAGCAAAACTCTCATATGAATTAGGAAGACCATTCAGAATGGTCTGCACATGTGAGCTATGTGGTATAACCTCATCAGTAGAAATCAATTGTTCCTTCAAGTCTTTGATCTTTGTAACGAAACTTTCCATATAATCACCTTCATTCATGTGCTCACTCTCCAACTGTTCTTAGAGGTAAGCAACGCGAGCCTCATTCCTAGCTTAGTACAATGAGTGTATCCCAAGCATCCTTAGCTGTTCTACAAGAGCGAATGTGAGGAATAATGGCATGTTTGATAGACAAAGCTATCAATGCATGTGCAAGGGCATCTCTTCCATCCCACCAAATGTGCTCTGCAGTACGTGCAGTAGAAACTACAACACGAATAGGAATATGTAGAATATCATCATCTTCGACACCTTTTACATCAGCTTCATTACCTGGAGTTGTAATAGTTGCATGTGTGATATGACGTTTTTTTACACCCTGCACAATGTTCCATAGTCCTTTTGCAAGCAACACATGTTGCATCATATAAGCCCATAAAGGGTAGTTGGTACCATCCAACTTATCCTCAACAGCCAACATACGGAATACATCATTGCTTTCAGCCATGGCCGGTGACTAAAATCCCTTGATGCAAAAAATTAACTATATATCAAAAAGTTGAACAGAACTGCCGAGACGAATTCCGCTAGACGTGTAGCAAACTTCGACACGCTTATACTAGCAAACAAAAAATGGTATATACCTTTGGCATAAAAAGACAAAATAGCCTGCCCAAGCACTGTGATAGTGCATTCGGAGGCCGAAATGAGCTAAGTATGCTCACCAAAATTCGTGTGATTTTGAGATTGCAACCAAAGGAGTGTCGACGGTGCCCTAGATGAAGGTACAACCTGCTTTGATACCAATTGTTGGAGTTAGACATTTGCCGAAGCACGCAAACAACACAAGGAAGGAGAAGAAGATTGGAGCACAACACACAATACTGAATGTATTACTTGAGAATGTACAAAGATAAGTAGCCCATTAGGGCAATAGGCGTATATACAAGCGGGGGGAAAAAACCTCCTAAAGAGGGAAAAAAGTGCTCGGGCGGTCCTAGTGTGTTCACACACATCACTACCTAAATATATCAACACTAATCAAGTCCAAAAGATTGGCTACTATCAAACATGTTCAGAGATCTTCTTCAATATCCTCCAAAGAACAAAAGAAAATTAATAAAAGATCATAAATAAATTAATCACATACACGTATTCTATTTATTGCTTTCTTCATTTCTTACATCTAGAATGATTCATTTTCCTTTTACTTATTTACATTTTTAAACACACACACACACACACACACACACACACATATATATATATATATATATATATATATATATATATATATATATATATATATATATATATATATATATATATATATATATATATATATATATATATATATATATATATATATATATGTATATATATATATATATATATATGTATATATATATATATATATATATATATATATATATATATATATATATATACATACACACACACACTTATGTAAGTACATTATCTTAAAATATAACTTTTCTTAGTCATTTTTAATCTCTTCATTTTCCTCTTCTTCACTTTCTTCGTCATTTTCAATATTTATTTCTTCCATAATTTCAAATCCTTCATGTTCCCTCTGTTTAAA
Source organism: Ceratopteris richardii (assembly GCA_020310875.1). NCBI lineage: Eukaryota > Viridiplantae > Streptophyta > Polypodiopsida > Polypodiales > Pteridaceae > Ceratopteris > Ceratopteris richardii. The sequence continues at coordinate 130,995,401 of CM035422.1, read as the reverse complement.
TAGCTTAATCTGCTTTCTAATGACTAAGTCTTTTATTTTTGCTCCATCCAACGCCCTAAGTGCATACGTACCCTTATTAAATACTTTACTCACAACATAAGGACCGAACCATCTCTTAATCAACTTTCTTTGGGCCTCATAATGCATATCCAGAGAGCTAACATAGACTAATACCAGTCCCCTTCTTTGATGTGCTTTGGCCTCAGCCTATGAGTTTTATCAAAGGCTATCTTGTTTTTATCTCTAAGGGCTGTGAGCTTGGTCACTACTTCTTCTACTAGATTCTGTCCTCTTTCAAGCTAAAGGATTCAAATCGTTAGTAGATCCTTTTTGGGTGGATGACCACACTCAATCTTGCCATTGGCTTCTAGGTTGCACTCCGTGGTAAGAGACAATCGAATCGCATATTTTGCAAAGAAGTCCCTCGCTTCTTGGGCATCTAACTTACCTCTGTAAGCATCTAGTTTCTCTACATACGCAAAGCTGCTAAAAACTTCTTCCAAAAGAAAGTTGCATACATTACTTGTAGAATTTTCTCTCAAAACTCTTCCTTCAACATGATTCATCCGATCCTCTCTGGCTAGTACGATGTATCGCATCTGTTGCATCCCTAAAGGCATAGTAATCAAGTCAATAACCAATTGATAATGGATGTTTAGGGGATATGTGGGATGCACCTCATCTCTATGCTTTACACTTGAGAATACCTGACAAGTTTTGCATGAGGCTACAAATCTTTGAAGATCTCTACATACATTCCTGGCCACCAATATCGCTCTTTTATCTTTTCATGGGTCCCGTGAAACGCTTTATGACCAACCCATAACGAATAATGCATCTCAATCATAATTGTTTTTCTTTCTTCATTACATCGTGCAACTCGCTAGGGAATTTTATTCATCTCAAGCTTGCATTTCCACAATAATGTAGCTTTCAAGAAATAATTGTTAGACTTTATCCAAATACTTTTAAACTTGTCCTTGCTCTAGCTTGGATTAGAGTTAGAACACTTAAGTATCCTCCAACTTCTCTCCATTGATTTTCATATTTTAATTCATCAGTTCTTCTATTGCATTCATTTGAACATCATAAAGTTTTTCTTTTATCTTTAAACTAACATTCACACTCCCTCTAATCTCTTTAACTCTTCTTATTGAAGACGCATCATTATCCTTTCACTCTTGATTCTGATAGTCGCGTTCAATTTTATTTGAAACCATCGTTTCCTAAGTTAGTTTTCTCAAGTGTTTGTTTAGTGAATTCGTGACCTATTTTCCTTTTATTCTTGAGAGGTGGCTGGGTTGTTGCAGAATCCATAAGTTTACTACTATCTTGAGGAAGCAAAATTGCAATTGGTTTTATCATTTTTAACAACCATTTTTTATTTTGTCTCAAGGAATGCTTCTTTCCACTTTTCATCTTGCTCAAAAGTTGCTATTTCCTTGTACATGGAAATAGAGTGCGTTTAGAACCATCTATGCCACTGAATTCCCATAAAAAATCTCTGACCTCTACAACAAATCCATTCTGCAAACGAAATATTTCCTTATACATAAGTCTCCCGTGATGCATGCCATCACAACCATATTAATAATTTCATTTTGCATCATCAGCCATGAATGACTCGTTCACTCAAATCCTCGAGCATCATCTGCATCCGCTTAACCTTCCCCTTTCCTTCAAAGTTTTCCCTTTTCTTTCGCTACCGTTCAAGGTTCCCTCCCTTCCTCCCGAATCAATGCCGAGGACTTCTTGACCTCTGATAGCAAAAAAACCCGCAAAAGAAGTAGAAGAGCTTCTATATCCGTGTCGGAACATTGGAAAATTTCTTCTATAAGAAATCAAAGCTAAGCAAGCCACGTACTGCCTCCATTTTCTTTTTATTAGTACGCTTTTGTTTTATACTCTCTATTGATTACAAAAATAAATTTTAATCTCACAAATACGTACACATATGTTCTTACACACACCCTTCACCATTCTCATTGATTTTCATATATATAAATGCACACACACTTGCCACACATATGGATGCATATTCACTTTTTATGATAATACATATGCACACCATGAACCATCACTTGACACATACATGTGTTCCTCGTTTTGAATGCACATGCATCGCTTCATATGCCCACACACTCACATACATAATGCAGAGGTCACAATGGGCACTTCATTTTGGGATGTCGAGATTTACAACAATTCCAAAAGGTGATATGTGGTCGCTTCTCTTGGGCATGCATTGTTAAAGTTTGCAAGGTAGGTGGTTTGGTAGGTTGAAGAGATGAAGTAAAAGGTAGAATTAACTTGTTGGATTGCGGAGGACAAGGAGAACTAGAATAAGAGGGCCATTGAAATTATGTTTCATAGGAAAAGTTGGTTTAACAGAAAGTGGTTGTTGATGTGGTTGTTGTATACAGATGGACTTGGTTATGGACTGAAATTCCTTCTTTGCATCATAAGCAAAAGAGATAGCCTCATTGAGGGTTGTAGGCCATAGGGTGTGAAGCTTGGCTTGGATTTCCATGTCCAATCCATCTTCCTCTTTCTATTGCAAGATATGCTCTCGTACATCTTTGAGCTTTTGAACCAATAATAAATTTTGTTAGAACCACTTTGTGTAGGTAGCGCCACTATCACCCTCCTTCCATGTAAAGGTTTTCCATGCATATCAAACATGTAAATGATACTTTGTTGTGATAGAGGACATTCTACGAGAGATGAGCTTTTCCTACTAAATAGTTAGTGGCAAATTTGACTTGTTCACTTTCAGCATGTGTTTCATCATAATAGAAATCATCAAATTATGGTAAGCATGAAAGAACTAAAGGGCCATCCTTATGACTATCAAACCATAGAAACTGCTTGTTTTTTACACCAATATTGGAATGCGGTCACATTAGGTAGAGAAGATAGCTTTTACCACCCTTTCAAGGTTATCTTCATTAGATTCCATCTTCTGAAGTACTTCATTGCATTGTTGGATCTCATTCTAAGCACCTCAAAGTTTGTGCCACAAAGGCTCTATTAAAAGTCAAGCTTCAAGCTACAAACTCATGGGAAATCAATCATGAATATTTGGAGCAATCACAATATGGAGCCAAAAGCCACAAGATTCCATCAAGAAAAGTCACTCAATCACTCCTCAAGGAATCTCAATTAAATCCTCCAAATTAGGAGGTTGATTCCGAAAGATAGCTCCTAGTTTTTAGGGGCACACTTCTCACTATAAAAGGAGCATGTATCCCGACTTCTTTTGGGCCATATTCTTGGAGTTTTAGCTCATGTAAAGTGAGCACTAAGTTCTGGATTTATAATAACCAAGCCCCTTGCTTAAACTATCCCCTTGCATGCTTGTTTGTTCTATACGTGTGTGTGCAGGCAATGTTGTAACTCTCTACCCCTGAGTTCTCAGCATTGGTTTGCCCTCTTTATGTATCCATTTTATGTTACTATTGTCTCATTGGATAGCTATTAAAGGCTATCTTATGCTCAACAATGATGTGGAGCATTGTGCGAGTAGTCCTGGAGCAAAGTTCATTTTAGTGAAGTTGGGTCATTGATATCTCTCTCTATTTGTAGGCTCTATTGGAAATATTTTGATCTCTTTTGTAAGGGCTGGTTTTCCTTCTCTATGTATTAATTTTCTATGATTCTGGTATCATTTGGTATCTACTAGAGTCCTCTAAAATTCACACAATTTTGAGATTCATTCTCTATATACTCTTTGAGAAAAGCTTGCTCAAGTGGACTGTGGTCTCTATTTCACTAGCAATTGTGAGCATTCAACTAGATTATCTTGTGCATAGTGTTTCTCTTTATGTAAGCATCCATGTGGATTAAAATGTGTGTTGGTGGAAAGTGCACAAAAGCTCGTTGGATCTTCTTGCATAGTCTTTGAGAAAGAGCATTTTCGGTGTGTAGAGGGCAAGCAAGGGTACTTGTGGTGGTCATTTTTTTTTGTTGCATAGAGGTTCAGATACTTCCCCCATCAATGGTATCCGAGCATTTTGAAATTTTGCAGGCCTCATATACAAGGAAGAAGACCTCTTGGAGTTGGTGGTCGAACATGTGCAACAAGAAAAGCTTTTTTGAGGCTGCTCATATCAAGGGAGACCAATTCTACCCAAAGTTTCAAGAGCCCAAGGTGTGCATCTAAGGAATGATTTGAATTAAGGTATTTTCATTGCATCATTTGCATTTCACACACATTGAAGATTTAGTCAAGGGCTAGATCAAGTAGCAAAGACAAAAGATGGGAGACTTCAACACTCAAATTGAAAAGCTAGACAAAGGGGAACTAGCAAGCATGGAGATTTATGGTCTTCAACTACCTTATGTGCAAGGGCCTTTGGGAATTGATTAGTGGAAGTGAGGCAAGACCTAGGTTGGATGAGAATTCAACCAATGACCAAAGAAGGGTCTTTAGGGAATGGAATGAAAGAGACAAGAGGGCTATCTTTATCCTTTCCCAACGCATTAGCAATAGCATGATCGGCCATATCCAAGAATTGGATATCAAGCTTCAAAACCTTAAGAAGAGCTTAGGGAGTAGCATAAATGACTACATACTTAAGGTCAAGGAAATGTCAGATGCGTTGGGATCCATTGGAAGGCACGTAGACAATGACGATCTTGTGGCTTATAATCAATGGTTTGAGGGATGATGAGAAGTGGAAACCCTTTACCACTTCAATACATATAAGGAATAATCTTCTAGATTTCGAGCAATTGGTTGCTCTCATGGTCACCAAAGAGATGAAGATAGGTGGAAGTTCAACTAAAATTGAGGATGCACAAGTTTTCTATGCAGGTAATCAAAGGGGAAAGGAAGATGAGGACAAAGCAGGGGCAAAGGAAGGTCTGGAGGAAGGCAAGGCCACTCAAGCAATCAAGGACACGAACAAGGCACCTCTTCATAAAGAGGTACAAGAAGAACAAGAGGAAGAGGAGGACCGCATCAACATAACATGAATCAAGATGGAGACATGTGGCAAGTTTGGCCACTATGCTAGAGATTGCTACCAAGGATGAAACAAAAAGAGCTATAATCAAGGTTCTTCATACAAAGGCCAAGGCAATTATGCTTCTACATGTTCAAAAAATGACAATCTCTTGATGATGCAGATGAGTGGGAATTCAAGCAAAGTAGATAACACTTAGTCTATTGATAGTGGATGTGGCAACCATATGAGTTACAATGCTTCTTGGTTTACTAATCTACATGCTCCCAAAGGTAAAGGACATGTAGAAACAGGTGATGATACAACCCACGAGATCTCTCATGTTGGAGATGTAGCTTTGGATGACAAGGAGGAAGCAAGATCTCTCAAGGACGTTTTTTTTTTTGAAAGCAACAAGAAAGAGGAATTAAAGATAGAAAATGTACATGTGCCCAAGTTAGAAGTGCACCTCTTTAAAAAGAGTAGAAGCCGAACTAATTAAAAGGAAAAAAGAAACCAGGCTTAATCAGAGCATACAAAGACAATCAACAAAGAGAGGAGCACACACTAGGATCCAATACAAGAAAAGATCGTATCTAATCTAAAACTAGAATACAGTTTCATTAGGGACTCTCTCCATTGCTTGGGAGGTAGATCTTGAAGGAATCTGGATAGTTGAAATCTTGCAGCAAGAGCCTCTTTAATGGCTTATATACATTTCATAGCAATCTTTCTAAAACCCTGGTAAAAGGCCAAGTAGAAGCATTTGAATCTCTTGTTGAAGACAACTGCATTCCTACTTCTCCAAATGAACCACAGAGTGGGAGCTCTCCAAAGATTCCAAAGAATAGGTTCCATACTATTGCAGGACCCCAACACAATTTCTTTGTAACTAAACGCGAAGTTGAGTTTGCTACAACACGTTTAAACAGGCATCCAAAATCTCTTAGCATGTTTGCAGTTGTAGAAGAGGTGTGGAAAATCCTCCATAGTGCCACAAAATGTACATTTTCTATCAATAATGCCATCCATCTTTATTCTGGGGCCACACCAAATGCCATTGTGGATAATAATCCACTGAAGCAAGGAACATTTCATGTTGATGGGGAAATCCCATAACCAAGTGAATCTATATTTCCATTGTATTGAAGACCAATTCACCATCCATCTACTATTCACCTTGCTTAGAATCTTATTCACTGAATCTGTGAACTTTTTGAAATTTATGAACATATCCCTCGCCACTAGGAAGAGCTTCACTCGTCTGTTATTTTCGCATTGCTAGATATTTTTTTTGCAGTAGACCTTTATGCTTGATCAAGACCTGTAGGTAGGGAAAGGAAAGATCAATATGATCAATAATATAATCATCAGACATGACTTCACCCTGCAAGAAGAAGTCCCTCCAGGAAGAAAATCCTTTCTTTTTGCACTTGTGTTCTTTAATTCCAATCCCCATATTCCTCCATAAGGAGATCCATCCAATCGAAATGCTTTGATGCAAGAAGAAGTCAATGCACTGAAAGAACGTTTCATTAAGATTACATTTTTTTTTTTAGTTCCATCCAACCTCCCCAGAGTCTACAACTAAGGGGACTACCTTAGGGAGTAAAGGAGTGGGGTGAGACAATGATATCCCAAAGGGAGTCGTCTTTCAAGGCTTTGTAGTGTTCTAAAGAGAATTGACGAGTGTTTCTTCTAATCAGGCAAGCCCAAATGTCATCAAAATCAAGAGACCTGGCTATCTAGATAGCATCCATATTGGTGGCCATTAGGCTTCTATACCTTCAGGAAAAATTAAAATATGAAGAGTACATTGAAGCTAGTAGTATTCTCTCTACATCAAGAGAATTTTTGGGCTTGAAATCTAGATAGACCTAACAAAAGTGTAATTTCTTTCTTGATGAAAAAGAAGTGTAAATACTTCATACCTATGTTGATGAAAGAGTCTGGTGAATTTGCTATCAATGATGAGGAGAATTTGTAGGAGGTTGTGAGCTTCTTTACCAATGTTTTCTCTAGCTCTGCCAAATGTGGGGAGGATATCCGGAAAGCCTCGGCCCTTATTTCTCTTAAAAGGAAAAAATATATTCCTCCATGTCTGGTGTCCCTACTGGACCATCCCCTCACTCTCGCTGAGTTTAACGAAATCATTGGTAAATTGGAAACCTACAAAACACCCGGCCTTGATGGCCCTCCCAATGAGCTTTTCATGGTTATTAAGGATTTCCTTGCTTTGTTTCTTCTCTTGATTTGGAAAGAAGCTATTAGTAGAGGTACTCTTCCTACTCGGATTAACACTGGACTTATAAAACATATTCACAAAAAAGGGTCTAAAGAGGACTTGAATAACTTGAGACCTATCACTTGTTTGACCACCATCTATAAGTTCTTTGCCTCCTCCATTTCTAGAACAATAATTCCAATAATGAAAGACATCATTTGCTTGAACAACAAGGATTCATAAAAGGAAGATACATTCTCGATGCTATTATCTCCCGTAGGGAAGGGGTTGAACATGCCAATGAGTCCAACCAAGCTTTCTATCTCCTCAAAATTGACCATGATAAAGCTTATGATAGAATAGAGTGGGACTTTATTCTTCAGTCCCTCTAGTACATTAGTGCAAGAAAGTCCTTCATTTAGGCTCTCAGTACCCTTTTTGGTAATGCTCACCCTAGAGTTTTTGTCAATGGTGCCCTTTCTCCTGCCTTCAACCTTAGAAGATCCATTAGATAAGGATGCCCTATTGCCCCCCTTCTTTCCAACATGCCTTGGATAGGGTCAGAAGAGGCAAAAAGGAGACTGATTCTCTCGAGATGTGGTTTCTCTTGTTAGCCCTAATTTTTGTCTTAAGATACTTGTAATGAGTGAAAAGAGATTGAATATCTTTGATGGATCTGCCCCAATCCACAAAGGGGTTAATCATATGCTTGAAATGGCACGGGATTTTCAGCAATGAAGGGTCAAGATGAGGCCATCGAGCCCTCACATTAGGGCAGTTTTTTTTAGGGAAACACTAAGGGGAAAGTGGTGAGATATGCTATTCGAGAAATCAAGGGAGGCTTTCACATCCCACAATTGCAAAAGGAAAGGGATGTTCAAGTAGAATTTGTATAAAGGAGCAGCTAGGTAGTTATCTTTTTTTGTTTATTATTCCATGAGAGAGGAGTATGAGTGGAGCTATCTATAAGGTCTTGGGTCGACACAAGATGGAGCCAAGAGTTCCACTCTAGTCCACAAATGGTACTAACTTTTTTAAGATACCTATCAGTGATGCTTGTCACCATATTGAAATCTCCTAGCATGAGGAGCGGCTCACGAAGGGAAGTCAACACATCCCAACAGCTAGTCCTATAAGAAGGATAGTTAGCTTCATAGACACTAATTATAGGATAGTCAAAGGGGGCTTTTAAAGAAAGACCTTCCCATTGGTGTGTAGGGCTAAGAAACACATCTTGGAAAAAATGGTCAACACCAAGACTTGTACCTCCTCTCCCTTAAGGATGTTTGGTAAAATACCATTTATGATTGCTAGAGACAATGCTGAGATGAAGGGGCAGTCTGTTACCACTTAACTTAATCTCTTGCAGAAAAATGAAAGTAGGCCTAATAGATCAATCATACATCTACTTAGAAATGCACTTGGCTCTCACTAGGTAAGTGAGCCCTTTAGTATTATATGAAAGTAATTTGATTTCTTCCATAGAAAAACATAGAGAAAGAGAAAGAAGACAACACTAAAAAGATCATTTTCTAATGTTCCGGGTAAGCTTATTCAATGACACTAAGTTCCTAAGGATATCTTTCCTTCTTGATTTATAGTTAGCATCCTTCCTTTTAGCTTTAGAAGAATATTGGTCCAGAGGATCTTCATTTTCTTTCTAAGTTGATTGAAGATCTTCCTCTCAAAACTGGCTTCTTGAAAGTTTTCCATTTCTAGAACATCATGCTCGTTTAGTTCTTTGGAGAATCTGCAATCATCAGGAAAACAAGGAGTCAGAAGAATTACCTATAGGATCCAAACCCAAATGCCACTTAACCATTTTTTTATTCAAAACTTTAGTCCATCCTCATTCGGGATCAGGGCGAGGTCCATCTCACTTGTAACTTCATGGGAAATTTCTATTTCCATGGTAGCAGTAGGCGCCCTCGTTTAAGGGGAGAACTGGTCCTTGGGGGGTCATTTCTTCTGGGAAGGAAGAAGTTGTAGGCGAGTCCTAAGCTTCAGGGAAGGGGTTAAAGACTTATTTAAGAAGGACTTCTTGCATGCACCTACCATCACAAAGAACTTGGTGTCCATCATAACAAGAGGAAAGAAGCAAGGGAGACTCTTCACTTTGAAGGTAAATTCTCATTCCACTCAACATGTCGACTTCACATCCAAAATGTGTGGCTACATGAGCTAACATCCATTGGAGTTGATATGTACAGATGTGTGGGGGCCAACCAAGGAACAATCCATTGGTGGTAACAAGTACTTTTTCACTTTTATAGATGATTTCACAAGGATGGTTTGGTATATTTCATAAGAAACAAATCAGATGTGTTTACATGTTTCAAAGCATGCAAGGCAATGCTATAGAAGGAAACATGTACATATATCAAGAAGCTAAGGTCCGAATGAGGGGGAGAATATTTCTCATGCATTTTTTTATTTTTTAATGGATCAAGGCATCAAGAGGCAAGTAACATGGAGTTACACACTTCAACAAAATGGTGTAGCTGACAGAAATAATAGATAGATTGCGGAGATTGCTAGAGCAATGCTTAATGAGATGAATGTACCTAACATGTTTTGGAGTGATGCAGCAAATACCATTGTGTATCTTACGAAAAGGGCTTAACACCATATCAAGCCTATTATGGTAAGAAACCTGATCTTTCCCACTTGAAGATATTTGGATGTACTTGTTATGTACATGTGCCAAGTGAATTGAGGTACAAGCTAGAACCAACAACAAAAAAGTGTGTGTTTTTAGGATATTCAAATGATCATAAAGGTTACAAGTGGTTCAACCTAAACACACATGACTTGAGGTTATCAAGGGATGTAGCATTTGATGAGCTACTCCCTTGATATACGAAGTATGAATGCATGCAAGAATATGAAGAAGAAAAGCATGGACATGATGATGAATAAATTGACCTACAACTAAGCGCTCAAGGTGTTCCATCAATGAAGATAGTTCAAGCATGACTTCACCATTGGGGGGGAGATCTTCATCAAGCTATGAAGAACAATCAATCCACAAATGCAAAGGATCATTGGTTGAGTTGGATCAAGAAGGTAATGAAGTTCAAGATGATGAAGGACACATGATGGAGAAAGAAGCCACGTCAAGGAAAGAGATCAAGTATCCACAGCAAAGGAGGTTTATTCCTCCAAAACATGAAGAAAGGAATTCTTCTAGGGTTAAGTATCCAACTCAAAGGTTTACTTATGATTCTTACATGAACAATCATTATGCATATATGAACAAAGTAGTAGAAGATTGTAAGCGTGATTGTTATGAAGATGCAAGTAGGTACACCGAATGGAAGGAGGCAAGAAGAGATTGAAGCACTTGAGGAGAATCAAACGTGGACTCTAGTGACCAAGAAGGAGAACCTAAAGGTAATAGGAAATAAGTGAGTGTATAAAGTAAAGAGGAATTCAGCCGGATCTATTTCTAAGTTCAAAGCAAGATTGGTGGCCAAGGGTTTTGGACGAACCTATAGTGGACTTTGAAGAGACATTCAGCCCCATGGAAAAGATGAGCACCATTAGGGCACTCATTGCAATGGTTGATAGCAAACGATGGAAGCTCTTTCAATTGGATATCAAGAATGTCTTTCTCAATGGAGACTTTGAAGGAGAGGTATACATGGAGCAACCACTAGGTTTTGTTCATAAAAGAGTCTCCACATCATGTTTATAGGTTAAAGAAGTCACTTTATGGCCTAAAGCAATCTCCAAGGGTTTGGAACCTAAGATTGGTGGACTATTTGATCAAATGTGGTTAAAATCAATTCAAAGCGGATCCACCTCTCTTCATCAAACAAAGAGGAGAACTTGTAGTTTACATGTGTGTCAATGTAGATGATCTTATCATTTCAGGTAATGATACAAAGGCCGTTGAGGAGATCGAGGAAAATCTTGGAAAGGAGTTTAGGATCTTTGTTCTTGGAGATCTTAGGTATTTTCTTGGCATTGAAGTTTTATACAATGAAGAAGGTATTATGATCATACAAACAAAGTGTATTCTAGACCTACTTGAGAGGTTTGGGAGGCTACATTGCAAGCCTATTTCAAATCCCATGGAAGTTAATGTAAAACTAATCTCCATTGATGGAGAACCATGAGAGGATGTAACTTTGTATTGATCTATTGTAGGGTTTTTCAATAATGCCACAATAACTAGGCCTAACATAGCATATGGAGTTGGAGTGTTATCACAATTTATGCATAGTCCAAGGAGGACACACTTGCAAGCCACAAGAAGAATGTTACTATAGAGGAGGTACTAGGGTATCTATTTTTAACAGGAGCATGCAACAAGCACTCCAGTACTTCACCTTCTCAAGGGAGGTTCTCCTTAGGGAAATATACCCTTTGCCACTTCTCTGAGCAGGCAGATATCAATGATTGCACAGAGTTGTGAATACTTAGGGATAATATTAATGACAATAATGGAAGACCAACCAGTCCTTAGTTCGAATCAGATGATTACAACATAGGAGAAAAAGATGCTCAAAAGTTTATGCTCTAGGCTAACATGCCACTCCAGAACTTAACAACATCAACACAAGGGATTCATCCAATCCGTACAATGGACACAACTAGATGTAGACTAGCATTGATCAATACAAAGCATGAAGACTTGCTCTAAAGGGAAGAGCACGAAATACCAATGACTCACACTGAATGACAAAACCAAGCCACTCTCTTCACACTATAGTGCTATTAGCCCTCACTGGGAAGCCCAGGCTCTGTATCCTCACCATAGAGTGACTTCCTACAGTAGGCTTGTAGCCATAGAGTGCCAAGAGAGGACCCCTGTACCTACGTATGTATATGTGTATATGAATGTATCCATCACTTTTATAGGCTCCAATAGGCCAAGAAGGCCTTGCCAATTCCTCACGTCTACTGATCATGCGCCGATTGATTGCCCAAGATTGGAGGGGTAATTGAGACTTGAATTGGATCCTCAAAAATAGGCAGCCATCATGAAAGGTTGGCGGCAACAATCATGTCTCCATTTTCACTTCTACCACTTACTCTTTTACCCTTTTATTTGCAAGATGAGATCCTCATTTTATGCCGCCTGTGATATTGGAATCACCCACTGAGTGTGAGAGATGGTGGGTGGTATTGATGGAGGGATGGAGGATTGATTTTAACCCCAATTATTAACAGAACTCAAATTAGAAGCCATTTTGGAAATGCCACCAATGCTTTCACCTAAAGTGCGTTGTAAGATGAAAGCCACAGAAGGGCGAAACATTCGATGTCCACGCTCATCAAAAGGATCATCATCAAAGCTTCCTTCATCCTCATCATCCAATTCATCGTCTACACTATCCTTCTTCGATAGATTTTCCCAATCATTTTGAAGGATGCCACTAAGCAAAGGTTTCAAAAATGAATAGGTCAGAGGGGCGGGGTGGGGCTGGCGGGGTGTGGAGAGGAGGGGGTCACGGGGTGGGAGGTGGCGGGCAGGCGGGGGAAGAGAGAGAGGGAGGAGGGAGAGAGAGAGAGAGAGAGAGAGAGAGAGAGAGAGAGAGAGAGAGAGAGAGAGAGAGAGAGAGAGAGAGAGAGAGAGAGAGAGAGAGAGATAGGCTTGCGGGGCATGGAGGGGCGGGGTGGGGGCTAACGGGGGAGGAGGGGGGTCGCGGGGTGGGCCGTGGTGGGCAGGCGGGGGAAGAGAGAGAGGGAGGGGAGAGAGAGAGAGAGAGAGAGAGAGAGAGAGAGAGAGAGAGGGGCTTGCGAGGCATGGAGAGGCGGGGTGGGGGCTGGCGGGGGTGGGGGGAGGAGGGGGGTCGTGGGGTGGGCGGTGGTGGGCGGGCAGGGGAAGAGAGAGAGGAGAGAGAGAGAGAGAGAGAGAGAGAGAGAGAGAGAGAGAGAGAGAGAGAGAGAGAGAGAGAGAGAGAAGGGGGGCTTGCGGGCATTGGAGGGGCGGGGTGGGGGCTGGCCGGGGTGGGGGGACAAGGGGGGTCACGGGATGGGCGGTGGTGGGCAGACGGGGGAAGAGAGAGAGAGAGAGGGGGGGGGGGGAGAGAGAGAGAGAGAGAGAGAGAGAGAGAGAGAGAGAGAGAGAGAGAGAGAGAGAGAGAGAGAGTGAGAGAGAGAGAGAGAGAGAGAAGGGGGGGGCGGCTTGCGGGGCATGGAGGGGCGGGGTGGGGGCTGGCGGGGGTGGGGGGAGGAGGGGGGTCACGGGGTGGGCAGTGGTAGGCAGGCAGGGGAAGAGAGAGAGGGAGGAGAGAGAGAGGAAGAGAGAGAGAGAGAGAGAGAGAGAGAGAGAGAGAGAGAGAGAGAGGGCTTGCGGGGCATGGAGGGGCGGGGTGGGGGCTAGCGAGGGTGGGGGGAAAAGGGGGGGTCGTGGGGTGGGCGGTGGTGGGCTGGCGGGGGAAGAGAGAGAGGGAGGAGAGAGAAAAAGAGAGAGGGAGAGAGAGAGGGGGTTTGCGGGGCTGAGGGGCAGGCAGTGAGGGGGAGTTCACGGGGGGCTGAGGGGGGAGGGTGATGCGGTGAGGGGCGGGGGAGGTGGAGTTAAGCGGGGGTGGAGGGGGAAGAGAGAGAGAAAGAGGGGCGCTATAGACCTCCACATCAAGCTTTTGCACTGCCTCAGTGCAATTTCCTTTTATCTGCTTCGTGAATGAACAAAATAACTGCAAATACTGAATGAAATGTGGTATGTAGAGTGGTTGAAATTCTTCCAATTGACTTAGTTCAGATAATTCGTCACCGTGGAGATATTGACTAGGGGTATCTTCTTACCCTGCAAATCCTGTAGATGGACTGCTCCATGAGGTAGCACTTTTAATACTGTGTAAGGTCCTATCGATTTGGGTGCTAATTTGGTTGAAACTGGTGGAATCTGATGCACTAAAACCATGGATCCTTCTTGTACTTCTTTGGACCTAAGATACCTATCGTGCAATATTTTGCGCTCCTCTTGGGTTATCTGAAGATTTTGCATTGCTCCTTCTCTGTATTCTTCTAACGCCACCAATCTCTCAATGAGAGGTTCAATTCCAATGGTTTTGATTCCCATTTCCTTTTTGATGATGAATTCAAATGGGGCCAATGCCTCTTTTCCATATACTAAGCGGAATGGAGTCTCACCTGTGGTTACCCTTCTTGTAGTTTTGAAAGCCCAAACTGCATTGATCAATGCTTATGGCCAGAAGCTTTAATGATCGAAGGATAATTTGCGAAGCAATCCAATCAAAATCTTATTAGAGCTCTCTGCTTGGCCATTTGCCCTTCGATAGTAGGCGCAAGATTTTTTATGAAAAACCTTGTACCTGTCAAATATAAATTGGAGCAATTGATTTACAAAATGTGTGCCTCTACCACTAGTGACTTCTAGTGGGCAACCAAATCTTGAAAAAATACGTTTATACAAAAACTTAGCTACTCTTAATGCCGTGTAGTCCATAGTAGCTTTAGCCTCTATCCACTTAGTTGCATAACATGTGGCCAGCAAAATATACTTCTTACCCCTAGGTTGACTAGTTGGACTAATTGGTCCTGTGAAATCAAGACCCCATCGTTCAAATGGAAGCCATCCTGTAGATATGACTAATGGTTGGAAATTCAATCTGGTTGGCGTAGGAGCACATCTCTAGCAAATGTGGCATTTTTTAGCAAACTTGATCGCATCCTACTAAATATGAGGCCACCATAGTCCCTTGTGGATGATTCTGTGAGCCAATTCTTCCCCCTTTATATGTCCTTCACTGTGAGCAGCTTCTAGCAAAAGATTTACCTCCTCTGGATAGACACACTTTCTCAAGATATAATCTTGACACTATTTATATAAATTTCCATTTATAAGAGAATATGCTTTGGCTTTCAAGAGAAATCTTCTCTTTTCTATAGGTGTCAAGTGTTCTGGGATTTTTCCAGTAGTGAGCAACTGGAGAATTCCATCATACCAATCAGTCCAAATTGCCACTAGGAAGAGATTACTATCCACCAGTTCATCATTAATACATGTTGCCTTCTCGCTCATTGCAATCCTCGACACTTGATCTGCCATGTAGTGCTCTGTTCCTGGCTTAATATGAATATCAAAATTAAATTCTTGAAACAGGAGTAACCATCTCCAAATCCTTCCAGCTACTCTAGGCTTGTTTATCAAGTACTTCAAGGGCTGATGGTCAGATATAACTATAAAATGTACACCAAGAAGATAATGCTGAAACTTCTAAAGAGCAAATACAATAGCCAACCCTTCCCTTTCTATTGTACTATAATTCCTTTTTGCTTGGTTGAGTAGTCTGCTGGAATAGGAGATAGGTCTGTCAACCTTTTGCGATGATGGTTGAGCTAGAACTGCACCACCAGCATTAAGACTAGCATCTGTATGCACATGAAATTCCAATGACCAGTTAGGAGCACTTAAAAGTGGACTAGTATATAGCCTCAATTTTAGTTCATAAAATGCCTTCTCAGCTTCATCACTCCATGAGAAGGGGATCTTTTTACTGGTAATCTTTGACAAGGGCTTAGCTATTTCTGAATACATCCGGATGAATCTTCTATGATATCCTGCATGGCCCAATAAACTTTGCACTTCCTTTGGGCTTTGTGGAATTGGCATAGAAAGAATAGCAGTAAGCTTTGCAGGGTCAATGGTTATCCCTTTAGCAAATACTATGTGACCAAGAAGAGTACCCTTGGTGACCAAAAAGTGACATTTATCAGGATTCAATTTCAAGCCTCTTTTGAGACATTGCTCAAAAATTTCTTTTAGATTTTCCAAATGATTATGGAAATCTTGAACTACTGCTCTTCTATCTGTGCCTGAAAATACTGAAAAGTCATCCATGAAAATGCGTAAAAAGGTTGTCAACCATTTGCCCAATATTAGATAAATTGTTCTATTAAATGAAGTTGGCGCATTCTTTAAATCAAACACCATGATTGTAGCCACTAAAACCATCCAGGAAGATGTACAAAGTGTGACCAGCTACTTCCTCCAGTACTTGCTCTGTAAAAGGCTGAGGAAATCCATCTTGAACAGTCACTTTATTCAAGGCACAAAAATCAACACAGACTCTTATTTTTCCACTACTTTTCTTGGGCACAATAACCATAGAAGAAAGCCACCTGGAATGTTCTACTGGAACAATTATACCTGCTTCTTCTAGTTTTCTAATTTCCACTTTTACTACCTCTACATACTTAGGATTGAGTCAATATGGCCTACTTCTTGCAGGCGTGGCTCCCTCAACTAAGGGTATTGGATGTAACCCAAGCTCCTCTGGTATCCCTGTTAGATCTTTGTAGGACCATGCAAAGACACTTTTGTAAGCAAAAAGTAAAGAAGTTACCTTCTGTAGTAAAGGAGGATAATGCCACAGCCAAGAGGCCAAGTGGACTACTTGAGGGTTCTCTTCATCCCCTAGATTTACGTCTTCAACTAGTGTTTTAGGACTAATCTTGTTTGATAAACCATCTCCATTGTATGCAGGAGTGGACTTTTACTTATATTCTACAATATGTTCTCTAGTCCATACTGGAGGTATATACGGAAAGGGGAGATCTTTTCTGCATTCAAGCTCATACTCTTCTTGTTCTGAAACCTCTATAGTTGTTGCCCCTTCAACATTCATAATCTCCTGCAAGCTTCCATTCTCTAATTCCTTGTGAACCTCATGGCCTTTTCCTGCAACTCCTTCATCTGCAATTTCTTCCTCTATTTCATTGATCTCCATCGTGCAACATTCTGCACTTTCCATCATCCAATTCAATAATGTATCTTCTTCTTGGGGTAGAAAGGGCATTTCCTGAGTATCCACAGTATACCCAGTAGTTTTCCTTGAGTCAAATCCTTCTTCCAAATGTAATTGCAGTTGGCTATTGGTGCTTGTTGAAATCCATAGTTTGTTTTTCCCCCAATCTTGCAAAGCTTTTGCTTGCCTTAGCCAAGGTCTCCCGCGGAGTAAAGGGTAGGAAGTCTCCTGTGGAAGTGTAATAACAACAAAATCTAGAACAAAGTGTCAACCCTATACTATCATCAATACCTTTTCAATAATGCGAAGAGGCGCAACCCGATGTTGATCTGCTAGTGTAACTGTGAATGGTGCCATCTTGGTGGGGTTCAAATTCAGTTTCTTCATTGTGAAATGTGGCATCACATTGATACCAGAGCCTCCATCTATGATCACACCTGTGAGAGCTTCATCCTTTATACAAATAGATAATCTTGAGCTTTGGTAGTCTGCCAAGGGTGCAGGGGGAAATCAACCATGAAACCGTCTATACTCGGTGATGGGATCAAGTGAGCAGAGTGTATAATCTTCAATAAGTCACTTCTTATTTTTGCATCCATCCTTATAAGTTTGTACAAACTAACCTTGTGATGATAGCTTTCAAGATCTGTTCAATGTTTACCTCATGAGTGTCTTCTTGCAGACTTATTGGTGGGTCCCTTAGAGAAGTAGCCATCCTTTCATAAGCTCCTTCAATTTCTGCTTGGCCCTTCCACCCAGCCTTCTTTTCCTCTTCTTTATCCTGGACACCCTCTTGTTCCTCTCTATGGGTTGCTGCGGCTTGTCTGGCTCTAGTCATCATGGGCATTGAAGAAGATGAAACAGCATAAGACTGAATGGTCCTACCTTCTTCTTTTGGAGAGACTACAATCATGTGGACTGGAGCAGGATGGCTTCTTGGGCAATCTTTGGTGTAGTGATCCTTAGCCTCGAGACAATGCTAACAAGGAGGTGCATCTTCTGGAAGGAAACACCTGTTTTGCATATGGCCATACTCACCACAACGGTAGCACATAAAAGGCCTATTATATCTGGGCTTCGTTGGTCTGTTGTCCTCTCTATTAGGTGCATTTGAAGTACTAGCATAATATGAATCCAAAGCTTGAGAGTTACCTCGTTGTTGTGTACCCTTGAGGTAGTAACAGTCTCTAGCTTCATGGCCATCCTTTCCACAAAATTGACAACTTACCTTGTTAGGACAATTAGCATTGGAATGCCCATTGTTGTTACGAATTGTGCACCAAATCTGCCTTCTTATATCCTGAGTGGTCCGCAAATCTTCTAACTCACGGCGAAGTTGGGCTACTTCATCATCCGTGCAACGCAATGGTGGCAAGACCTTCTCTTCTTGTTGATTTTGTTGCATTCTCAATGCTTCTAGTTCTTTCCTCAGTTGCCCAATAGGTTCTAGTTCTGCAACATAATTCGGTTGTCTATCCCCTTCAAAATGTTGCCAAGCTTCTTCAATGCGTGATGCTGGTGCAACAAAATCATTGAGGGTTGCATCCAATCTAAGAGACTCACGTAACTTCTGCTGAGATGATTTGGGCAAGGCCTTTTCTATCCATTTTTTAACCAAGAAATCACCTGGAGCATGTGGAAGACGTCCAACAAGTGCTTTTATCCTAGTGTGAAGTTTATGGAAGGATTCACCTAGTCTCAGCCTTAAGTTCTCTAGCTGATCTAGAGCTCTTTCGGAGGAGTCACTTGGCTGAAATGTCTGTGAGAATGCCGTCTTCAAAGCCTCCCATGTAGCAAAATGGCCATCTGCATATTGACTGTACCATTTGTCTGCAAGGCCTTCCATTGTGGATGAAAAAAGTGCCAACATTGCATCCTCTCTATTCTGCAAACCTCGTCCACGCCATAAGGAGATGAACCTCCTCACATGATTATCAGCATCCTCATAAGCTTATCCCTTGAAGGTAGGGAACTTGATATTGAGTCTCGAGAGTAGATCAGAGAGATCCTCCATTTGCACTGGTGTTTCTTCCGACGTATCTGCGGAGAAGTCTAATGTTCTCCTATGTTTCTCCTTTGAAAGTGGTGTCGCACCCAAATCAATAGACAAATTCAAGGAGGGTAGAGGGGAGGTAGGTTCACTTGTCGAAGATATAGGTAACTTATTAAGGCTCCTTTGAGCATGAAGAGGCTCCTTATCTACTCATGTATGGGTCATGTACTTATTCACAAATGCAATAGGGCAAGAATACTGAAAAAGAGTACTAAATTATTATCTTCAGGGCCTCTCACAGAAATGCAAGTGTCCCATCGAGCGTGCCAAACTGTAGAGGAGGTACTGGGGTATCTATTTTTAACAGGAGCATGCAGCAAGCACTCTAGTACTTCACCTACTCAAGGGAGGTTCTCCTTAGGGAAATATACCCTTTGACACTTCTATGAGCAGGCAGATATCAATGATTGCAGAGAGTTGTGAATACTTAGGGATAATATTAATGACAAAATGACAATAATGGAAGACCAACCAGTCCTTAGTTTGAATCAGATGATTACAACATAGGAAAAAAAAGATGCTCAAAAGTTTATGCTCTGGGCTAACATGCCACTCCAGAACTAAACAACATCAATACAAGGGATTCATCCAATCCGTACAATGGACACAACTAGATGTAGACTAGCACTGATCAATACAAAGTTTGAAGACTTGCTCTAAGGGGAAGAGCACGAAATACCAATGACTCACATTGAATGACAAAACCAAGCCACTCTCTTCACAATATAGTGCTATTAGCCATCACTGGGAAGCCCACGCTCTATATCCTCACCACAGAGTCACTTCCTATAGTAGGCTTGTAGCAACATAGTGCCAAGAGAGGACCCCTGTACGTATGTATGTATATGTGTTTATATGAATGTATCCCATATGAACACAAATCCATCGCTTTTATAGGCTCCAATAGGCCAAGAAAGCCTTGCCGATTCCTCACGTCCACTGATCATGCGCCGATTGATTGCCCAAGATTGGAGGGGTAATTCATACTTGAATTGGATCCTCAAAAATAGGCAGCCGTCATGAAAGGTTGGCGGCAACATTCATGTCTCCATGTTCACTTTTACCACTTACTCGTTTACCCTTTTATTTGCAAGCTGAGATCCTCATTTTATGCTGCCCGTGATATTGGAATGACCCACTGAGTGTCAGAGATGGTGGGTGGTATTGATGGAACGATTGGGGATTGATTTTAACCCCACCAATTAACAAAAAAAAAAATTAGAAGCCATTTTGGAAATGCCACCAAGGCTTTCGTCTAAAGTGTGTTGTAAGTTGAAAGCCACAGAAGGGCGAAACATTCGATGTCCACGCTCATCAAAAGGATCATCATCAAAGCTTCCTTCATCCTCATCATCCAATTCATCGTCTGCACTATCCTTCTTTGATAGATTTTCCCGATCATTTTGAAGGATGCCCCTAAGCAAAGGTTTAAAAAATGAATAGGTCAGAGGGGCAGGGTGGGGCTGGCGGATGGGGAGAGGAGGGGGGTCGCAGGGTGGGAGGTGGTGGGTTGGCAGGGGAAGACAGAGAGGGAGGAGAGAGAGAGAGAGAGGGCTTGCGGGGCATGGAGGGGTGGGGTGGGGGTTGGCGGGGGTGGGGGAGGAGGGGGGTCGTGGGGTGGATGGTTGTGGGCAGGCGGGGGAAGAGAGAGAGGGAGGAGAGAGAGAGAGAGAGAGAGAGAGAGAGAGAGAGAGAGAGAGGGCTTGCGAGGCATGGAGGGGCGGGGTGGGGGCTGGCGGGGGTGGGGGGAGGAGGGGGGTCGGAGGGTGGGTGGTGGTGGGTAGGCAGGGGAAGAGAGAGAGAGAGGAGAGAAAGAGAGAGAGAAAGAGAGAGAGAGAGAGAGAGAGAGAGAGAGAGAAGGGGGGGGGGCTTGCGGGGCATGGAGGGGCGGGGTGGGGGCTAGCGGGGGTGGGGGGAGGAGGGGGGTCACGGGGTGGGCGGTGGTGGGCAGGCGGGGGAAGAGAGAGAGAGAGAGGGGAGAGAGAGAGAGAGAGAGAGAGAGAGAGAGAGAGAGAGAGAGAGAGAGAGAGAGAGAGAGAGAAAGAGAGAGAGAGAAGGGGGGAGGGGGGGCTTGCGGGGCATGGAGGGGCGGGACGGGATGGGGGCTTGCGGGGCATGGAGGGGCATGGTGGGGGCTGGTGGGGGTGGGGGGAGGAGGGGGTTCGCGGGGTGGGCGGTGGTGGGCAGGCGGGGGAAGAGAGAGAGGGAGGAGAGAGATAGAGAGAGAGAGAGAGAGAGAGAGAGAGAGAGAGAGAGAGAGAGGGAGAGGGGGCTTGCAGGGCATGGAGGGGTGGGGTAGGGGCTGGCGGGGGTGGGGGGAAAAGGGGGGGTCATGGGGTGGGCAGGCGGGGGAAGAGAGAGAGGGAGGAGAGAGAGAAAGAGAGAGGGAGAGAGAGAGAGGGGGTTTGCAGGGCTAAGGGGTAGGCGGTGAGGGGGAGTTCGCGACGGGCTGAGGGGGGAGGGTGATGCGATGAGGGGCGGGGGAGGTGGAGTTAAGCGGGGGTGGAGGGGGAAGAGAGAGAGAAAGAGGGGTGCTACAGTTACGATATCTCAACACTACTATCAATGAAGGATTTTTCTACTCATTTGATGATGATATGCAGGTCAAAGCTTACTACAATGCCCATTGGCCCGGTTGAAAGGAAGATGGAAGGAGTACTAGTGGTTACCTAGTCATGCTAGGTAGGAAGATCATCTCATAGATTTCAAAGAAGCAACCCAGAGTGGCATTATTTTGAGTTTTGGATCAAGTCACATGTGAGCTAATGTGGATCAAGAAGTTATTTATGGAGCTTGATTTGCAGGTTGACACATGTCCATTTTTTTGTGACAATATGACTAGCATTCACCTAGAATCAAATCCTATCTATCATGCTAGAATCAAGCATATTGAAGTGCACTATCCCTTCATAAGGGATAAGTTGATATACAAGGAAGTTTCACTACATCATATTGATACCAAAGACCAAGTTTCTAACATGCTTGCAAAGGCTTTGTATGGAATGAACATTTCAAAATTCAAGCATGATATATGGTTAAAGGAAAGCATCTTCCTAATAACTTTTGGATGGAAGCAGTCATGTGTGCAAACTATGTTGAATCCCTGCCCTACAAAAGCATAGAGAGATATCACTCCTTATGAGGCTTGGAATGCTCATAAGCCTATGATTAGTCATATGTGTGCATTTGGTTGTTTGGCATATGCTCTTGTGCCATCACAACAACGTCACAAACTTGATGACAAGGCAAAGAAATCTATATTTGTTGGTTCTAGTGCTGAAAGTGAGGGATATCATTTGTACCATCCAATGACAAACACAATTATTGTGAGTCGAGATGTGGTATTTGCTGAAAGTTCAATTTTCCCTCTCCTTTAATGCAAAAAACAGCCAACAGTTAGCTCACAAGATGTGTTCGATACACCCATGCCTTTGTTCCAAAATGATACTCTTGACTATGGCCATGTAGAACAGCCAGCTGAGGCTCAAAGGGCTGAAAAATCTAGCCAAATAGGGCTGAAAATATAGAGAGTTTCCAGCCAAACATGGCTGAAAAATGTCAGCCAAAAATTATCAAAACTGCTAGAAATTTCCTGCCACATATGGCTAAACATTTGCGTCAAAATATGGCTGAAAATGAGCATGAAATTCAGACCACGCATGATGTACATATTGAAGATGTTTTACATAATGAATGCATGTCTATCAAGAATGCACAAACTATGCAGAAGTGGCTGAAACAAACTTTGCAAGACAGCAAATTGAGTGCATCTTTACTTGGTAGAACAAGACCAAGCTCTCACCATGCATCGAGTAATTTTGTGGATTCTTCTCTTATTGCTACAGCATGTAATGAAGACCCACTTTCTTTTGAAGATGCATGTGATGATCCACAATGGATGAGTTCTATGCAATTAGAAATGGATTCCATACACAAGAATGGTACTTGGGAGTTATGTGAATTGCCAAAAGGAAAGAATTGGTAAAAAGTGGGTTCATAAAATTAAGAGAAATTCTAATGGTAGCATTGATCGCTACAAAGCTAGATTGGTTGCCAAAGGATATGTGCAACAACATGGCCTTGATTATGAGGAAGCATTTGCTCCCACTTCACGCATGGCTACCATTCGTACCGTGGTTGCATTGGCTACCCATAGACGTTGGAAAATGCATCAGTTGGACATAAAAACAGCCTTCTTGAATGGTGATTTGCAAGAAGAGGTTTATGTGAAGCAACCTCCTAGATTTGCTATGAAAGGGAAAGAGCATATGGTTTGTCACTTGCATAAAGCCTTGTATGGTTTCAAGCAAGCTCCATGTGCATGGTATGACAAAATCCATAAGCACTTGATTGCTCTTGGCTTCATATGTAGTCCAATTGAAAGCACACTCTATGTACGCAAAAATGGGGCTGATCTTATAGTGCTTGTTCTTTATCTCAATGACATACTCTTGAGTGGGTCATGTGATGCAAAACTTGACATTCTTATGGCTAATTTGCACCCTACTTTTGATGTCACCTATCTTGGTCTTTTGAGCTACTATCTTGGCATCTAGTTTGTATTCATTGAGGGGGGAATTGTTATGCATCAAGAAAAGTATGTTGAAAAACTACTTCAGCGTTTTGCCTTTGAGGATTGCAAGCCAGTTTCCACAACACTTGAGAGAGGACTTGGGTTCTGAGTTGAGGATTTCAGTGATGCATTTGACACTTCTCTTTATCAACAAGTTGTGGGATGTCTTATATATGCATGCAACACAACGCCAGATATACAGTATGTAGTTTCCCAGTTGAGTAGATCCATACATAGCCCTGGCACTAAGCATTGGCAAGTGGTGAAACGTGTGTTTAGATATCTCTGAGGCATTTTGAGCTTAGGTCTCTTTTATGGAAGAGATATTCAGCCATGCTTGCATGCTTTTACAGATAGTGTTTGGGTTGGTTGTTATGATACTCGCATGTCCACTAGTGGTAATTGCTTTTTCCTTGGAGACTCATGAATATCTTGGTTGAGTAAGAAGCAACCTACAGAGGCGACATCGAGTTATGAAGCTGAGTACATGGCAGTTTTCACAGCTACAGTGGAGTGTATATGGCTGAAATGCATATTGATGGAGCTTTGCATGAAGATTGATGCTGCTACACATATTCTCACTAATAGTCAGAGTGCTTTGGCTATTGGACAAAACCCAGTGTTTCATGCATGGACCAAACATATTGAGGTGCATTATCAGTATGTGAGAGAGTGCCTTCATGCAGGAGATATTCATTTGGTATATGTATCTACACAAGATAATGTGGCAGACGTATTCACCAAAGCTCTTCCACGGGAAAAGTTTGAAGCTTTTCGCAAAGATTTAGGCTTATTACCTTGTGGGGGCGTATCTATCACTCCCTGTATGTGTTCACATCATTTGCTCATGGCAGGTTTGTTACAGTTATGTGTTTCTCAAGTAGCTTTGATGTGAACCTTTTCCCTATACATGGGCACTTTTTACTCTAGTGATGGCTAGAGGTTTTTTCCCCATGTTACCACATACTTGATACTTTCATATGTGGTGGTACATTGTATTTAGGGATATTATTCAGCTCTTACTTCAGTTCACTTCATTGTCAATAGAGAGAGCTATTCTAGCCATCGTTTTCTCCATGTGTCTTGCTGCGTTTGTGCTCTTTGTGTGTGCTTCTCGTATGTCTCCCACTTCCACACACACCTAACATACCTAACTACTAGATTACTAGGCTAAGAGACTACCAAACTACTACATTGCTAGACTACTCGACTACTAGACTCTTAGACTGATAGACTACCGGAATAAATTTAGATGACCACCAAAAGACATTTTTCTCATGTTCAAGGCTTGATTTTTAACACTTTTGGTGTATCATCCTCTATTGAAAGTTTAAGGTTTGCGGCATTAAGTGAACTGGTGGTTTTGAAATTCACCATCCCAAAAGCTTTAAGGAATTTTGAAGAATCATCTCTTGTTGAGCTGAAAATTGAAATCTTCATATTTCCATACTTCAATGCGAAGAAATATTGGATTAGCCTAAAATCTTTAACGTCAAAGTCATTGATAAAGCTAGTATGATTTTTTTCTTAATGAAATCTATAAATGTCTTCTTATTATCTACTTGTCTAAATACAAGATGAGAATCACTCGTTGATTATCGTTTTCTACGACCAAAAAGTAATAATCATTGGAAGTACTACTTCGAAATCCAAGGTTTAAAGAAAAATTATTTTTTTTCCTTGATATGGAGCTCTAGAACTTGCGGTTCCGTTAACGTTTTATAATGCCTTTTTAAGTGTGCAAACCTTTTTTCTAGAAGGAGCTATATCAAAACATGATGGTTGGAATTTATATAGCCCATCCTTGAGGTATTCACTAACAATCGCTTAATTTACATCCTTATGGAATGTTCTGTGCAACAACTCAAAGTACAATGAAAATTTTAATCATTAAACCTAGACGTGAAAGTTTGTCTTGGATATCAAATCTCTCCACTTCTAGAATCCTTGTGCAAAAAGTTGAGCTTTTTACCTCTTTAAAGTATAGCTTACTTTGTATTTTTCTTTCCAAATCCATTTAGTTCCAATTACCATTTTCGTTATTATTAAATCAAGCAACTCCAAAAATTTCATTTTTAAGTGTGCTATCATAGTGCAACTCCATTGTTTCTCTCCACATTGGATCTTTATGTGCTTCATCTACACGTGGATTCCTTTATTCACCCCATGATTTCAGCCATAAGAACCATATTAACTCTAGAACATCAACATGAAGGATATGATCATCAAAGAGTTTTTGTGCCTACTTCAAACTTCTTCCTAGGAAGAGCCTTCTTGAAAAGCTCTACAACATTATCATATGCTAGTTTATGCATATATGCATAAGTAAATCAATCATCCAACAACCTTGTGATAGAGAACAATATCAAATGTATTATGACTAGTATCATGAAGACTCGATTATAAACTTGTTAGCATGGGAGTGGCAATAGGATGCAGTCTTCAATCCCAAAATTCTGCAATATTATGCTAATGTATTTTGGTTGACACAAAGCTACTCCTCAATCAACTTCGTAAACTAAATGCCCAAATAATACTACAAATACCCAAATGTGACATTTCAAAATAGACATGCAAATCAGCCTTAAGGTAAATAATATGGTTTTTGTTAGCATTATAGAGTAGCATTTCATTAACATGTAAAACAATGATCGGAGGTACAACATCGGTACACTTAGCATATAAGACTTTAAGTTGGATTATTCTCAAATCCATGTGCTCTAAATTTGGAATTTATCTTCTGATAACACGAATGTGGTACTTACTTCAATCCGTACATTGCTTCTTTTTCACATTGCACACTTTTTTCATCACCTTTCTATAGAAAACCATGAGAGTAAAATACATACCTTTGTTCATGAAAATCACCATTTGAAAATGCAATTTTAATCTACAGGTAATGTACATTCCGAGAGTGATAAGCTGCAACTATAGAGATGCTATGAAAGGTGGTCTTTTTGAGATTCTGTACAAGGGTCTCATTTCAATCAATGCCCTTCACCTGAGGAAAACCTTTCGCCACAAGCCTAGCCTTATACCTATCACGTTTTCCATCAAGCTTTCATTTTAACTTCTATACCATTTAGTGTGAATGAACGTTCTGCCTCGCGGCAACGCACAAAAAGACCAAGTGGCATTCTTTATTATAGCATTATATTCTCATTGCATACTAGCCATCTATTTTTCTCCATTTTGTGTTTCATCAAAAGAGAGAGGCTCATTTTAATCATTAAGAGTAGAGATAACCACGGCATAATAATCTAGTGCAAAAGAAACGTTATGAGATCTTGAACATGTATGTTGTGACAAACATGCATCTAACTTGATATCTCTCGAATTGTACATAGTTTTGCCTCTTCTATATGAACTCTCGTATCAACAAATGCATCATGTTAATCTTCAATAGAATTATAATGATCAATATTATCATTTCAGAAACTTGTAAAGGCTTAGAAATCACCTAAGTACAAGAAAAATTTCACTGTGCACCTACAAAAGGAGAAAAGAACTGTCCTTAACATCCTTTCAGCTTACTCATGACTCATTGGTACCTGAACCAAATTTTTTACCATCGAGGTAGAGGTTAATATCGAATACTCTATCATTCTCTTCCAACCATGCAATTAATCTCTTGGAATGCATTTGACCCTTTATTATTCGTGTCTCTTCCCATGAAAAATAGCATTCGTGTTACGAAACCCGCAAAAATGTTCCTGAATCCTAGACTCTTTGTAGTCCCTTTCAAAATATAATGTTAATACCTCTGACGGTCACCTCTTCTTTCCGTGCCTTCTTACTTTCTGTATATTGACTGACATAGTCCTTACATTTCTTAGCTGGCGTTCTTTTCTTCTGCTCATGTACGATCGATGCCTTTGTCCTTCACAGTGCTTCCCATGCACGCACATGAAGATTCAAAACCGCTCTTTGTCTTTGGTTTCTTCTGAGTTGGAATCCTTCCAAAACGTGTATTGAAAGAAAGATTGCATTGTTTCCTTTAAAAATGACTTTCTTATTCCTGGAACATTTTTCTTTCTTTTTTTCTTCAGAGTCGTTAATGTTGTTAACCCAGTGATAGAGTTATCATCTAGGTATAGGGATCTCAATAGAGCGGGCACAAGGTTGGCACCCTCATAGCTTTCATGCTTCCCCCCTGTTCAATGTTCGATTCCCTTTAATTCCGCACAGAAGCGTTCAAGACAATCCACTGCCCACATATTTTGTTCTCTTCACTTTTTTCTCTTCTCGTTCATATTCTTGGACTTTATATGGGCAACTGTCCCACTTTTACTTTTCTGTTTTTGCTTTCACTTTCCTTCTTTGTAACTGCAGAGCTTGTGAAACTTTCAAGGTGATGAGCCCTTGACACAAGATTTTCGGAATTCGATTCTATGATTAACGCCATAAAATCGGAAAAAGCACTAGTTTTCGTCTGTTGGTTTCTTGACGTCTCCAACTTGATTAATATCCAACAGCACAGGACCTTGCTCAATATTCTAGGTGGCCCTTCTATATATCTTCAGATAAGTTGAAGATACAGTTCAATATAAAGCTTTGTGCAGTGAGGTAGTAGAATTATGTAGTGTACTTCAGCCAGCAAATCTCTTCTTGTGGGTCCACTTTGATGCCCTTGAAGGTTTGTCTGGTCCATCAGTTTGTTGTCTCCTTATCCCCTTCTGCTCGAAGCTCATTGATATAGTTTTTAATGCATAACAAAAGGACTTTTCAAATTTTACGATATATATTCACGAGTTTCTCAGTGGTAGCTGTATTTTTTTTCCTAGAAGAGATAACACCTAGACAGGCTCGATGTCTCCAGCCCTTGAATGGTGCATTCCTCATATAAAACTGCATTGATTTGATAGTGAAGGATCGATGCCATGTGATTAACTTAAAAGAGGAACTGACCAGAGCAATGAGAGAAGAATCAGACCATGTATGCACTCTACAATGCAATTTGGAAGCACGCACGGAAGCCGAATTCGACTCTTAAGAAAGTAATTGTTGAAGAAGATTTTTTTTGTCTTCTTTGAAAAAATAAGTTGTGATTCTGGAAACATTTTGTTTCTTTTTTGTGTATTGTCGTGCATGATATAAATCTAGTGATAGAATCTGTAGAAGTCTCAATAATGGGGATAACTGTTGCCGCCCTCGGATCTTTCATGCTTCCGCCCTTGTCAATGTTGGATTCCTTCAATTTGTAAGCACACATCTCTAGACTCATCAAGTGCCCAGACTTTCGCCTCTCCTTTACCTTTTCCTGTTCTTTCTTATCTTGCTCTTTATCTTCGTCGATACTTCGTCGATACTCTCACCTTTTCTTTTATGTTCTTGTTTTCTGTTTCCGTCTTTCGTCTCTGCAGATCTAATGTCGGTTTCAAGGTCATGGGTCCTGCAAAGATGATCTGCAAAGTTGGATTCCGTGTCGCGAAAATCGAACTAGCAAGGGCAAAGTTTTTACATACTTCTTTCTTGCCGAGGACACCCTACGGCTCAATCAGCTTGGGAAGAAATTCCATTATCAACTCGAATGAGGACATACCTAATTCAACTTAAAATGACGCGATTAGAAACTTATTAAAATCCAAGTTGAAGTAGGAAGAAGATGTCTAAGAGACAACTAGAACGAAATCGGTTTTCTTTCTCTACATCGAATGAGGATTCCTGAGATGTGCGTTTACGCGAAAGCTTGTAAGCCCTCTAAAAGAAATTATAAGTTGATTGCCTGAGTGATATTGAGTATAAGAAACATCATCACGTCTTACGTCCCTTGGAGGACATTCAAATACATAGAGTATGGATCTACGTATAATGTAGAAGGAACGACAGCCCTAGACTTAATGAAGTTCAGCATCCCACATTAAGAAAACATTAAGTATAGATTTCAAACCTGTCAATGCAAAACAATAATGGAGAGATTCAAGAACGCGTGAACAATGTAGGAGTGCATCTGAGAAAGAAAATTTATTAGACTACAAAAGTTTTGAGTCTCCTTTGTTAAAAAGACAAATACATGAACATTCCTTCAATTCGGTGAAAGATTACCCTTCATCTTTGTCATTAGATCGTGAGTGGTGGGAACACCCCCTTAGATGAGTTTTCCATATGGCACTCAATGAAGGCACATACCATTTTGATGGTAGTGAAAAGATCAAAATGGTAAGTGCCCTCATTGAGTGCCATGTGGAAAACTTACCCAAGTCATCTAAGGGGATGTTCCCACCACCCACGATCTAATGTGATATTTCTTTCCCGTTAAAGGAATTTTCATCCTCCAAAATATACATGAAATGTTTGTATCGTAGAAGAAAGTGTTTGGAGTCCACTAAACCCCAAGAATTCCACGTACATGGCAATCTTTGTGTTATGTTTCCCCTGTGTCCTCCCGCTTAAGAGATAATGTCAAAGATGGGAAAGCATTTGTGCGGTGCTTATTATCTCCCCCATACATATAAATACCAAACTTTCACTCCTATGATGCCAATATCATCCAAATGACCTTAGTGCATATGATGTATCCTCTTTGGAGTAATAATATGAAAGACAAGTGATAGAGACATTCTTTATAATCTTGACCATACCTTAGTGGAGAAAATAAATCAAAAAATACTTTAGATATAGAAAAAAATTCCATTTAAAAAGTAACCCCAAACCCTTCTAAACCTAAGATGATAGACTACCTCTCATGTCTCTCAAGGTATTCATATCCTTGAGTGTAGTCACAGGTGATAGTTTTTACCAAAACTAACCTTGTTATCTATGAAAATCTATCATCTTTGTTCTCATAAAATTATTCCTTGGAAGTAAAAGAAATCCCTTATATCTCACTAACCACAAAATCGTTGGTTTGTTACTAATAATCTTGGACTTATGTTTTGTTGGAAGAGAATCAAATACCACTAATGCAAACTCTAATTTTTCTTTCTCTTCCTTCTATATTTCCATATGAATGAAAAGCATTCTTTCTCAAGGTGTAGATAATCCATAAATACATATTATCCTAAGGGATGCGCAATCATAATGCTCATGATAAAGTATGAACTAAAAGCTCGGTAACCCAAAAGGTTAGAGTTTTCCCTAACTCATACTAAAGGGAAAATTCACGGCTCGTCCCTAGTCGCTCTAATGCCACTAATTAGAACTATGCCTTTGGTTTTAAAGCGATGGTCACATTGGGTGAGGAATCTTTATGATTCTACAAATCCCAACCCACATTCAATTGAATAGGTTCTGGATGGTCCAACATAGTCATAGAGAATAGAGGAACTGAGATGCATAGAGGTCCATATTGTAAAATCAACATTGATTGCTCAGATTATCGGTAAATGAGCAAGGGAGTGGAGCACAGTCGAAGAAGCACTCCAAGATCTTAATCAAAGAATTTTTATGCAAATAGAATACAATAATATGTATTAGTTATTTATTCTTGTAGTATTCCCTACATGAGTGATCGTGAAATCTTATCTAGTCTAGTAAAAGGGCACAATCTAGTGTTTTCCCCTTGCATTTTGTCAACAATATCTTCTATCCAAGACCAAGCATCATGGAGAATGTTGATGAACAAATCGTGGATTCACTTCAAAGTCTCCAACAACAATCGAGGACCAAACTCATAGATAGACACAAGAGATGGAACATCCGGTATGTGTAGGCACATACCTCTAGAAATTAAAAGAAAGAACTGGGAATATTCAAGAAAATCAAGGAATTATTCAAGTGAGACAATGGCCTAGCTAATCTATCATGAAGGAACCTAGGATTTGCATGCTAGAAAAGTTCGATGGTGATGTTACAAAGTTTTGTGGGTTTGTCCAAGTTAAATCGTACATCAATATGCAACTTGATAGATACCCTAAGGAGGCATCAAAGGTCAAGTTTATTGGAGCCTATATCTCTGGCCAAGCATTATCTTGATTCACCCCAATCTTGGAGAGGAATAAGTTAGTAATTCAGGACTATGAGGGGTTTCTTCGATAACTTACCACCACATTTGGGCATGCAGACACAAGTCGAGTGGCAAAAACAAAACTCCGGAAGCTATGTTAGAGTAACTATCCTCCCTCTACCTTTGCATCAGAATTTAGGTAGTTGATATGTGATCTCACTTGGCATGAAGATTATGTCATAAGACAATAGATGGGATTTAAGAGATGATGTGAAGGACCTTCTACTCAGGATGCCAGAGGTTAAGACATTGAATGAACACATCCATCAATCTACTCAATGTGATAATTGCCTTTCTAAAAGGAAACAAGAGAAAGAAGTAGAAGGAAGACCTCACCAATGGAAACCCTTCCAGCCCACTCGAAGACATGAGTCTATGCCCGAACGTATGCAAATAGATGAAACTAGGTTCCAACCTCTAACACCATAAGAGAAACAGAAAAGCAGAGATAAGAAATTAAGCCTCTATTGTGGAAACCTTCAACATATTAGAGTTAATTATCCCAACAAGAGAACAAAATCGAGAGTTGCAACCACCCTTGTAGAGGAAGAGAATGAGGAAGTCAAGTTGTAAAAGAGTTGGTACAACCACACCATGATATACTAAAGGGTCTCATAATATTACCTACACCCATAGAAACATGTATTTTCCCTATCAAGTTAATCACACCTACGAAGATCCTTTCCCTCACAGCCCGAGTAGATTTAGGAGCCTCCTCATGTTTCATCGATGAAGGATTGGTTACCAAACATAGAATTTCAATACTTCAAAAGAACAAACCTTTAGTAGCCGAAGTAGTAGATGGACAACCTATAGCATCTAGGAATATAACCATGGAAGCCACACCACTAAAAGTACACCTTGGTGACCATCATTCCCACATATGTTTCAATATAATATCAAGTCTAGTAAATCTGGTTATCATCAGAATGCCATGGTTAAAGAAACATAATTCAGACATTAATTGGGAAAAGAATAAAATCACCCATCAAGATATCCAAAAGAACCCGACATATGTGAGAGCCATGGCCTTCATACATGTAGTAAGGAAGGAACTCACATATATGATCAATGCCAAACTAACTCAAGAGCCCAAGAAAGACAATTTTGTGGAGCTATCCGACCAATACCAAGGTTTTGAATATGTTTTGGAAAAGAAGAATGTAGATATCCTCCCAAAGCATAGAAATTATGATTGTTCCATAGAACTTCAAGAGGGATCACAAAAAAACTTTGGACCAAAATGTAGACTATCCCCAAACACTAGTCACAACAAAGGAGAACAAAGACATTCTCTTTTTATTTTGACCTAAACATCATTAAATCAAGCAGAAAATGGTCCATTTCACAACTTTAGTGAAAATCAATGGTCTCTTGCCCATAAAACATTAGAAAAAAGCTTGATTTAATTTTCTTGGGCCCAAAAAAATCCACTTCTTGATCAACTACCTCACATCATAAACTTCAACTCTAGAAAAAAGAAATTCATGACAAATAATAATAAGTGAAACCTCTTCATTTACTTTTTAAATCTCTACAAGCACAAATGGTAAGAGTCTAAATTCTATTCAAAATTTGCATTACATCTCATGGAACAAAACTTTGTTCATAGGGCAATACAGATAATAATCATGTCATTGTCGAGTATAGACATTGAGAGTAGGTTTTCTACATACCACATTGAACACCACAAAGCATTTTCTAACTACCATTTCAAAAAGATGACCTTAAACAAACATAAATACTCAACAATATCCACACATTGATCAGACAAGAAAGATCAACATAGGTAAAGACAAGTAGACTTAGAAACAAGCACTTAGCATTGTATTACAAAGTTTCTTTGTAATTGTAGGCAACATGACTACATTGGAGATTTCATTCTCACTGCAATGTTCCTTGAGTCTTTGTTTGCTTACTTCATCATAATATCGGACTATAATGCACTAAAATGATTGCACAAACCTATGCAAACGACTATGATTCACCTTTTTCTTCACCCTACCAAAGAAAACCATAAGTAAAATACAATTCATCATGCATAAATTAGAAACAAAAAGAAGATAAAATACTATGTAAGATAAACCACAACATCACATCTTGACTTCAAACTAGTTCGTACAGAAAACGATTGGTCTCTTCTATGGACAAACACTATCCTCCACAAAGGTGACATAGTCAGCTCTACAAAATCTGTAACCATCTTGCGAATCTATGGGTGCTTGAATGGCTTTTCATCATTAACAAAGACCATCATTCTAAACCCATAGGGTATATTTGCTATAATAAGGGATTAATGTTTTTTAGGTACAACAGTACATATATTAGTTACATCTTTGCAATATACATTGTAATATATATGTCTAAGGCGGTCTAGAGGGTTCAAAAAACACTTCAGATTTGACTTATCATGAAAATCAATTTCCTTAGATTGCAACCTAGACTTCTCATGTCATGCCATTTGAATGTGAGCCAAGAAAGGAGGAGGACAATCATAATTTGCCTCAGAAGACTTTGTCTTTAAGGCTTCTACAAAAAAGAGAAGAAGAATGATTATTGGCACTGATATGATGGCGTCAAGTTGATGCCTAGCATCGACCTATGGGAAGAAGTCTATGCAAGGCATTGACTTTCATCAATGCTTGGTATCAACTTCTGGCAACAAGTTGATGCCTTCCATTTGTTCTGTGCTGAAAGTTGATGCTTGGCATTCACTTCTTGTTCAGAAGTCGATGCGAAGCATTATGTCTCTATTGAAACTCGATGTCTGTCATCCACTTCTTGCCACAAGTGATGCAAGGTATCGAGTTTTAGGAGAGAAGTCGATGCCAGGCATTGCATTTTAGTAGAATGCTAAAATTGAATTCTTCCTAGAAGTCCATGCCAAGAATCTAATTTCAACATAGAGTGGAACAAAAGTACCTACCTAGTCATGGAAGAGTATAAAGTATTCTGAAAACGCACTGTATAATGAGGTGGTTGGGTTCTCTGCTTGGACCACTCCAAGAGAGTCATCCGAGATTCTTTATCATTACCTCCTGAATCTTCATATATACTTTGTCACCTCGTTCCCAAATGTGGATAAAAGTCAGTGAGTTAAGTAATGAAAAACACAAAGCAAAGTAGATTCTAGAAACTCTTACTTACTTATTGAGCTTAGTGACCATATCTTCAAGACTTAAATCCTTGGACATTATTCTTGATAATGTTGATATTATCAAGGTATCCTTCTTGATCCCTTTTAGGGTTCTCCGTGGTGGTAGTTTCATATCCTGAATAGCCTCTTCAATGGAAAGATCAAGTCTCTTTCCTTTCCCCTTTACATCCACCTGCGCATCTGGCCTTGACTTTCGCTTTCAATGCTTGGCATGAACCTGGAGGTGCAATTTTATGCCAGGCATCAACTTGCACCTGCAATTCGATGCAAAGCATTGACTTTCTAAAGCAAGTTGATGCCAGGCATCGACTTTCACCTCTAAGTTGATGTCTGGCATCAACTTGCTCCTCTAAGTGGATGCTTCACATCCACTTGCACCTTAAGGCCAATGTCTGACAGTGATTTGTATATAAAAAAACACTAAATTTGCATGTACAAATAAATTAAGAGCCTGAAAAATACAGAATTCTTTTAGGATAGGAAAATGAATCTTTTTTTTTAAGCAAGATTTTTGGGTACCTGTGAGTATTCTTGGTAGCACTCTTCTTCTCCATGTGCTTGTCTCTGCTTATTTGCTAGGCTCTATGCTCTTTTGCTATCAGCACTCTCTTGCTCTCTCTTGGCTCACCGATTTTAGGAATGAGATTGATCTCTTCCTCTGTTATTTATGGGTGTTTGCATTGCTTGAACTAGGAATTGACTAGATCTAACTGAATCAACTAGGACCTAACTAAATTAACAAACTAGGCTCTGTATTTGAACCAAGAACTAGCTAGGCCGATTGAGGGTTTGATAAGAGAGGTTATTCCGATTTAGGAAGCAATAGGTATGTCTTTTAAGGGTCTGATAAGAGAGGTTAGTCCAACTTATGTTTCTTACTCATTTGGCACATGTTCCCACTAATGGCAATATTGTAATTGTTGGAAGGAATTAAAGAACAAGAGCTTATGACATCTAACAAGAAAAAGGGAAAAAGTGAGGTAGAGCTGCAATATATGTCAAAGGATGTTGAAATGGATCACAAATATAACTAAGAAATCATTTCAAATCCACAATTAACTATGATAAAAATTCAATAATTCACAATTGGTGATGATAAATAATCAATTATCCACAAATTTTAAGAAAGACTTTCAAATCCACCATAGAACAATCAATAAACCAACAACTAAATGAATATTAATAATCCCATAGTAATATGAATATGAACCTAGATGTAAAACAATCTAAAAATAATTTTTTTGTGCATCATTAAATACTTAAGATGTTATTTTGTTAGCAACTCAAACATCTTGAGTAGAGAGCAGGCCATTTCAAAGGATTTCTTTCTAATTCATCATTGTTAGCAAGAAAGCATCGTGTAAAAAAATTATGAGGGAATACATTAAATAGTATATGCAAAACCATTTGAGGTCCACAAGAAATAAAGGCCCAAAAGAAATAAAAATGTTAGTTGTGTCTCTGGAGGAATTTAATTCATCACTTTGTCATCAAATATTTTCTTTGTGGTCACCAATTTTAAGACAATCAATAGAGTTGGATAGGGGAGGATTGGGCTCTCTTTTCTCCAAATTATTGTTTCCTTTCTTCTTTTGGGAGGTTAGTAGAGTGGATAAGGAAAAGACATGGTTCCTTTTTATTCCAATGTATAATATCACAAAACTTTATAGTATCTTCATAATTAAGCATACCACACTTTATAATTTACCTCATAACTTTATTATGTATCTGAAAATTTAGTATGTATCTCAAAACTTGGGCAGGTCAAACTTGGCAAAAATAAATCACATAGTTAAATTGATCTCCCTTCCTATTCAAGTGCATTTGGAGCAAAGGATGTTAGCAAAGGGAAAGAAAGACAAAATATGCTCAATCTACATTTTAAGAGAAGGCCTCATGAAGTAAGTCAAACAATATTTCAATTTCTTACTTCAGATAGAGAAAGTGCATTGGATATTGTGAACCATTGTTGTGGTTTGAAGTGTTTATATAACATAGTAATGAAGGAATTAAAGCACCTAAGAGAGAAATGCCTCCATTTAGATAGTGAAAGCTAGGAGAAATACATTTTTTCTCACATGCAAATGATTGAGGATAACATGTCAGTAACACGTGTTGATTTTGAATATTATCTTAGTCAAGGGATGTGTTGTTGTAGGGTGATGTTTAAAATTGCAATGGGTGTGAGAAATTTTAGAATACATAAGGTTCAACATGGGCTTATGAATGGAGATCTCGTTTTGGATAAATATAATGTTGGGAGCAAAGGATCTACTAGACTTCATGCATTGAGTTGGATGATGAGCTATTTTAGCTTGCATTGTGATGTTATGTCTACAACTCAAAGGTTAAACTTTTCATATAACGTTACTCATCGAGAAGTATTTCAAGTAAATAAAGAAGATAAGGAAAGTGGAACTGAGAAGTATGTCTTATATCATCACTTTACTCAATTATGGAAGGAGGATTTTAATAATGTGAATATTCCTTGTCAAGTTAGAATGGATGAGTGTTCAGTTTGTGCCACTTTAAGGAACATGGAAAAAGGTGCTACAAAAACAAAAGAAAAAGATAATTTTAAAATCCTTCTTAGGAACCATCGTGACACTCAAGCTTTATAAAGAATGAAAGCAATTCATCATCGAAGTAAATCACATAGAAATGCAGAGCATTATATGTGTTTTTTGATTGATGGTCTCGATTGAAAAAAAAACATGACTTCCCCATTTTTATCACGTCCCTAAGGACATTGGAGATGAAGTCCTTGTGCAAATGCATTTGGTTGGTGCTTTGGTATAGAATGGAACTACAAGGTCCAAGGTTTTCTTCACATATCTGAATGTGCATAATGATCCAAACCTTACGGTTACTATCATTCATCAAGCTTTGCAATCATGGAAGGGTCTTTTGCCACCAATTCTATATTTGTGGCTTGATAATACTACAATAGAGAATAAAAATTCTGTAGATTTTGAATATTTATGCATGCTTGTTGATAGACAAGCGTTTGAGAAGGTTAAGGTAAATTTCCTTTTGGTTGGGCACACTCATGATCATATTCATCAAATGTTCAGTACATTCTCTAAGAGGTTGGCATGTAATAATGCTCAGTAGGCCTTGATAACACTATTAAGGTTTTGGCTCCATTGCACAATATTAGTTTTATTTGCTAAGTAGTATTCATGTTCTCTCGGATGGGATCCTAAATATGGATGCAAATTCTTGTTCCAAGTGCCTAATTTGTCTATGTATGGTGTAGAACAAACGCCATATGAAGATAGAAACAATATGGAAAGATGTGGAAATCTGAGTGATCAAAGTAAAAGGTGGATGCATGTACTCATTGAAAAGAGAGACATATTGACCATGCAAAAAAATATGTTGGAGATCAAGATGTATCTTGGTGGGATGAATTTCTCAATCATCAAGAGGATATTATAAAGAATACGACTACAGGTCATTGGCCAATTGATGTTGCATTCACATGGGATTTGTGTCCTCAAAGGTGACTGAATTTTGTCCAAGCATGTAATTCAGATACGCTTCAAAGTTTTATACATCCACAAGAAAGCAATATTTATGTAGGCCCAAGGATGACAAAACACTCCGAAGCAAGATGGCAACGAAATCTAAAAGAAATAAATGTTGGAACACTTATTGCAGTCCTTGCTGATGGTGATGAGGCTACTACACCATTTTGGATTGCGAAAGTCTTAGAGGTCAGTAAGGATAATGATCAAAGAAGAATATAATCTTTGATAGTGCATTGATATTACACTAAACATAGTGATGCATTCATAGGTAAATATAACTTCGAAATGGTATGTGACACCAAACAAACATGCTCAGAAAAGAAAAAGAATATTCAAAGCACATCCACTCTTAAAATGGATGATGTAGATATTCTTGTTTATGATTTTGCCTTGACAAAAATAGGGCACGTAAGGAAAGCAACCATCAATATGATAAAACAAAAGATTCTAGATATATGTGGTATAGTTAATAGATAGCTCTCAATAGTCTCAAATTGAATCAAGTGCATCAAATGATGGGGATGTACACATAGATCAAGAAAGTTGTGAGTTGACTTGAATGGGTATGATCTTGTACATATTTGCCTATATATACAAGGAAAAATATCAGGACAAATATGAGAGAGCATGTGAAGAGAAGTGAAATATGTGTATACTAGTATTAAGGGTTTTCAAACATAAGATGCTTGATTTTCGACAAGGTTGTTTCCTTTTTATGACATA
Source organism: Ceratopteris richardii (assembly GCA_020310875.1). NCBI lineage: Eukaryota > Viridiplantae > Streptophyta > Polypodiopsida > Polypodiales > Pteridaceae > Ceratopteris > Ceratopteris richardii. The sequence goes on along the minus strand of CM035422.1, from coordinate 130,956,525 downwards.
GTTCTCGTTTGTTACAACTCGTTGCTCCCAGAGAAACTTACGGAATTACATACGAATATTGATGAGAATATAGCCAAGGCATTTATCAAACACTCGAAGTCTCCTACAAAAGCCCCTACCCTATTATTAAAGAACAAGGATAGGACTCTCCAAATGTGCATAGACTATTGTGGGCTGAATAAAGTCACAATAAAGAATAGATACCCTCTACCACTTATATCAGAGCTCTTGGAATGCCTCAAAAAAGAAAAGTTCTTCACAAAGATTGACCTTCAAGGAGCTTACAATCTTGTCAAGATCAGAGAAGGATACCAATGGAAGGCATCGCTTCAAACAAGGTATGTGCATTTTGAATATGTAATTATGCCATTTGTCATCACAAATGCTCAACCTATCTTTCAACATATGTTGAATGATATCTTTTGACAGTATTTAGATGACTTTGTGGTTATATATGTTGATGAGATCTTGATAGTCTCCAAAAATCTAGAGGATCATGATACTCACGTAATGATAGTCCAAGAGAAACTAAGAGAAAAAGGTTTAAATGAAAAACTTGAGAAATGCTCTTTCCATTAGAGGAAATTGGAGTTTTTAGGATACATCGTATCAAAGAAAGGAATCTTTATGGACTCTAAGAAGATTGGGACAATCCCTGATTGGAAACCATCTTCATGTGTTTAAGATGTACTATGTTTTCTAGTGTTTGCCAATTTTTACCAGCTATTCATTAGAGATTACTCGAAGATAGTGACACCCTTACCAAGCTTATCGGAAACTCAAAATTCCCAAGGGTCGAAGAAGCACAAAAAGCCTTTTAGACCTTCAAATCAAAATTCACAATTGCTCCAATTCTAGTTCATCTTGATTCTAGCAAGCCCTTCTTCCTAAAGATAGATGCATCAGACTTCGCGCTATGGGCCATTCTATCCCAATATGGAGATGATGGACACATCCATCTAGTTGCATATCATTCAGGGAAATTCTACCCTCTAGAAACTAATTATGAAATGCATGATAAAGAACTTCTTGTGATAGTGGATGCATTTGATACCTAGCATCACTATCTACAAGGAGTAGCACATAAGGTTATTGTGTATACAAATCACAAGAACTTAGAGTATTTTATCACCACCCACATCCTCAATAGAAGGGAATCTCACTGGAGTAAATTTTTTTCCAGGCTCGACTTTGTCATCACATACCGTTGAATACATAACCAACATGAGTGAGATGCCTTATCAAAAAGATCTTATCTTGCACCAAAGAAAGGTGAAGAGGCCTTTGATCAACAAAAGAGTGTATAACTCAAGCCTCATCATCTCCGATTAGAAGCCATCTCTTCAAGCCATTGTGAAGTTTCAGCCTTGAGTCATTTGATCTTTGAGACTCTACCAAAATTTGAATTGTTTTGTGATGTTAAGTAGAAAAATTAAAAAAGGAAAAGTCCAAGAAATAAATGAATTTCAGAAAAAGGAAAGGTTACTATTGTATAAGAAGCTATTGTATGTTCCTTTAGAAAATTCCAAGATCCATGTACTTCAACAACATCATGAAAACCTAACAACACAATATTTTGGAGTGAATAAAACAACAGAACTTATATAAATGAATCTTTGGTGGCCTCAATTGTGGAAGGAAGTCAAAGAATATATCCGAATCTATGACACTTTCAATAAATGTAAGGTACCATGGCATAAACTTCATGGCCTCTTACGACATTTCTCTATTCTAGAAAGGTCATGGACTTCATTATCTATGGATTTCATAAAAAATCTACCAAAGTTAGATAAGTATGATGCCATTCTTGTTATAGTGGATATATTTACAAAGATGGCACACTTCACTCCAATTACCAAGGCAATTACACATGCACCCACTACTAGACTTTTTCTTAGATACATCCTTAGGCTTCATGCATTGCCCGATGATATTTTCAGTGATTGAGGTCCACAATTCATATCCAACTTTTGCAATAGTCCTTGCAAGCTCCTTGGTGTTCAAGTTAAACTATCTACAGCCAATCATCCACATAATAATGGACAAATCGAATGGGTGAATCAAGTCTTAGAACAATATCTTCATTGCACCATCAACTATCATCAAAATGATTGGTTTGGGCTTGTTTTCTTTGTAGAGTTTACCTATAACAATAGTGTTCATACGTCTACCAAGTAGACTCCCTTCTTTGCAAATTAGGGACAACATTGAAGGATGGATATACAACTCCCAAATCATGTCAAGAACCCTGTTGCCAAAGATAAGATTGAGTATCTCATGGATATTCACAAAGAACTCAAGGAAGAGATCCATAGAGCTCGAGAACAATATAAGTATTATGCAGATCAGCATCGTGTTCAAAATCCATCCTATCACATTGGGGATAAAGTGAGGTTACTCAAAAAATATTTTGTAGACTTCGAGACCTTGTGCAAAGTTAGACCATTTGATATTTGGTCTATTCACTATCTTGGCCAAGATTAATGTGGTCACTTTCAAAGTCTATTTACCAAGTACCATGAGAATAATTCAAGTTTTTCATATATCTATGATGGAACCATGTTAGATTTAACCATTGATGAAGGAGACATCTAGTCCTTCACCACCTATCAAGGTTGATGATCATGAAGAATTCAAAGTCGATCATGTCCTAGATTCAAGAATATTTTTAGGAAGATTAGAGTACCTTGTTCATTGGAAAGGGTATGACATCAATGATCGCTCTTGGGAACCTACAGAGAACCTTCACAGATCACCAATAATGGTTTTAGAGTTTCATAAGAAAAATCCAATGAATCCGAGACCAAAATCATGACTGCTCATCATGGAATGTGTTGCTTGATATGGAGGTGATGCAACAAAGGAAACCATCCTCAACCTCAATCCATGTGACTTCTATATCTCATGACTGCCTTAAAATTTGGAGAAACTAATAATTTGGTTGCGATTGGAATGTGCCAAAACCCTAAGATCGATTGGCTTCTTGCTTGATTTTGACATCCAAAGATCATGTAATCAAATTGATGACATCATGAATGACATCATCAATTCATGGTCACCTTTGGTGAATCGCCCATGAAAATCTATGTAAGGAGGGGTTGGCCACATACATACTGAATCTCACTTGTACCAGTCTCGGGAGCTCAAGGAGTCCTACTCACCAAGTAAGTACTTTCAAAGTTCAAGTTCGAGTTCTTGTCCTCTTCCTTGTTATAGTCTTCTTTATTCTAGTTCTTGGACATCTAGCCTTGTCCTCTTGTAATCTCATTGTACATGATCCTATCTAGTTATTTCTTTTATCTAGTTCATCTAGTTATTTCTTTTATGACTCAGATTGGGTAGAAGATAATGATTCTAGAAAATTAGTTTCTAGATATTGTTTTTGTTTAGATTTTGGGAATCCTTCTTGGATTAGTAAGAAGCAAACAACTGTAGCACTATCTTCTATTGAAGCTGAGTACAAAGCAACATCTATTGCTACATGTGAAGTAGTATGGTTGAGGAGGATCCTATGGCATATAGGAATTCAAGGACAGGAGGCAAAAAGGTTGAATTGCAAAAACGAGAGCTGCATAGCCATCACCAAGAATCATATTTTTCATGCACTTACTAAGCACATAGAAATCCAATATCACCTTGTGCAAGAGTTAATTGAGGATGTAGTCATGGAGATGATGCATTTTGGAACAGAAGAAATGGATTAGTCATTTTCACCAAGGTTATGGAAAGAGAACAATTGTATCAACATCTTCTGAAGCTTCGCATTTGACCAAGAAGGTAGCTCACCCTAGGTGGACACTGAGGGGGATGTTAAATATACTCAATACGCCACCTAGACGTGATTGCAAATAATCCATTGTACTCTAAGTTTTAAAGCCCCCGTTATGAGGATAAGCCATGATGAGAGTCTGGACATTTGTGATGAGGTCTACATGAGACCAACAAAGGTACTAGATGATTTATGTGAGTCTAGATAATAGGCTAGGAAGGATGCTTACTTTATTCGTACTGAAATTCTGGAGGTATGATAGTTCGGTAGTCAATACCTCTGACTAGGTGGTTTGATGGTTTAGTCCGGTAGTCCCATGATTTTAGTCTCATGCTTTATCTAGTTCAGTAGTTAGATAATTTAGCGTGTTCCCATTTACATATGATCATGATAGTTACGCCTAGATTAATGTATCAAGCCATCCTAGAGATTATGCCTAAATCATAGGATTAGGCATGCTAATTACTATGATGAAATCATAGTTATGTGCACTATAAAGCCCTTCATCTAGAGTCTATCAATACGCCATTGAAGCTCCATAGTGGGAGCACATGGGTGGATAGTATCAATGTTGTATATGCATTACTATTGGCAATTAGAGAATCTGAGTTCTCAATCTCTCTTTCTATGTGTACATTCTATTTAGTGTGTTTTGCTTCTCACTACTCTCCCTACCAATCATATTCTACTTCTAGATTAATTTTGAGAGAACACAATTGGGATGTGAAGAGCACGTTCTCTTCATGGTGTCAAAATGCTCTAACAGTAGTACTAAAGCCTCCTAAAGGTTGTTAGCTATGGAGAGGATGGAGATCATGCATTTTCATTTTTCTTTCAATTCCCAAAGTTTTGTTATTGCATGATGTACTGAATTTTTTGACTTCATGATCTTGAACTTTAGGCTTATGTTTGTTCAAGAATATGAATCTTCTAAATACTATGTTCTAGTGTTAAACTTGCGCTTGCATTTAGAACCATTCTCTTTGTAAGTAAAAATGAGCGAGTTTGACCTTCCTTTCCATGAACTCCTCCACATGCCTCATGAACCCTACATGAAAGGAGGAGACGAGTAGAAGCCTAGCTAACAAAACCAATAGAAGAAAAAACTAGCAAGAACTGACGCATGATTAAACTTTTACATCAGATTGGTTATGAGTGATAGGCGAATTGGTGAGATGGATGTGATGACTCAGTTGCTGCATTTTCAACAAGGGGAAAAGAGGCAAAGCACCATTCAAACATTTCATGAGCATGTTGTCAAGCTAAGAGGATATTTTAATGTTTAAAATATCAAATAGATTTGCAAGGAGTATGAGCCAAGAGCTTCATACCTAGGGGTAGGCTGATGCCTATGAGTGAGTTAGAGATCATAGAGAGTTTTGTGTATGTGTTCGATTTGCATTTACGTAATAGATTGATAATAGGAGGTCAAACAAAATGGTCATATTACAAGTTGACACTCACAAAGATGTTTTCATTTGAAGACGTTGAGAAGGTAACTAGAACAATATTCTTAAAATGGGTGCATAAGGCTAAAGATCACTTCATCCTACATAAGAGGGAATTCGATTGTTAATTTGATGAAGTATAAGAATATGATAAGAAAGTTGTACATCATGAAAAGCTATCTCGATTCCTACAATCAATAAACATGGAAGCTTGTGAGGAACTTGTTTTGCAATTGCAGGATATGCAAACAAGATCCAGTGTTACAAAAGAATGGGATGATGTTAAAGAAGAAATTAAGAGATGTATAGAGAGAAAAAAAGAACCACAAAAAAGTTTATGCCAATTGATGGATACATCTCTTGGTTTTCAAAGTCCTTGAAGCTTTTTTTACTGTTGCATGTGAGGATTGGGACTCTATCATCTCTTTGACACTTTGGATTGTGGGATCACTAACCTTCTTGAACATTTCCTCCATAGTATTAGGAGGTAAACCATCGTTCACAGTTAGTGGGACTTAATTCACAATTTGGAGCAAGTTGTTGTGCTGCCCATGGGAGTCAAGTACTTGAGTATGATGATGAGATGTCTAGGGTTTTTAATGAGATCCCTTTTTCCAATAGGATATTTGACATGCAACACTTGATTAATGGGACAAAAATGATTGCATGGTTCATTTTCATTCTATTGACATGTATAGGGAGATATCTAAATTTGAGCAAAGTAAAGAGAGAAAAGAAGTTTCTATTGAAACAAAGTATAAAATAGTTGATAAAAATATTCAATTTGTTATGATTCTTCTTCTTGATAATAGGAATCACCTTATGATGGAGCAAAAAATCAATTATCAATGAGAGATAAGAGAAAGATAGGATACTATTTCACTAAAGAAGCCCTTAAGAAAACTCAGTTAGGGGAGGATGACTTCCTCAGTGAAGAAGAAAAGAGCATATTGTAACAATTGATTTTTAGACATGGGTAAACCTTTTTATTTGATTCTCGAAATTGGGTGTCTAGATCCATCTATGGTAGCCATGATGATATTTTTTTATATCACACATACCATGGAATCTTCAACCAATTCTAGTACCAAAGGCTCATATCTCAAAACTAATTGATCTTTTAAAAGAGAAAATTAGAATGAGGATTCTTGAGCAATTAAGTTGTCCCTTTTCTAATCAGTGGTTCACCATTTTCAAAATGAATGGGTCTTTGCAGTTTATTAAGGATCTACAACTAGTTAATAAAGTGACTATTTGGAATATGGGAACTTGATCAATTGTAGATGAATATGTAGAGGCTTTTCTCGGAAGATCAATTTACTCAATGGGAGACTTGCATTCTGGATATGAACAATTCTAGTTAGCTCTTCAGAGTACTAATTTGATCACAATGAGGATGCCACTTGGACTTGTGTGCATGCATACCTTACGACAAGGAGCCACAAACTTAGTGGCGTATATGATGATCTTTGAATTAAGGGATGTGAAGAGAATGATAAAATGAGATTCTCAATCAAAACGGATGTAGAAAGCTCATTAATGACCATATAAATGATTGTGAGTCCAGTGTTAGTCGACTAGGAGAGGTGCATTTCACACTATCCATAGAACAATCAGTATTTAAAATGCAAGAAGTGCTAATTATAGGAAGTTTCTACGGTCCAAAGGGAAGAAAACCATGCCCAAGGAGAGTTCAAACAATTCAAAATATGAAAATTTTTTCTCCTTGATCATCACTACGAGGAGATTTTTTGGTCCATGTGTTCTATATGTATTGTGGATTCCATATTTTGAACATGTAGTCGACCCACTCCATCAACTATTACGATATGGGAAAAGATTTTAGTGGATGGAAATCCAAATTGAAGCTTTAAGGAAAGCAAAAAGGGCTTTCTTAGAGGATCCATTGCTCAGAATGGTCAACTACATTAATAATAAACAAGTTTCCATTACTGTAGATACAAGTCCAACCAATATATGTTGAGAGATCAAATGGGAACACAAGCAAGGGCAATGATATGCCATTCAGTTTGGAGCTAAGGTGTTAAATGTTGGCGTAGGAGAATTAACCATTGGTGATTAGGATAAATATTTGAAGTCAAAGAATGAAGCAAACATCAAAATATGAGGCTTGAAGTTTAGTGCATGATTAGAAGATGAAGACTTGTATATACATATACACTAATCTTGTAATTGGTTCATAAAGACTTTGTATCTTTGATAAGTCACGATGTAAACATCTATATATACTTGATATAGATTTATTACAAGCGGGAGAGATTATGAGTGATAAGTTTTAGAATTCATTATACTTTAGAAAGTGAGAATAACATGAATCATCAATTAAGAGTTGAATTTCTCTCAATAGAAGAAATTTGGGCCTTGATCTTTTGCTTAGTGCTCCTTCTGTGTTTATCCTACTGAGGAATGCCTTTGTACAAGTCTTAATATATAGTTCAGTGACCTGTGTAAATCTTTTGAGAGTTTAATTATAATCAGGATGAGAGAATTTTGAGTAGGAACAGTTAATTGTGTAAATGTGAAGAAGTGAAGGAAGGAACAAGTGCAATCCCGGTGGTCAATGTTTTGATGAGATCTCCATCCAAAGTGTAAAGTTTTGAGCAAATAAGCACTCATTCTTTAAGCTGAAAGGTAAGTTACTTGTGGCTAAAAGTGTTTGAATAGACGGAGTGTAGTTTGCGAGAATCATGCATTAGAAGTTGTAGGTGTCAAAGTCGACTACATAGAAGAGTTGTTTCAGACATAGGTACATTGTTTGAAGTAAATCTCAAGATCTACTAAATTTTCTAGTGCGATTTACCTTGAACAAGGTGTGAAAACTTTAGGAGACACCTTGTCCAAAGTCTCATTGAAAACCTTACATATTTGGTCAGTCAATGAATGAATTAAGTGTAGCAGACTTTTTTGAGTAATTAATTTCTTCACAATTAGTTCAAAGTTTGATAATTTGGCATTGATTTTTCAAAATTGGTTGAAGTTTTTGAGTTGTTCTTGATATAGAGGTGCTCTAACATTAAGGATAACTTATTCTTTTTGAGATTAACACTCTCTAGCAGTGATATCAGATGAGGAGTCATCAGAATTGAAGAAAGGAGGACCCCAACTATTACAGTTATACAGAAATCAATGTCTGAAGACTCAAAAGGTAAAAGTTTGAAGTGAAATTTAAAGAAGGAGGACTAAAGCTATCAAAAATATCAGAAATAACTATATTCAAAGTAAAGGTACATTCATTATTCACAAAGCTTTATGAATTTTTGCATATGTGAAGAAAGGATGAGAGATTCTCTTCAGATAGAGAAATTGGATAGAGAAAACTATCCTTCTTGGTCAATGAGGATGGAAGCTCATCTTATGAGCAAAGATCTGATAGGATAGATCAGAGGTGAAGAAGAGAAACCAAAATTTAGAGATCCTAGTGTTCCAACTAGGGAAGAGCTCTCAGATTTGAAGACATGGATGAAAAAGGATGCTCAAGCAAGGAGCATTATCTACATGGGAGTCAATGATTACGTGCTATCTCATATTAGAGGACTTGAAAGTGCAAGTGACATATGGAATGCTTTGGAGTAGCATTTCCAAAACACTACAAAGTCAAGAAAGGCATCTTTATGGGTAGAGTTCACCACATTTAAGAAGAAGGCTTCTCAATCCATTTCTGTTTATGTAGCAAGGATGAAGGACATTGCAGATACATTAGGAGCAGTCGATCAAGATATTGAAGATGATAAATTTGTAAGAAAAATTCTCACCGGTTTTAGAGAAGATGAGAATTGGAAGCCTTTCATTATATCCACTGAGTTGTCACTAGATCATTTCACCTCTAGTTTGACTCAATTGCTAGGACGCATGCTAACTTTTGAGAAGTATGTCAAAAGTGATGTGGATAAAATTATAGGTCAAGCAATGTATTCAAAGGAGAAGAAGAAGATTAACAAAGGAAAGCAACATTTGAATGAAGATGAAGGTACTACTAGTCAAGCTAGCTTCCTAAAAGGAATCAAGCTAGCTTCCTAAAAGGAAGAGGTGGTGGCAAAGGAAGAGGAAGAGGTAGAAGCAATAAAGATGGTGTAAAAGCTGGTTGGATTTTTGGTAAGACTAATCACTTAGCTCATGAATGTTGGCATAATAATTAGAATGGTGGAGGATATAGTTAGAACTTTAATTCAAGAGGAAGAGGTAATAGAAATCAGAGAGGTAATTTGAGAGGTGGAGGTACTAGAGGTTACTTTGGAAGAAATGCAGGTACATGCTTTCAAAGTCATTCATACAATAATACCTACTACAAGTATGCTTTAGATCAAAAAGAGGATTCAGCCTTAATCATGAACCCAACTTGTTAAAGACAAAGTTAAGATCAAAGAGTCTTTTACATTGACTCACGGTGTAGCAATCACCTAAGTGGCAACATAGCTTTGATGATTGATTTGGAGAATAAGGTGAGTAATCATGTAGTCCAAACAGGTGATAACACAAAGCATAATGTGAAGTCTATTGGATCAGTAAAGGCAAAGGATGGAAGCACTCTTCTGAGTAAGGTTTTTTATGTTCCTACAATCCCAAAGAATTTGATAAGTGTAGGGAAAATTGTAGAAAAAGTTATGAAGTAAGGCTCACTAATGATGGAGTTTTTGTGGAAAACCCTAGCAATGGGTATAAACAGGTTCAGTTACCCCCTTCGACTTCGAGCTACATATTGCAGGGATGGGTTGGGTGGATAGGTGCATCTGTGTCCATAATGTGGTTTTGCTAGTTAGGTTTTTAGTTCATTTAGTTGTGAATACAATGGACCTATCACAACAACTACTTCGACAAAAGACATCCTTTTAGTTTGGGAAAATGCTTACCTAAACTCAATCCCTTTGGCTTGTGATTAGCCATGTGTAACATGTCTCTCATTTTACTTTTGTAAAATGACATCAACCTTATACTTAAAGCCAATGATGAGTCACTTATATGGTCGATCTAGAAGCTGCCAAATTCCATTCTTCATGATATTGGCATATTTTGTTTGCATGTAAGCCCTCCAATTGGGACCATTGAGTGCCTCTTCCACATTTGCTCTTTCATTTTCTTAGACTTGAATGAGCTCAACCATTAGGGATACATTAAAAAAATGGATTTTTACCTTCCTTTGCTTCTCTAGTCTCTATGATCACCTTAATCCATTTACAACCTATTCTAGTCACTATGGGATGGATTTTGTGGAATCATAACAAATGTGGAAATGTTTTATTTCACTCGGTAATGATAGGATAGTGACTTTAAGACTCATCATCTGAAGATGTGTTTTTGTTTTCTTGTGTAGAAGGGACACTTCTTGGTCCAAGTTCATAGTGGATTTCCCTTTTCTCGGATGATAAAGTGGAAGTTTTCCTTATCTCCTCCATTGCACTTGGTTTCTCCTCCTTAAAAACCAAATCACTTCCCTCTCTTTTCTTAGTCGAAGGTTCATAAATCTCATAAGCCTTCTTATGATCATTCTACCTATAGATGTAGGATTTGATACTTTTTGGTTAAACCTTGTTTCTCTCCCTATCTAGAACTTGTACATGAAACTCACCTCCAAATAGTTTGAAATGGGAAAGAGATGGATTTTTCTTAGTGTATGCCACTTATGGAATCCTTCCATCAAGTGCCTTGGTGTAACTTTTATTAAAGATGTAGACAACAACGTTGATGGCCTCTGCCAAAATTGAATCGACATACCCTTTCCCTTTAATATGCATCTTTCCATCTCCATGATGGTTCGATTTGAATGTTCTGTAACATCATTTTGTTGAGACATATATGCCACTATGACTTAATGCCTGATTCCTTTAATCTTACAAAACACTTCAAATTATGTTGATGTGATCTCACTAGCATCGTTTGTTTTGAATTTTTTCGTCCTCTTCTCTATTTGAGTTTCACCAAGATGAATCCATTCTTAAAGCTAAACACAAACTTGAGCCTTATCATGAAGGAGCTACACGTACATCTTCCTACTTTAGTCCTTGATAAGTAAACTGATGTAGGAAGATCCGTCGGAGGCATTTGTAGGCATCTTTTCACACAAGTTAGCATGCATCAACTATAGAGGATAGCTTGCTCTCTTCTTGCTTTCTTGTAACAATGTCTTCTTCTATTTGCTGCCCATCATGCAATCTTTACATGGTTCCTTCATAACCATAGTCAATGGTAGGATGAATCTGTCATGACATAAATTATTTGTGCTTGAACTGCTGGTGGTTATAAGAGGGGAAACCCAATGCAAGTTTTTCGTTCTTATCGCGACCCAAAAATGTTCTTTCTATTTTTCATAATTATAGATCCAATCATGTTGAAAAATACTTTATGAACTTGACCAGTTATAGAAGCAACTAAAAGACTATATTATTTTTTTTTCAAAGAGGAAGTTGGTATTAACCTACTCTCCCGAGATTCCATTAAAATAAAAGAAACAAAAAGTAACCAAATGAACCGGCCTAGCATCCATGGGACCCCTTGAATCCCACAAAGCAAGGAAGAACATATAGAGTTAGAGGGTTTTACAAACGAGGTTGATAACCCCTTTGTTCCCTTCATGTAGTGTCCACCCGGCTTTAATCTTGTTGTTCTCGAGGAAAAACACTCTATGGTGCCTAGAAGGGAAGGAGATTTCTCAATAGACCATTCTTGAGGAGGGTTTCCAAAATTGGAAGCACATCTCTCTCTCCAAATCTTCACGAGGGTCTCACCTCTTATAGCATTCCATAATGTTGAGGAGCAACTAAGCACTTCGCCTAGAAGTGCTCGCTTCTATTTGAACTATTTCTATAGGAGCAAGGTTTTTTCAAGAATATGCTACATCAAGACAGATTTGGGGCATGGGAGGAAAATGTTTCCAAAATCCTCAAAGCTAGGATGGTAGCTCTCACAACACTCTAGAGTCCCACAAATTTTGCTAGCCTTTATATTCATCCAGATTCTCGAGTGGAGGATTTGCCACATAAGCACCGACTTTCTTCATCTCAATGAGGGGGTGCTAGAGACACATGAATTTTAGATCCCAACACAAGCCCATGAACATACGATATCGCTTCTTATTAAGGTTGATATGATAGTCCAAGTTCTCCTTGATTCTAGGAATTTTGTTTAGGCTATTATCATTGTGCCATTTGAGACCTTTATGGTGGGGAGGGTCTTGTCCAATGAGTAGGCAGGTTTTTGAGTGTTCCAAAGAGATACATCTCCAGTCTTCGAAGCTCACTCTAATTTTTGGATTGATATTGTCAAATATAATCCATTGGCTAGTTTCTTGATTCCACGCATGTTTCCAATACCAAAAACCCTTCTTCTATAGATTTTTAGATTTTTGGAGGTTCGAGGTCTCCACACCTCTGATGCCCTTAATAGGGAACCAAACCAAATCATTTTGTGTGATACATGACACCCATTTCCAATCTTTACTGATTCTCACGAGCTGTTTAACCTTGTTCCAACTCTTCCATAGAGAGAAAACCAGACTCAAGTCTTTAGGGGACACACGAAGCAGGGAGAACAAAAGGGTGAGAAGGCCTAGGTCCTTCCAACTTGAGTGACCCACAAATGTAAGAGCACTCTCGATTGAGAGAAAGTTTATATACATTCTTGCCAATTTGATACTCTCTTGATCCTTCAGTCTCCAACATGAGATAAAGTAAGTAGTCGATGAGATAAGGAATATACTAACTACCATGGCATGCCCTGCTGTTGATCTCCATATCTTTCTAGTAGTACACCTTGTTATCAAGCTTAGATAGGACCCAATTCCATCGTTGCTCCATCAAAACACCAAATCCAATCTGAATACCTAATAGGCTGAAGATTTATCCCCTAGGGATCATTTGACAACCCTTGTGAACTAGGAATTGGGATGGAAGTCGGATAATATTTCTGAAAGTGATTTCAGAGTGGTTTATTTTGGATCCTAAAGCCACACTAAATGTGTTCAGGCATCGTTAGAAGGTATAAATGCTGGTAATATCATTATGCACAAAGGCATTCGTGTCATCTACAAAAGTCTCACAATCATGCGGCCATGACTCACAGGGAGCGAGAAAACCTAAATATGACCTAATTCCATATGATGCTTCACTAGGCAACTGAGATCCTCTATAGCAATAGCAAAAGGCAAAGGGCCTCCTTGCCTGATATAGTGTATTAGTCTGATATTCTTGGACAACATTGCATTGATATTTATCTACACCTATGCATTTTCTAGTAGGGTAGAGATCTTCTTAGTGCATTTGTGACTACAATCAAGGTCCTTGACAGATTGGGGAATTAAGTTCCATTCAAGCCTATCATAAGCTTTGTCAAAGTCAATCTTAAGGAAGATAATATCTTGAGGAGACTCTTGAGTACATTCAATACCTTCCCAAATATCAATAATAGCTTCGAGGATGGACCTTCCCTTGATGAAGCCTTTCACGTCATCACTTAACCATTTTGTAAAGAAATTCGGTTGGCAATAACTTTAGCAAGGATATTGTATCCCATTTGTAGCATGGTGATCGAGTGCCAATTCTCAGTCTTGTTTTTGTTTCCTTTTCTGTGAATACGTTTGATGACGTGTTTGTTTAGACATTTAGGTAGTGCATCAAATGACAATGCCTCTTGTCATACCAAGTGGAGGAGAGTGGGCACCACCTATCTCAAGGTCTTGAAAGACTCATTGGTAAGGACATTAGGACCTAGGCTTTCTCCATTAGGAAGCATGTCGATGAATTCTAGAATTTGAGTTTCTAAAATGGGAGCTTCAAGTAGAGTTTTCAAATTATTAGGGATCCTTGGTGACTTAACTCTAGAAATATTAACCATGCAATCATGCTTGTGGGAAGAAAGAGGCCTGGAAACCCTGAGGGGTTGGAAAAAGTGATTGACAATCACTAAGCTATTTTCTTCTTCCATCTTGCATTCAACCCCATTGATGTCCATCAAGAAGGGGACCGCATCCTTGGATTGTTTCTTCTAGGAGGGCCCACATCTCCTTAGTCGGTTTGTTTGCCTTACGAGGAGACCACTCTTTAAAGTATACCTGTAGATATTTCCCTTTGGATTTCTTCCTTATATCTTAGCAAGCCTCTAATATTTCGTAGCCCTGTCTGGTATTGAGAGATGCATTTGTTCACCTCCTCCTCAAAATGCCAAGGTCTTTGATAGAGCTTCTCTCTTCACATGCGACTAACACTTTGTAGTGTATTCTAGGTCGTGACCAGGATATGAAGATTCTTCATAACCATGATCCTTCAACTTTTGGCCGACAATGAGAGGTTGGCGAAGGCCAAATTCCAAGCCTCACTAATCTCCTGTTCGACAAAGGGGAAGGAGAAAGATGTCAATTTAGCATGAAACCATGGTGCTCTCTTTAGCTTGATGAAACGCTTGAAGGAGAGAATAATTGGGTTGTGATCCAAGATAGTAAGGTCATTATGTTGGGATATGGAGGGTTGGCTCCACTTACCAATTAAGTCCTATGAAATGTAGCTTCTATGAAGTCTTACTTTTCTCAAATCCTTCCCCAATTAGAGATTCAACCAAGAGAAACCAGCTTTGTCTTTAACCTCCACAAGATCTAGGTGAAGTTTGATTTTACCCCAAGCTTCTCTTTCCTGACCATCTATGGTTCTCCCTCTACTTCCCTAGTGGTATGATGAATCCTCCACCACGTTGAAATCCCCACAAAGCACCACATTGTGGGAAAGAGAGACCAAAGAACACTAGGTGGCAATCCTCTCCGTCTCCTAGTTGGGAGCATACATGAAAACAATGGTGAACTCCAAGGGGTCTCGGAAGCATGCAACAATCCAATGATGATTCTCATCTTTGAGGGTGTTGATTAGACTATCAAACCAAACATTGTTAACTCTGATAGCTGCCCCAACAAACCAATGTGTGATTTGCAGGTAGGAATTGACATTTGCTCACAATCAGACCTTACTATAACCCCTCCTTATGGAAACAAAGATGTAGGGACTTAAGGGGGGTTTTGGGCCAAAGAATTGATCCATGTGACATATTTTCTTTAGTTCTTCCTCCTTCATCAAAATATCCTCCCTCTTAAGCGAAACAATTGGAGGTTCGACACCAAACACCTCCTCAAGGGAAATAGGAGTGTCATCCTCCATCAGAAGGCCACATTGCTAATCACCAATGAAGGCAAAGCTGTGGCCAAGGATGTGAGGACCGAAAACCACACACACACACACACACACAAGAAACCCACTCCCTCTGACGATGGAAGGTGAAACTCTCCCACAGACGCCCCGAGATAAAAAGGGAGAAGAGGCCAATGTGGGAGCAAATGCTAGAACAAAACACGAGGAAACCAAAAAGCCAAAAAGGAAAAAAGAGTACGAGAGGGGAAGAGAGAAGCTAGATGTGATGCTCGAGCAACCGAACAATGAAAAACAACCTCAACAACTCGAGCAACCGATCCTAAAGCCCATCATGAAACCACTACCTCAGCTATCATTGGGGGAGTCCATCGCTACAAGAAGTCCATCGCCAATGGGAGAAAATCACTTTTGAAAACCACCATCCAAATTTCAAGGGCGCTTGACTCCCCACCGTCTATCGCAAAACTTACCACTCATGGGTAGAGCAAAAACCACCTATCGTGTGCATAGGAAGAGAAAACATCAATCATGGATAAAAAGATGTCAATCTCACGAAGGGCAAGAAACCATCTGTCACGTAAAAGACAGCATGTCCATCGTGAACACTCGAGCTTGTCTGTTGCACGAGAGGTCAATCTATCCGTCACTACTATACTCTATCGCGTGAGAGCCCAATCTGATTCACAGTTACTGTGGCGCAGGTTACGGAGGTTGATGTTGATTCTAAGAGGCGTCCGTCAACAGCAGTAGTACTTTCCTAGTGAGTAAGGTTGATGTCGACATTAAGAGCAAGATCTGCAACATATATCATTGTCGATGTTGATTCTAAGAGCAACGTCTGTTAGCAGCAGCAATGTCCATCAGTAGCGGCAATGTCAGGAGCGTCCGTGAGCACCGCCGTCTAGCAGCAACGTAATCTAATGGAGTTTGTCTATATTGTTTTTTAGTTTTGGAACATATAACAAATTTAAAATATTTTTGGTATCCCTAGTAGAGTCAATCAGAGAAAATGTATCTTCACCCTATGGAGAACTTCCGTCATTTCCTAACTTTTCTTTGGTGGGATCCTTTAGAAGCTATACGAAACTATATAGGTCTTTTGTTATCATCATGTGATGAGAGGCATCACTTTCGAAAAACCATGAGTATTTTGTTCTGAAATCTTTAGCCAAGGAACATACCTCATCTTTCTGCAATCTTTGTATAATCCTTGGCCTTGCCACCATTTGAAGTGCCATTCTTCCATTCTTTCTTCTTGATGCAATAATCATGATTTTTCTGGCCTTTCTTCTTGTAGTGCATGGAAGCATCCTCCTAGAACTTCTTTTTCTAGTTTAATTCTCTCCATCATTTGAAGAGTGTTTTTTTTATCCTTTGGCATTTGTTATGAATGAATTATATCCTTTGTCGTGGCCACTCCTTGTCGTGAGATAGCTCCTCCTCCATGAGTAAGGGACTCAATTCTTCCAAAGTTAGAGGTTGAGTGTGTTTCAAGATTAAAAACAATTACCATACCATCAAACTTTAATGCAATGATTCATATAAAATTCCAAGCTACCTCCTTGCTTGACATTTGTACACTTTCTACCATCACTTAGTCCCATTGATTCTTATACGAGAGGTGAGCACCTCTACACTCTCCCTATTAGGATACCTTTTTGCTCCTAGTTTGATTCTCCAAGTTTTGATTCTATGTTGAACTACTACTTTCATATCTTAATATGTTCCATCATTTCTAGATTCTAGGCATGTAGAAGATCAGCATTAGAAGGAATAATTTAACTAAAAGTATTTGGATCAGGTTGTTCTTGGGGCTCATGATCAATCCCATTAACAATCTCTAGATTCTAATATAACATTATATGAAGCATGGTGGTCATATCCATAATGGTTGGGATGAGTGGCATCATTTGTTCTACCACTTTTCCTCCACCAGCTCTTGTTGATGAACCACCTTGATTTGAAATCATAGATGATGAGAATCTATTGTCTACTTTACATCTTCTCTCCTTTGTCATTTAAAACTCTTTTATTCTTCGTCTCTACCACTCCAAACCCACTACTAGAAATAGGGGGCGTAGCGATGCTGTGAATCGAAAAGAAAAACGAGAACCGTCGCTTATGTGATGGTAGCGTCGCATAAGCGATGGCGCTATTTTTTTTAAAGAGCTGTCATCGCATAAGCGATGCTAAAACTATGCATCGCAAATAGTGTCGCTAATTAGCGATGCTATTTGCAACAGTGGCAAACTGGCTATGATGCTTTGGCATCGCATAAGCGACGTCCTTTGTTCAAGAGCATCGCATAAGCAATGCTCTAGAATGTTAAAAAAAAAAATTGATTTCTCCTAGCACATTTGTGCTTGGATTTGGACGTAGAGAGAGAGAGAGAGCAAGAGCACACACATAGCAAGAGCAAGCGAGCAAGAGCAAGAGCGAGAGCAAGACATACATACAGACACATATGCATACATAATGCATACATAATGCACATGCATACATACACATACATAATGCATACACAAACATATGCATACATAATGCATACACACACATACACACACATATGCATACATATGCATACATATGCATACATAATGCGCATGCATATGCATACATACATGCATACACATACACACATAGACACATACACACACATAGACACATACACACACATAAACACATACACACTCATAGACACATACACACTTACACACACACATCCAGACACATTTACACACACACATACACTGCGCACTGACACATATACATAGATACACACATATATACACACACAGACACACACACATACACACATAGACACACACACATACACATACACATGCATATATACACACACACACAGACACACACACATCCACACACATACACATGCATACAGACACATATATATATAGATACACACACATACACACATACATGCATATGCATACATAATGCACATGCATATGCATACATACATGCTTACATGTATACACACACATACACACATATACACACACACACATAGACACACACACAAATACACACACACATACACACACATATACGCATACACACATACACATAGACACACACATACACACACATACACACATACACACATACACACATACACACATAATGATGCATACACACACATACACATGCATACACACATACACATGCATACACACATACACACGCACACACAAACACACACACATACACATACACACACATACACACACACATACACACACATATACATGCACATATATGCATACACACACACATAGAGAGACATACACACACATACATATACATGCATACATAATCCATATGCATATGCATACATAATGCATATGCATACATAATGCATATGCATATGCATACATACATACTCACATGCATACAAACACATATGCATACATAATGCATAGGCATACATACACATACATAATACATACACACACATATGCATACATAATGCATACATAATGCATACACACACATACACAATCATATGCATACATAATGCACATGCATATGCATACATACATGCAAGCACATACACAGATAGACACATACACACACACACCAACATAAACACACATAAACACATATACACTCATAGACACATACACACTTACACACACACATCCAAACACATTTACACACACACACACATACACATGCACACCGACACATATATATAGATACACATGTATATGCACACATAGACACATACACATACACACATACACACACACACACACATACACACACATATACAACACATAGATAGACACACACACTTACACACACGCACATCCACACACATTTACACACACACATACACATGCATACAGACACATATATATAGATACACACACATACACACATACACACATACACACATACACACATACACACACATACATGCATATGCATACATAATGCACATACATATATGCATAGACATACACACACATACACACATACACACACATATATTGTAGCATTCCTCCAACCACGATCTCGTAATCACATGAATACAAGGAAACCTCCATCATAAAAATCAAAGAAGGCAATAAATGGAATGATCAGAATATATTAATCGCAGTTGGAAAATCCAATACAAGATAGTAACTTATCTTCATGAATCAACATAATCAATAGCTTCAAGATGAAGCCTCATCCTTCTCGATACAATAGCTTTGGAAAATAGCTTCTTGACGAAGACTCGACCTCCCGACCACCCCCGAGCTATCACAATCACATTCGCACTCACACTCGCAATCACACTCTCACTCACAATCACAATATGATTCACAATCATAATCATGTGATTATACAATTGCAATCTAATTCTCATTCTCAATCACACACTCACTCTCAATCTCAATCTCAATCTCAATCTCAATCACAATCACAATCTCAATCTCAATCACAATCACAATCTCAATCTGAGTCTCAATATCAATGGACCATTCTTGTGGATGTCATTGGCTGCTGTGAGAGAATTCCCGCGAGCTCATTTCTGAATATCTTTCTCTGCATCTTTGTCTTTGTCCTCCATCACCTCTTGCATTTAAGTCATCTTTGCTATCAAGATCCATCAGAAGCTTGCATGCTTATCAACCGATTACCTGCTAATACATCCAAAGAACTTCATCAAATTTTCAAATATTTTTGGAAAGAGCAGCTCATTATCTTGTGATCCTCTAATCTTCTCTGTTCCAACTTCTTTCAGCGTCATCCATTTATTTGCATATGTTTTACTTCCAAAGATCTTGAATTCAATAAATCTGCTTCGTCGTTCAGAATTTGCCACTTAATTGTTCTAAAACTCAATAATTTCCACCCATGTTGCGTTTGCATTCCCTTCATGAAATTGTACATCACATCAACCTAGAACTATGTGCAGTTCGGCCAAATTACATCCGTCCCATCCTTCGCTTTTTTTTCTCTTTGCTGCCATGCTATCCTTGTCAATCTCTCTATGGATGAAAACGACAGTAGAGCACGAACTATGGAATGATGCTTAAACTTATTCACCCTCGCTTTTATATAGTGTTCTCAGTGATGAATTGCAGAACAAATTGCAAGTTCCCCATAAGTAACAGTCCTGAGTTATCACCGATGAGGAAGATTGGTTACTTCCCTGTAAACATCAACTTGAACCAAATCATGTGGAAAAGGTAGATGATCCGATTCCACAGGTATGGGCTGAATCTGCGTTTTTGCTGGCTATTAGTGTAACTGCATTTCTTTCTGTTTCTTCTAAATAATTCAAATCAAAGCGTCTCTTCCATGGAATAAAAGTCGAGGTCTATCTTTAATCTTTGTCTTTTCCCATTAATCTCTACATTATCTCTACTGCGATCAGACCCAGAAAGAACAAAGCGGCACATTATTCTTCCTGAAGATGTGGATCAACCATAGTACACAGACAACCACATCATGTATTGAAAAGTGCATATTCAGATTCTTGCCATGTAGTTGTTGTGCTTCTCATGTAGCTTGCAGTACGATGAGCTTGGCATTAGTATTAAGATCAATGTCCTTTCAGGGATCGCAGCATACTTAATAGGCTTTTTGTTTTACTAAATCATCCCCATAACGTGGATTCTTTCTTATGGAGACTACGTTTCTGCCCGAAGACTGTTCATCATATTCCCTATTTTCACAAAATATGCAGTTGTCAAAAGGAAAATACGAGGTTGGAACGCTTCCACATCCCTGTGTACAACCTAATGGTACTTGGTCTTCATCACCAGCAAATGGCCTTGTGCAGGTTTTCTTTTTCAATGAATTCTCAAGATTGACTATTATCGAAACAGTCCTCTGTAGCAAACGCTTCACGATCTTCGTTTCCACACAAGTCTCCTTCACAAATATGGCTACCACCAAGTCTGCATCAGCATTTCTGCCTACGCCCATTGGATGCGCCTATACGTGGGTGTTTTCCTCCACGTCATGATGACCAAGAACTCGGAAGCCGCAGAAATATGTCAGACCATCTTTCAAATAGAATAGGGGATGGAACTTAGGGGATGAAATGAGAGGTAGATTTGAGAGCACGATGCGCCATCCATGTAGTAGGCTCATGTAGTAGGCTCCGCCATGTATGTGCAAAAGCATTGCTCAGGCGACCTCTTCATCATCTTCTCCGTTAGGAATGCCTATTAGATGCAATATGTGCATCCAGCGAGCATCCTTAATTAGCACTTCACTTGAAGCAACGCCGTAGATGAAATAGCGAAGCTGAAGCTGTATCACAGACGGCATGAAGATTAGATATCTATCTACGCGCAAAACCAAGCATTAATATATGCAAACTCTTCGTCATGCTTTACTTTTTCTATTTTTACGCTACTTTTTTTTCCTATTTTTAAGTTACTTTATTATTTTTAGATCATCCGTGATTCATGTTTCTTGTTGTATTTTTATTGTAATTCTACTTTTAATTTATGAGTTTCACACTATTCCTCTTTACGTCCACATGCGCACACACAAGTTTATTAGTCATTCTTAGCGTTCATGATAACTTTCACCTCAATATGATATCAAAGCATATTACAATGGAATCTGAATAACATATTCTAATGATGATATCAAACACAAATACATACACCCATTACATGGCCATTTGCGATGGACGAGTAGCTGGCTATGCACGATTGTATGCAAATTCCATTGAAAGCTCAAATATTCACTCCAATTATATTTTGTCTCATTCACATACATATGCAATATATCTTCAAGTATTGGATTAACCTTTTCAGTTTCCTAAATCACAAACATTTATAATGAGCCTTATTACATTCTTCCCCTCTTTGAAGGACTTTGTCCTCAAAGTTAAAAGAACGCATACTATCATAACCATTTAAGGAATTGACATTCACAACCAAGATGTGTTATTATCAGATACATGACCCTTGAACAATGTAGCCTTGTAACATTTATTGAGATCATAGTCGTTAAGCTAAGCACAATCCATGGACATAAAGAAAATAATGGAAGAAGAACTTATCTTGCTTAGCTTGGATATCGGCATTCGCTGATTGATTTCACCTCATCTTTATGTTATTTTCCAAGAATCAAAGCTTGCATCTTGTCCCGCAATCCAACTCCGCTCTGATACCACTTGTAGCATTCCTCCAACCACGATCTCGTAATCACGTGAATACAAGGAAACCTCCATCATAAAAATTGAACAAGGCAATAAATGGAATGATCAGAATGAATTAATCGCAGTTGGAAAATCAAATACAAGATAGTAACTTATCTTCATGAATCAACATAATCAATAGCTTCAAGATGAAGCCTCATCCTTCTCGATACAATAGCTTTGGAAAAAAGCTTCTTGACAAATACTCGACCTCCTGACCACCCCCGAGCTATCACAATCACATTCGCACTCACACTCGCAATCACACTCTCACTCACAATCACAATATGATTCACAATCATAATCACATGATTATACAATTGCAATCTAATTCTCATTCTCAATCACACTCTCACTCTCAATCTCAATCTCAATCTCAATCTCAATCACAATCACAATCTCAATCTGAGTCTCAATATCAATGGACCATTCTTGTGGATGTCATTGGCTGTTGTGAGAGAATTCCAGCGAGCTCATTTCTGAATATCTTTCTCTGCATCTTTGTCTTTGTCCTCCATCACCTCTTGCATTTAAGTCATCTTCGCTATCAAGATCCATCAGAAGCTTGCATGCTTATCAACCAATTCCCTGCCAATATATCCAAAGAACTTCATCAGATTTTCAAATATTTTTGTAAAGAGCATCTCATTATCTTGTGATCCTCTAATCTTCTATGTTCCAACTTCTTTCAACGTTATCCATTTATTTGCATATGTTTTACTTCCAAAGACCTTGAATTCAATAAATCTGCTTCATCGTTCAGAATTTGCCACTGAATTATTCTAAAACTCAATAATTTCCACCCATGCTGCGTTTGCATTCCCTTCATGAAATTGTACATCACATCAACCTAGAACTATGTGCAGTTCGGCCAAATTACATCCGTCCCATCCTTTGCTTTTTTTTCTCTTTGTTGCCATGCTATCCTTGTCAATCTCTCTATGGATGAAAACGATAGTACAGCCTAACTTATTCACCCTCGCTTTTATATAGTGTTCTCAGTGATGAATTGTAGAACAAATTGCAAGTTCCCCATAAGTAACAGTCCTGAGTTATCGCCGATGAGGAAGATTGGTTACTTCCCTGTAAACATCAACTTCAACCAAATAATGTGGAAAAGGTAGACGATCCGATTCCACAGGTATGGGCTGAATCTGCGTTTTTGCTGGCTATTAGTGTAAATGCATTTCTTTCTGTTTCTTCTAAATAATTCAAATCAAAGCGTCTCTTCCATGGAGTAAAAGTCGAGTTCTATCTTTAATCTTTGTCTTTTCCCATTAATCTCTACATTATCTCCACTGCGATCCAACCCAAAAAGAACAAAGCGGCACATAATTCTTCCTGAAGATGTGGATCAACCATAGTACACAGACAACCACATCATGTATTGAAAAGTGCATATTCAGATTCTTGTCATGTAGTTGTTGTGCTTCTCATGCAGCTTGCAGTACGATGAGATTGGCATCAGTATTAAGATCAATGTCCTTACAGGGATCGCAGCATATTTAATAGGCTTAGACTGTTCATCATATTCCCTATTTTCACAAAATATGCAGTTGTCAAAAGGAAAATACGAGGTGGGAATGCTTCCACATCCCTGTGTAGCACCTAATGGTACTTGGTCTTGTGCAGGTTTTCTTTTTCAATGAAATTCTCAAGATTGATTATTATCGAAACAGTCCTCTGTAGCAAACACTTCACGATCTTCGTTTCCACACAAGTCTTCTTCACAAATATGGCTACCACCAAGTCTGCATCAGCATTTCTGCCTACGCCCATTGGATGCGCCTATACGTGGGTGTTTTCCTCCACGTCGTGATGACCAAGAACTCGGAAGCCGCAGAAATATGTCAGACCATCTTTCAAATAGAATAGGGGATGGAACTTAGCGGATGAAATGAGAGGTAGATTTGAGAGCACGATGCGCCATCCATGACGTGCAGGATCATTGGAAGTGTGGAAAACAAAACCCGAGGGCGATGCTAATCTTCTTTCTATTATTCTTAGCTATCAGTTGTCCCATGCAGTAGGCTGCACCATGTATGTGCAAAAGCATTGCTCAGGTGACCTCTTCATCATCTTCTCCATTAGGAATGCCCGCTAGATGCAATATGTGCATCCACCCAGCGTCCTTAATTAGCACTTCACTTGAAGCAACACCGTAGATGAAATAGCGAAGCTGAAGCTGTATCACAAACCGCATGAAGATTAGCTATCTATCTACGTGCAAAACCAAGCATTAATATATGCAAACTCTTCGTAATGCTTTACTTTTTCTATTTTTACGCTACTTTTTTTTTCCTATTTTTAAGTTACTTTATTATTTTTAGATCGTCCGTGTTTCATGTTTCTTGTTGTATTTTTATTGTAATTCTACTTTTAATTTATGAGTTTCACACTATTCCTCTTTACGTCCACATGCGCACACACAAATTTATTAGTCATTCTTAGCGTTCATGATAACTTTCACATCAATATGATATCAAAGCATATTATAATGGAATCTGATTAACATATTCTAATGATGATATCAAACACAAATACATACACCCATTACATGGCCATTTGGGATGGACGAGTAGCTGGCTATGCACGATTGTATGCAAATTCCATTGAAAGCTCAAATATTCACTCCAATTATATTTCGTTTCATTCACATACATATGCAATATATCTTCAAGTATTGGATTAACCTTTTCAGTTTCCTAAATCACAAACATTTATAATGGGCCTTATTACATATATGCATACACACACACATAGAGAGAGACATACACACACATACACATACATGCATACATAATGCATATACATATGCATACATACATACTTACATGCATACACACACACATATGCATACATATGCATACATAATGCACATGCGTATGCATAGATACATGCATACACATACACACACATAGAAACATACACACACATAGACACACATACAAACACATATGCATACATAATGCATATGCATATACATACACACACATAGACACATACATAGACATAGACACATACACACACATATACACACAGATTTACACACTGATTTACACACACATATACATGCATACACACACATACACACATAGGCACACACACACATACACACACATACAAACATACACACATAATGCATATGCATATGCATAACATACATAATTACATGCATACACACACATACACCCACATGCATGCATATGCATACACACAACCACACGTAGAGAGACATACACACACATACACACACATACACACATATGCATACATAATGCACATGCATATGCATACATACATGCTTACATGCATACACCCATATACATACAGATACATATACACACATAGACACACACACACGTAGAGAGACACACACACACATACATACATATATATGTGTATGTATGTGGTTGTCTCTTTATGTGCATGTATGCATACATATGCATACATAATGCATATACATATGCATACATACATACTTACATGCATGCACAGACAAACATACACACATATGCATACATACATCCTTACATGCATACATAGACATACACACACATACACACACACATTTGCATACACATGCATACATATGCATACATAATGTACATGCATATGCATACATAATGCACATGCATATGCATAGATATATGCTTACATGCATATACATACACATATAGACACGCACACACACATAGATGCATACACACACATGGACACATACACACATATACACATATACACATACACACCCATATACACATAGATTTACATACACACATAGACAAACACACATACACAGACACACTTACACATGCATACACGCAGACATACAAACACTTACACACATAAGCACACACACATACATACATACAAAATTACACACATAGATACACACACATATATAAACAAACACATACACACATAGACACATACAGACTTACAATATATATATATATATATATATATATATATATATATATATATATATATATATATATATATATATATATATATATATATATATATATACACTTAGATATCTATATATAAATAAATAAATAAATCCTATTTCAAAAATCCTAATTGGAAAACACTAATTTTGATATTAGGGTTTTAAAACCCCTAATTTAGAAGCTCCAATTCAGCCTTTTAACCGTATGATTGAAGCATATGTACACATTGCATCTAATTCTCCGACATCCTACTAGAGAGATGTCTCTCCTCCCAACCTGATGCCTCTTTATATAGCTACTTTAATCAACGAGAATCATAATATATATAAAGATATATACACATCATGTAGATACACATACATAAGTATAAAATGGAGTAGATACATTATGCATCACACATACATGCCTAAATGCACACATAAATATATATACATGCATACATATTTACATGTACACATTTAGACATAGACACATATACATATATACATGTACACATCACATATACATGCCTACATGCACAAATGTATACTTATACATGCATACCCAATTATAAACACTTGCATATATTACATGAATACATGAATATTTTACACAAATGCATATGCATATATACACATATGCATGCTTACACATGTATACATATATCACACACATGCACACACATACATATACATAAAATACATATATAAGCATACTAACATATGTATACATATAATACACATGAATACACACACATATGCATACATACATGATAAAAATTTGCTCCTCAAAGATAAAGCTATATATAAATTAATAAGGCATACCCCGGAGCTTCATGTTCTAACTTAAAAGAACATGATGTCATCTCTCTAGGAGGATTCATCATTATTCAAGTTAAATAAAGAATCTATTATCTCATATCCATTCAGAAGCTTCAAGTTATTGATCGATAACTAGAGTTGAATTTACTATCTAATCTGCTCATATGTTTTCATTATTGCCATCATTTTGGTAAGACATTAATATAGTCTCATCTTCATTATCCTTATTGATTTCATTTATTTCTTCTATTGTAAAATATGTGTTCTCATGAGTCACATCATCTATTGATGGATTAATATTAATTCTCGGTAATTCTTCTTCCTCATCAGTAGAATCAACATCTAGAGTATTATCCTCTTCATCAAAAAGATTAGTATCATTATCACATATAATGATTCTAAGATGTATCAGTATTTGATGCTGAATCATCGAGAAGAATTTCTTCGATCTCTCTTACAATAACTGTTCAAACAATGACCTACCTCTAGGTTGAACATGAATGACTTGCCACCAAGGGTGATCATCTAGCTTTTTATAAAAAAATGCTTGCTCAATATGCCTAGGAAGAATATATGGTTCTTTAGTAGATCGCATTACCTTGGAAGAATCAATTGCCCAAAACCTATATAATTCCTTTCTTAATGTGGAAATAAATACTACCCTTTATACTCGGCTCGAAACGAGTCAACCTTCAAAATGATCTATCAAAATATATAAAAATAGAAATCCATTATTAGGTGCTTAAAAAAATAACTAACTCTATCATAAAAAATATAGACTTTTTTCTACCTGTTTGAATGTACGAAATGAAACTTCGTAGATACCAGCAATAGTTCCTACGTAACCAAGTTTGCCATCTATAAGGTTTGTGTCTTTTGAGCTAGCACGTGGTAGTTGCTTGAAAAGAAGAAATAATACTAGAATCCACTATTTTACATAAAGAATCAATGGCTTTGATTCTAATATGCTCTCCAAAAGCCCACATATTATCGAACATTCAAGCCTGCAAAAAAAATTGGCATGTTGCAAACGACTATATAGCCAATCCATGAAAGAAGATATATTTGTACTCTCATTATTATCGATATTACGTCTACATCTTTTGTTTCTTCAGATTTAACTTCGGATATTTTGAATTTCATGTTCGTACTCGCTAAGGAATGCTTGCATGCATTACCTATTATATGCTACAAAAGTAGAAACATCATTTTTTTTCTTCAAATGTAAATAAAAATGGAACTCCCTTATCTGATAATACCTCATCTGTTATTTTTGAAGAAGACTCGTTGGTCCATGCATGTGGAGCTTCTTCATGAACTCTTTCAAGGTACTCACTAACATAATACATGCACTCTTCAAGCTTCCAACCCTTTTCCATGGATCCTTCTAGTTTTTCTCTTTGTCACAGATAACCTTTTAATATTCCCATTAATCTCTCGACCCAAAACATCGATCGAGTGTTGAAAACACCTAGAATCTCTATTTCATCTACAAGATGGAATAATCAATGAACCTAAATATCAAAAAATGAAGTAGGAAGCTCTTTCTCCATCAAACATAGTAGCTCTTTGAATTCACATTTTTTTTGTGGGATCGAGTTTCTGTCAATCTCTTTTGATGTAATCCACCTATACATATCATAAAAAATTATAAAGAAGTTAATTCAGAAATAAAAGATATCCAATATTCATACATATTAAATATAAAAGTATCATAATTACCTTATAAGCGATCCAAGAAGATAGATCACATCTCATACTCCTTTCGTTGTTCATCCATCAATAACCAAAGGTAAAATATGTTTCAAAAAGTTATGCCAGTCATAGGTCTTTAACCTAGATAAGCTCTTATCATCCATAATAAACATGTTTTGAGTCGTAATAAATTGAATCCTATTGTTGATAGTCTGTATCTATTTTGTTGTAAGTACCCAAGGAGGAGGTGCATAAGTCGTTTCCTGTCGATGTCTATAAAAAACTGGCCATAAATTTGGTTTTGAGTTTTGATCTTTCAACGGTATCTTTTAGTCCAAGAAGATGCTCCCATAGTGAATAACGAGTATTCTTGAATATATACATAGGATCAAGAAGATGACTTATTTTTAACTCTTTCCAATACTCCAAAGAATACCATATTGATATGTTCTCTGCGAATGCCAATTGTCATTTACCTCTCCTCACATACTCATTAACTTTATCATCACTCAATATTTTCTGATTATGGATCTATAAGAGGTCCATCTGTCCATTTTTTATACCAATCCATATGCATCATAGGTTTTGGACACTAACCTGTTTCAAGCTTTCCATTAAAATGTATCGCTTCTCTTTTACATCTTAGTAGATGATCATCAAGCAAGAATCGTGGATGTCGAAGATAAATATTTTTATTGAGATTCTTACTATAGATTGATCTCAACCAATCACCACAATATGGACAAGCTTTATAACCCTTAGTAGATATTCTTGCATCATGAAAACGATAAAAAATATAATTAGATTAAGTCACATTTATTTATATCCATATTGAATAAAAAAATTACATCAATACCTGAACAAACACCATATCCTGGAGAATCATGAATAGTCCAAGCATTAATACCTTGAACCGTAATATGTCTTTCATTGATTCTTTTCGATACATCAATGACATTAATACCTCTCCATAACTCTTGGAGATCTTCAATGAGAGCAGCAAGATATATATTCATATCTTTAGCTTGTCTTTTTCTTGGGACTAAAAGTCAAAGCATTAAATCTTCCTTTTTAATGCTAAGATATGGTGGAAGATTGTAGTTTATGACTACCACTGACCATGTTGATAATTTATTGGATTTCATGGAGAATGGATTAACCCCATCTAATGCAACTCCTAACTTTAGATTCTGTGGATTTTGTTTAAATTTAGGCCATGTAGAATTGATATGTTGAAAAGCAACACTATCGTGAGGAATTCTGATTATTCAATTAGTACTTTTATGATCATGTCCCCATGTCAAAAGCTTTGATAATTCTGGGCTTTGAAACATATGTCTAATCTGTGGGGCCAATGGAAAATGTCTCAATACCTTTTTTGGGATTTTACCTTCCTCGCCCTTATATCAAGGAGATTGACATTTGGGACATGTGAAAGAGTCTTCATATTCACCTCTATATAAAATACAATCGTTAGGACATGCATGTATACATTGATAATCTATACCAAGATTGTTGATTATCTTCTTCATTTCATCATGTGAGGTAGGAAGAATATTCTGAATTGGTAAAAGCTTTTTCGATAATAACCTCTAAGTTCATCAAAAAAAGATATATTAAAAAAAGTAAATAAATAAATATAAACACACACACACACACACATATACATATATATATATATATATATATATATATATATATATATATATATATATATATATATATATATATATATATATATATATATATATATATATATATATATATATATATATATATGTGTATGTATATATATGCATATAATTTTATATATGTGTATGCTTATGTGTATGTGTATATGTATATATGTATGTATATGTGTTTTATAGGTGTATATGTATGTATATATACATATGCGTATGTGTATGCATATATGTATATGTATGTGTGTATACATGTGTATGTATATATGTATAAATGTATGTGTATATATGTATGAATGTGTATGTATGTATGTATGTATATGTATGCATGCATCTATATCTGTGTACATTTGATTTTGTTTTTAATTGTTTTATTGTATATTGTTGTTTGCAGATTTTCATATCTAGACCATTGAATCATCTAGTGGTTTCCCATTTTATAGTTAATCTATTACTTATCTTGCGAAGTTGTTTACAAATATTAAGTATTAGTTAGCTATGAAGGTATTAAGTCATTAGTAAAATGGGAGGATCATTTTTATCGCGAATATTTTGAGAGGTGCATGAATAGTTTTAAAGGATGGGCAGACAAAAAGTGTCCATTCAATGCAAGTTCTTGTTCTTACCTTAGCTAAAGTAAGAATAAAAACCTGCATTGAATGGACACTTTTTTTCTGCCCATCGTTTAAAATTATTTTTCCATCCTTCAAAATCTTCGAGATAAATTTGCTCCTCCCTTTTTACTCATGACTGAATACCTATATAGCTAATTGATACTTAGTATTTGTATGCAAAAGAGTTACTAGCACAGGTAGTAGGTGGACTAAAATAGGAGAAACATATGTGTCAAGACGATTCTAAAGGTTGGGTGGACAATTCTAAAGGCTAGATGGACAAAACATCTTCCTTCGTTCACGTATGTATAATTTGACCTTATTCTCATAACATGTGTATGTGTGTATATGTGTCTGTATGTTTATATGTGTATATACATTCATGTATATTATGTGTATTTTTATATATGCATGTATTTATATATATACATTTATGCATATATATATATATATATATATATATATATATATATATATATATATATATATATATATATATATATATATATATATATATATATATATATATATATATATATATATATAGATAGATAGATAGATAGATAGATAGATAGATAGATAGATACAAAATTGAAAATTATACCTTAATAATGTTGAAACAAATACACTACTCCATCCAAAACGATTTTGAAGATTGAGAATAATTAAGCTCGCACTTAGTCATGTCAAACGACTTCCTTCATATACATGCTTTCGACATTCCTCTTGAAGATATTTCTCATTTTTAGAAATATCAATGCTCTGAGTGTCATTTTGAAGTATTTTGCTCATAACTTGAAGTAGAAGCGTCAGAATTGAGTGAAAATACCACCATTGGATGCATCTTTGCGAGAGCTTCGCAATGCATATGCTATTCGCTATATTTGGAGTTCAGAGCTAAGTGAAAAGCTCAATTTACTGTTGGCTGCTGCTCTAAGTATCGTGACACCATAACTAATAGTTGAAGCTTGTTTGGAATAGACATAGACTTATTTGCACTCTTAGGAAGCTCTTTTGCATTGATCATCATTTGAATGCATGTCTTCATACACTCGGGTAGGTTTTGATACTCCTCGGATTGACAAATAAAGCGTGAATCCATACTATATGCACTTGAGGGGGATCAAGGTATAGTCTCTTTCTCCACAAGTCCCTAAGTTAGTACTTACGTACAGACCTTTTTGGTGCCGTTGCCGGGGAAATCGAATCAAACCGAGGCATTCGTGTGATGGTAAGTAGCTTTTAGCATTGAAGTGAGTACAGGAGTTGTGAATTTCTCTTCTTTTGTAAGTCACACTCATCTGCACTTACTACTTCTCACTCCTCGAGTGTGTGTAGGGAAGTGACTGGAGTGAGTAAAGTAGGAAGATGGAAGTAGGTAAGTAGGTTAAGCAACTAGAGTAGTTGTTAAGCTAGTTCTTTTAGCCTTTTTTAGTCAAATATTTTCAAAAAGTATAAAAATTAAAAAAAAATCAAACTGTCGCATTCATTCCTGCACTTGCAAGCATCGAGAGAGAGAGAGAGAGAGAGAGAGAGAGAGAGAGAGCTAGAAGTCGAATATCATGTTTGGAGATCAGGGAGATTAGAGCCACGCAGAGCAAGAGAGAGTGATAGAAGAGTAGGGAAAGAGCCTCCAAGGTGAGCATTTCAATCTGTTACTCATCACCTTCAATTAAAATCAAGCAACGTAGCCAAATGATCTTCGGCAAGTATTGTGGGGGTCATCCCGGGGTGAAGAAAGTTCGTTTTTGAGATTCAGACTGAGGGGAGAGGGCAGATAAGCTCTAGAAAAATTTGTATGCATTTACAATCCAAAAACATTTGCTAAAAAGTGAAAAAATGCTAAGTATCGTGTCCTCCCGCGGTTGAGTGTCGCGATACTTGAGTATCGGGATATCTTGTGATCAAGTATCGCGATACCTGGCATTTTGGAATATCATGTATTGTTGAAATTTTTTCACGATACCTGGCAAGGTATCGGGTATCGTTGAATTGGGTCTCGCGATACTTGTCACCTATCGTGTATCGTTGAAAAATCCTCACGATACTAGTCGGATATCGTGTATCATGAAATTTTGATCGGATATCTGCTACATATCGTGTGTCGTGAAGGAAGCATCTCGCGATACTTGTGAAGTATCGTGTATCGTGGGATTATTCTTTACGATATCTGTGCAGTGTCAAGTATCCTGGGACACAGAGAACGATACCTGTCTAGTATCGACTATCGTGGAGATTCTCTTTGTGGACTATCGAGTATCGAGTATCGTGATTGGCTCGCGATATTGGGTAAGTATCGTGTATCGTGTTTCCTCAACTATCGTGTATCCTGCCCTGTCTAGTGGTCAAATATTGTGTATCATCACCCACAAGTATTGTGTATCGTGACCTTATCAGGTGCCTAGTATCGTGTATCCTCTTGCTCAAATATAGAGTATCGTGGTATCTTTCTAGTGTATCAGATATCGAGTATCCTGACATACTGGTGGAATATCGTGTATCTTGGAATCAGAGGAAGTTTCTCAGTCAATCAAGTAGTTCCATAAACTGGGACCACAACAAGGAGCATTGGAAGCCAGGAGTGGTTAAATCGAGAAGAGAATTTCTAAGTGAATGAACTTAAGATCCGGAAGAACCCTAGGAAGCCAAAGAACTATGATTTCTTCCATAGGAAGTGTAGCAGAACCAAGTAACCATTCCCACTACTCTGAAACCTCAAGTGAGTCGGAGGAGGAAATTCTCATGGCTTCAGAGGATATGCAAAATACTGTACCAATGATTGGCATGATGTCAATTATTGAGGGAGAATATCGGACATCTTTAGAACATCTGAACACCAACCAACATGGGATACCTATCTACTTAGATGGTCTAAACCGATCAGTGGCTAGACTAAAGAAAGCTACAGATGCTTACATACTACCTAGGCCAGCGGTCAAATACATAGGAGGGCTCTATATCGACAAAAGAGATATTCAATATGTAGTTACGGAATACCCTGAAAACATCAACGAACAAGGAGAAGAAGGTAATGTTCATAACCCTAATGAAGAGGGACATGAAGCACAGGTGACCACCCCTAGAGGAAGATCCACTATTGTTAGGCTTTGGAGAGGAGACCTAGTTCCTCAAGATGATTCCCTAATGGATATGTATTTGATCAATGGAATGGAGCATATCCTTAGAGCCCACTCTTCATTATGGGAAGTGGCCACTAATCGAGTCACTATCTATGATTTACAAGACCCAAAACTCCCCACCATTATCACATATTTGGATAAAGACCAAAGGAGGTACTGGCCTCTAACAGAGTTAGAAAGAGCAAGGATCAAATATCAGAATATTCCAGTGTTCCCCCCTAGGGGTCAAGCTACTACTTCTCAGAACCCTCAAGGAAATTTTCAAGATAATTCATATCAACATTCTAGACAGATGCAACAAACGCATATACCGGTCAGACCACATGTGGAGTTTGCGATGCCTGACAATAACCCTAACTATCGGCCTCAACCACCTATTGAACCAAGGAATAGAGCCCCTATCCCAGATAGACCACCTGTAGTTAGAGGACTTGGTATACCACTAGGAAGGCCAGTTTTCCCTGTGATGGCTAGACCACCTGAAGCAGGAAGAAGATTAAGACCAATTCAAGTTGCTAAATGCATGAGAAACCATTATGATGATTGTAGCAAACCTTAGAATCATACAGCTGAGTTCAAACAAGTAATCAGAGACGAACAAGTGGAAGATTTCTTGATCCAATATGAATCCTTTGGTCTAACTTTGATAGACACAGCTTTAGCTTGGTTCCAGCCCTTAGATCCTAATAATTTTCAAAACATGGAACAAGTCTATCAAGAATTGATTGAAGAATTTACCAAATCTGGGATTAAAAACAACTCTTCCTCATTGATCCATAGTTTTAAGCAACCTCCTACAAAATCAGTGAGATTGGCAGCAAGAAGATTCAAGCAATATGTGGATGGATGCCCAGTGGAAGAGAGACCCACTCAAAACAAGATGGTGTCATTATTTTTCGAAAGATTAGTGAATGGATCATTAAGATCTCTGGTATATGTGAAAAGAGTTCAAACTTTGCAAGAATGCATGAAGGAATGTATTGACCTAGAGGACAATCTAGCAGAAGATTTGAAAATACCTCAAGGTAGCATGAAAAGTGAAGATTCTGCCAGTAGCATGTCAAACTCAAAGGACAATGTAGAGGAGATAGCCAACTTAGTGTCAAAAAAATTGAATGTTCAAGGACAGAGGAACTACCTCAACAACCCAATGAGAGTACCCATGCTTAGAAGATGTATGCATTGTGGAGGTGATCATCCTTCTCATTTGTGCACTAGGGGAGTATTCCCACCACCTGCTTATGCTTACAATAGACCACCCGTCCTGGGCCCTCTACAATAGTGTAGCATAGAACAAAAGTACACAAATCATAGCATAGAAAATTGTCCTTACAATAGACAGTCAAGACCAGTACAAACTCTCATGAGACCTTATGGATACCCGTAGAGAGACCTAGGAGGTGAAGCCCTTAGATATCCCACATATCAGCAGCAGGCACCAACACCACAACCTTATGCTTATCAAGGTTACACTCAACCGCAACCGGTGTTAAGTCAACAACCACCCCACCCTCAAAATGTTGTCTGAGTGAAAATAGCTCGACAAGAAGAGAACCCTGAGATAGCAATAGTTCGAGCCACGCCTTTGATTAGTAAGGAACCATATGACTCATCCTATGATCATAGTCAAGGAAATTACTCTGCTTATGAGAGCTCTATAATAGAATATGGACAAATGTACGAAACATATACATATGGCATGAAAGTACCAGATAGTTCTTATGGATTTGAGCAGGATTATGTATCATTGATGTTCACAGCTCCCAAAGCACCCATACCCTCCTGACCTATGAATAGACCGCCTACACCTAGAGGACCATGTTACAGATGCGGAGGTGACCATTTTATTAGAGAATGTACATTACCAAACCCACCACCACCTCAATAAGTTTGGGAAGGATACTATAGTGATTGTGGTAAAGAACACCTTTTTAGATATTGCCCCAAGAACCCCAACAAAGTTAACTCGAATGTGGAGATCAATGTGATAGAAGTGATAGATTCAACAGGGAGTGATAAGCAGTACACTGTACCATTGAAAGCAATAACAAGAGCAAAAGCTAGAGAGACACCAGAAAAAACTGGACAGAATGATCAAGGTGACAAAAAAATGAAGATACCTAAAACCTAGGTAGTTGAAGATTCGGAAGAGCCTGGAAAAAATATCATAAGTAAACAAACACAAAGAGGGAAGAACCGTAGAGACAGGATAAAGGAAAAGAAACTACAACAGAAGAAGGAGGATGAAAAGAATGAACAAGATAAAAAAGAAAAACAGAATTTTGAAGAAGAAAATCAGAAAGGAAAGTATAAAAAAGAGGAGGTAGGATCAGTTTTTGCAGACCCCATGCCAAAAGAGTTAGCCATGTCGATTCAGGCATACCATCCACGAATAAGAGCAGGACCAACCATTGAGCAACATGAAAAAGAATATCCTAGAGGTGACTTAGAGAAGGAAAGGTTGGAGATATGCAAAAAATTAATTGAAGTAGCTCAACAGACCCTAGAAAAACGTGTTCTTTGACTACCCAATTCACGAATTCCCGAAGAAGAATTCCAAGAGTGTGTCATCCCTAATGATCTCAAGGAAGGAAAAGAAGGTGAGACACATAATGGAAATTACTGCAAGGATAAAAGAGAAGGATGCGTTGTCCCCCAAGTAGATGGGGAATGGCCTAAAGACTTATGGGCTAGAGTCCAAGAAGATAGATGGAATAAAGTGGAAGGAATTGAACCATCCTTTGAGGAGCTAGAAGTAGAAGGTGAATTCGAAGACTCAATACCTGAACTGAATTCAAAAGGATTATTACAATTTGACAAGAGCGACAAGCAGAATGACAGTGTAAAGGTTTTGTTAAATTACACAGGAGAATAGGAACATAATTCGGAATTATACTGCTTTCCCTCAGTAAGAATAAAAGAGCAGAACCGCTCAATACAAACATCGAACATCATACAACATCTTAGGAAAGTAAAAATCCCTTGTACTCTGACATTGGAACAACTTTTGAAGGTCAAACCACATTTCATGGACAAGCTAACCAGTCAATTGGAGACCAAGTCAAAAGAGAAGGAGATGCCTGATGAAGTGACCATAGTCAAAATCCCAGTCGATAAGGTTGGAGATTTCAATGAGGAGATAAAGGAAACACATGCCTTCCAATTACTTATAGGGGTTACACCACTAAAGCTATCTTAGATTCTAGGGCTGGAGTAGGAATTGCAACTAAAGAAATCTGGGAGAAATGGGGAAAGCCAGCTTTAAGACCAACACACATGAAGATACAAATGGCAAACGGACACAGTCAAAGACCCTTGGGATTATTGGAAAGAGTAACTTTTACCACTTGCAGAGTTGAATTCGAGCACACCTTAACAATTTGTCAATTTGAAAAGGCGAGCAATTATGAAATGATACTTGGAAGATCCTTCATGAGACAGCTAAAGGTAGTGCAAGATTGGGGAAAAGACGCGGTATACTTACAACATGAAGGAACCATGACGAGAATAAATCTCCATACATACACGTATCAAGATGTTCCCCCCTTGCAATGGAATCAGATTCATAAGAAGGAAGACGATTAGTCGATTCACAGTATAGGTTCAAGTGACCAATCGTGGATGAACGATGACACTCATCTATGGATATGCCAAACCGCAAAAAAGGAAGAGGAGAGAAAGATAGGATGGAAGCAAAGGCAAGGAGTTTCTAGGTCTGTACAAGACCCAACTTACATGCCTCCAATATTCCTAGATGAAGAATTCAAACCTCATGGTTGGATGGAGATTTTAGCCACTCTCGATGTATGTGTAAATGAGGAAGTAATAACCATGAATGAATGCATTGATGAGGAAGGATATGAAGTTAGTCTATACGTGGTAGTTCTTCAAGAGGTTGAAGAAGGAGAAGCAATTGAAAAAGATTGGAAGGAGGATTATGAGAGCATTGAAATGGAGCAAGAACAAATGGAAACAGAAAGTGGAAATCAAGGAGTAAGTGTCATAATTAATGAATTAGATCAAGAAAGGACACGGAAAGAAGAGCCTGGATGAGATAAAGAAAAAGATTATGGAGAAAACAAGCCACAAGATCAATTTGAAGTGCCTACGCACTTCAAAAAATATGAAGTAGAAGAGAGGAAAATTGCTATTCAAATGCCAAAACGAGAAGCACAACCAGAAATAGCATATGACAACAAAGAACAAACCAAGAAAATTTTCGTAACCTTAGAGGAAGGAGAAGAACGATGTACGTTTATAGGACAAGATGGCTCAATGGAAGAAGAGCAAGGGTTAATATGACTCATAAGAGAATATAGGGATGTCTTTGCTTGGACATATAAGGATTTGAAAGGAGTGGATCCTTCTATTTGTGCCCATAGAATCCCTATGACATTTGAAGCTAAACCTTCCAAACAAAGACCATACACATATAACGATGTGTACTCAGCAGAAATTAAGGAAAAGATAGACAAGTTACTAGATGTTGGGTTCATTTATGAGATTGAACACATAGAATGGGTGTCACCTTTGGTGGTCGTGCCGAAAAAGAATGGAAAGTTAAGGGTATGCATTAATTTGAAAAAACTAAATGTTGCCACCATAAGAGATAGTTAGCCATTACCCATCACTCATCATCTTTTGGAAAGAGTGGTAGGAAAGGAAGTTTATAGTTTTTTAGACGGCTTTTCGGGGTCTAATCAGGTAGTGATTGCTCCTGAGGACCAACATCAAACAACCTTTGCAACTGAAAGGGGAGTATATGCTTTTAGGGTTATGCTTTTTGGTCTAACCAATGCCCCAACCACTTTCCAAAGATTGATGTGCACGTACTCAAGGAGTTCTTGAGAAAGACCATGGAGGTATATGTGGATGATTTATGCACTTATTCAGCCATACGATCAGAACATATCCCTGAGCTAGGACAGATTTTCACCAAATGTCGACAATATAGAGTATGCCTCAATCTAGAAACGTGCGTCTTCATGGTTTGGCAAGGAAAGATATTAGGACACATTGTCTCTAAAAGTGGAATTTCAACTGATGAAGACAAATATAAAGTCATTTTGGATTTGCCGAGACCAAATACTGTGAAACAAGTACAAGCATTTATGGGACATTTTTTATACTACCGGAGATTTATACACATTTATGCCATAATTGCTAGACCTCTTTATGCTTTATTGTCTCGGTTTAATTGGACAGAAGAATGTGAAAAGGCCTTTAACGAATTAAAGAGTTGATTAAGTTCAACCCCAATCCTTCGAGTAACTAATTGGAACAAACCATTTCACATTCACGTAGATGCTTCCAAGTTTGCCATTGGTTGCATCTTAGCTCAACCCGCGGATACAGGGAAGTTAGATCACCCTATAACCTATGCCAATACACAATTGAATCAAGCGGAGCGCAATTATACCACGATCGAGAGAGAAGGCCTAGGGATGGTGTACACAGTAAAAAAGTTTCGACACTACTTATTGGCAAATAAATTGAAATTCTTCATCGATCATCAAGCTCTACCGTACTTAGTCAATGAGCTTTGTAATATGGGACGACTAGTACGATGGTTTCTATTGTTGATGGAATTCGACTTTGAAGTAGTAGTCAAGAAAGGGAATACCCACATTAGAGCAGATCACTTATCAAGAATGGCACATGGAGAACCACCCATAGGAGTACCTGATGACCTGCCAGACACTTACCTTTTTAATCTTGAAGTATGTCCCCAATGGGCAGAAAAATTGATCCCTATACTCACATATGGACCTAAACATGGGATCACACCAAACAAAACCAAGATCTATGGAAGACTAAAAACCTTCATATCATTGTTGGAAGTTTATATCATCAAGACTCAAGTGGATTACTCATGAGATGCGTGGAAGAAGAGGAACAAGAAATGTGGCTTCAAAAAGCACATGTAAATCAATGGAAAACTCATTTAAATGCGAACGGAACATGGCAAACACTGAAGAGATTAGGCATATATTGGCCAACCATGTAAAGGGATACACATAACTATGTATCAACCTACCCAACTTGTCAAGAACGAAATCCAGAAGAGAGCTCTACTCTATGCTATTCCACAGTGGCACCAAGATGGAGTATGCCTCTGGTAAAGTTCTTGAGGACCCAAGAGTACCCAGAAAGAGCCACTCTAGCAAGGAAACGTGCACTTGTAGAACAAAGCAAGGACTATGCTCTTATAGGCAAACAACTCTTCAAGCGAGGTAGAGACAATCATTTACTAATGTGCATTCATGAGGACGAATATCTTGCTGTCTTAGAGATGGCACATACAGGAGTTGTAGGAGGACATTTTTCTGCAGATAAAACTGCAAAAATGATTCTCTTTGCAGGGATGTGTTGGCCAACCCTACATCAGGATGCAATCACGTACGTTCAACATTTTGATACCTACCAACAAACAAAATATCCAATTAGAAGAGATGAAATGCCACTGAAACCCATGATGAGTGCTAGATCCTTTACAAAATGGGGAATAGACTTCATTGGACCTATTAGCCCACGAGCTAAAGGATCTCATGCCGAGTGACTGATTCTTTTGCATATCTATGGCTGATTCTTTTGCAGAAGATCATGTTTTTGTAGTTCATGAGGTTCATGAGGTTCATGAGCACATTAAAAAGAGTCAAGAACATTACATGAATCATGTTAATAAGAAACGAATACCTAAACAATTTAATGAAAACGACTTTGTATGGTTACCAATAATAAAAAGATGTTTGAAAAATACTTCATAAAATCCTAAGGCTAAACTTTCACCATGTTATTATGGACCTTTTCATATTATTCAAAAGAATAATGAGAATTCTTTTAGATTAGAAATATCTTCTCATTGAAATATACATAATTCTTTTCATATTCGTTTGTTGAAATCTTTTAAAGGGACTTTACCACTCGATTCTATTTTACATGATCCTCCATTACTTGAAGAGGATGCTAAAATTTTAGTTTCTCAGAAAATACTTGATTATGATGTTACTACTACACACACAAGTAGCGAGTATCATAGATATATAATTAATTATAAAAATCACTCACTTCAGGAATCTCAATGGAGTCATAAAACATTACTACCTCAATACCATGATCATTTGACTTCTGCATATCATTCACAGTCACATTAAATTCCAGTTTCCCAACACCATGCATGTATTTTTATATAGAACATTCTTATGAGTGTTTAGTGATGGACATATTACTTGCCATCCATGTCTATTCTATTTTTATAAATTGAGGTTAGTTGGTCATCAACTAGTAGGCATTTTATACTTTATGGAATAATGGAATGATATATGGATTTTAATGTCTTTAGGGTTTTAATGTGATTTGTGTTTTGATTTAGTAGGTAAAGACTCATGAGGGTGTGAACACACGTGGAATTATTCAGATATTTTTGAAGATAATTGGAAGAATATTTAGAAGATATTATTTTAGTTATTTTTTGTAAAATAATAGATCACTTTAGAAAGCGATGTTTTCTATAAAAATAGTAGATCGCTTGAGAAGCTATGATTTTGTTAATAAATCAAGTTTTCATAACGAAACATTTTTTGAAGTTCCACCCTCCTATATCTTCTATTCATGATGTAATAAAAAATACCTAAAAACACACAGAATCTCATAGAATCTTGATAGTATGTGAGGGAAGATTATAAAC
>CM035422.1:130854415-130909415 GCA_020310875.1 Ceratopteris richardii | reverse complement strand
ATCTTCTTTGCTGCCTCTAGGTGAGGTACCCTTGGTTTGTGCATGAATTGACTAAGCACACTAACTCCATATGCTATGTCAATTCTTGTCAAGGTAGCATAGTTCAAACTACCTACCATACTTTGATATCTTGTGATGTCTTGTATTTCATCCCCTTCATGAGCACTTAGCTTTAGGTTGACCTCCATTGGGGTAGTAGATACTTTAGCATCCTGCAAACCAAACTTCTTGACCATATCCTGTACATACTTCTTTTGAGTGATATATATACCTGAGTTGGTGTAGACTAACTCAAGACCTAAGAAGTACTTC
This sequence comes from Ceratopteris richardii, assembly GCA_020310875.1. Lineage (NCBI taxonomy): Eukaryota > Viridiplantae > Streptophyta > Polypodiopsida > Polypodiales > Pteridaceae > Ceratopteris > Ceratopteris richardii. The sequence continues at coordinate 130,909,103 of CM035422.1, read as the reverse complement.
AATAATTCAAGATCATTGATCTTGAATTCTTTCATCATCTGTCCTTTGATGTGTCTAATCCCATTGACATCATTGCCTGTAATGATGATGTCATCAACATAAACACACAAGTAGATTACCTCTGTACTACTTCTCTTTATGAACAGAGAAGTATCAGCTTTGCTCATCACAAATCCTTGGTCTTGGAGGTAGGTTGTCAACCTGTAATTCCATGCTCCAGGTGCCTGCTTCAAACCATATAGAGCCTTCTTCAATTCACAAACATAGTTTACCTTCTTGGGATCTTCATAGCCAGGTGGTTGTGACATGTAGACTTCTTCAGATATCCATCCATTCAAGAAAGCATTCTTGACATCTAATTGGTACATGTTCCAATTTTTGGATGCAGCTACACTTACCAATATTCTGATAGTTGGCATCTTAGCCACAGGAGAAAATGTCTCCTCATAATCAATGCCTTGGGTTTGTGCAAAACCCTTGGCTACCAACCTAGCTTTGTACCTGTTTATTGTTCCATCTGAATTCCTCTTTAGCATGTAGATCCATCTGGATCCTATCACCTTCATAGAGTCTTTCTTGGGTACCAAGTCCCAAGTATCACTCTCCTTGAGAGCTTCCATTTCTTCATCCATAGCTTCTTTCCATTCTGGTTTAGTGATTGCTTCTTCATAGGTACCTGGTTCTTCATTCAACAAATCCTTTGCAAGATATACAGAATGTTTAGTTACAAGTGATGTGTCATACCCAAATCTGATTGGTTTCTTCTTTTCTCTCTGAGATCTTCTCATTGCTTGAGTTGAGGATTCTGGTGTATCCTCTAGCTTCTTCATCTTCATCTTTCCTTTGGACTTCCATGCCTTGAACTCTTCAAGGTTAATTGTATCATCATCATCTGAGCTTGATTCATCTCTCTGGATTGGTTCCTCCTTGGTGAGCTTTGGGAAATCTTCTTCCATATCATAGGGTAGACTCACTTTCCTGCATTCATTCTCATACCATGAGTCATTCTCATCAAAGATGACATCTCTGCTTACCTTGAAGCCTTTGTTTGTTGGGTTGTAGAATCTGTATCCCTTTTGGTTCAAATCATAACCAATGAAGATACATTTTTCAGCCTTAGGGTCTAGCTTTCCCCTTACCTGTGAGGGAATATGCACATATGCTACACAACCAAAGATTTTGCAATGATCCAGAGAGGGTCTCTTACCCAACCAAGCTTCATATGGTGTCATGCCATCAAGTGATTTGGATGGCAACCTGTTTATGAGATAGGTGGTAGTGGATACACTCTCTGCCCAAAGATAATTTGGCAACTTCTTTTCATTAAGCATAGACCTAGCTGTTTCTACAATGAGTCTATTCCTTCTTTTAGCTACCCCATTTTGTTCAGGTGAGTACCTTGTAGTAATCTCCCTTTTGATGCCTCTTTCCTGCAAGAAATCTTCAAACTCATTGGAGAAGTATTCTCCTCCACCATCTCACCTTAGCCTCTTCAAGCTTCTTCCTGTTTGATTTTCAACAAGTGCAAGATACCTCTTCCAACAATTAAACACTTCATCTTTATGCTTCATAAAGTATAAGATGGTCCATCTGCTATAAGCATCAATGAAGGACACATAATACCTTGAACCTGAAATGGAAGGGTCCTTGCTAGGTCCTCAAACATCTGTGTGTACCAAGTCTAGGTAGTCTTCATGCATGAAACCTTTCCTTGAATAGGGCAACTTGTGAGACTTACCAAACTGACATGCTCCACACTTGTAAATCATGTGTTGCTTGGATACATTAGGTATCCCAAGCACACATTGATCCCTGCACATTTGCTTTAGGGTTCTTTCACCTATGTGACCTAACCTCTTGTGCCATATTTCTAACTCTAAAATTGTTTGATCCTTGTAATTATACAAAGCAATGTTCTTGGTGTCTTCTAGCTCAAAAGTAAACAATCTACCTGATTTTTCTCCCTTGGCTATCTTTCTGAATCCATGTCTTGGGTCCTCCACATATGCTCCATGTTGTGTGAATCTGACCTGCAAACCTTTCTCCACAATCTGGCCAACACTCATTAGATTCTTGGTGATGGTTGGTACATAGAGTACCCTGCTCAATAGGTTCTGGTTACCATCACATGTCTTCACATTTCCAATCTTTACAACAGAGTGTTTAGTATCATCACCTGTTTGTACCTGATGTTTGCCCTTTGGTTCTTCCAAATCAGAGAGTAGTGCCACATTGCCAGCTACCTTGTTAGAACATCCTGAGTCAATATAAAATAAATGATCATCATTTGTACCTGCCTTGGAGGTCATATTCATGATCAATAGGGAGTCATCTTGCTCCTCTGTGTAGTTGTTGTAGTCTCTTCTATTTCTGAACCCACCTTGGTAATTACCATTGTGGTTGTGGTTGTAATTGTTGTTGTATTGATTGTTGTATCCATTGTAGCCTTGGTGTTGGTTGAATCTGCCTCTCCCTTGAGAGTATCCACCTCTTGAGTAGCCTCTTCCTCTCTGATTCTTGTAGTTCTTGTAGCATTCATCTGTGGTATGATTGGACAATCCACAAATGTTGCATGGTGATGAGTTGTAGGGTCTCCCCCTACTTGACTTACCTCCTCTGCCCCTGCCTCTTGATGATCTACCTCTCCCTGCATAATTAGCTTGGGAGGTAGAGCCTTCTTCATCCTGTTTCTTCCCTTTACCTTTATCCTTAACTTTCTTATCAGTATAGAGAGGAGAGGGGTTGTTACCTTTTGATTCATCTCGTGCCTTTGTAAACTTTGCTGCATGTGTGAATAGTTGGCCCATGAGTGTTGTGAGATCTGGGGTATGCATGTCCATATAGAGGTCCATTGCAGTGGTGAAACTTTCCCACTTATCATCTGCCTTGAGTCCATTTGTTACTTGCCTAACTATTTGCTCCTCTTCAATCTCCTCTCCAATGCTTGCTAATTGGTCTGCCACATCTTTAATCTTTGTCACATACTCTGAGACTGATTGCTTGGGCTGCTTCCTGAGGGTTGTGAATTCAATCCACAGTTGATTCTTCCTAGCCCTTGTGTTGGAAGAAAAATATGTTGACAAGGTTTCCCAAGTCTCTTGGGAAGTCTTACAATTCCTTACATGTGGTAAAAGGAAATCAGATATAGAGTTAAGAAGGTAAGACCTTGCCAAAGCATCCTTTGCACACCATTGGTTGAGTCTCTCATGTTCATCCTTGGTGGGTAGTCCTCGAGTTTTGAATGAGGGCAATTCCTCATCTCCTGATATGTATCCAAATAAGCTTCTGCCTTGTAGATAGGTCTTCATTCTCAATGACCAAGCTTGGTAATTGTTCCTGTCCAATTTGTCAATGAATGAAGGAAATCCATCTCCCATGTTTACCTTATTTGCTCTCATACCACTGTTGGGAGTGATGGTTGGATGCACTCAAGAGATTGAGTTGGTGCTGCTATACCTGCTTCACACCAGCCCTCCTTTGATTCCAGATATGCTTAGTACACACCTTGAGCTTCCAAATGATACCAAGAAAGCATATATGTACTTTGCAAATGATATGTGTAATGACCAAATCAAAACAGATAACTTGGCACTTCAAAAATCAAGAAAAACTTTCTATTTCTGTAGTGGCACCTGCTCAGTCTTTCACTCAGTATGACCAGCACACTTACAATTGATCTAATTCCTTCTGGACATATTAAATTAGCTTAACAAGCTATCATTTGCAAGTGGAATGAGAAGAAATGATAGACTACTCACTGAGAAATCACTTTAGCAAAATAAAGTTTACCCCCGATATTTTAGGAGCTTTGTAGACACAGACCAATGAGCACCTCAACTGAGATTTCTCTGTAATGGCTGATCCAATAACCTTGAAATTTTGTAGGTGTATAGTAGACTTTGAGTTGAATCCAATGTGCTTTGAATCACTTGATTTGGTTCAGTAGATCTTGAGATATGCTCCTCAGAAGTTGATAGACTTGGAGATGAAGACTCACAGAAATCAGAGATAGTAAATGTGTATACTTCTATTGATTAATGTAGTTGTACAATCTCATTAGCATGACAAGCATAGCTAAATGAGGTATTGTGGTGTAGGCTATGAAGTAGCACTCACACACAATGAGTTACAATAATGAAATGCCTCGGGGAGTGAGCTGAAGTGAGTGACACACCCGCGAGTTTTCCACTTCATCTTTTATAGAAATTTTGTGATCATTTGAATTTGAAATTCAAATCTAGGCTCCCTAGAATCTCTCCTCTAAAAGTAGGGAGATATTCTCTCCAATTACACCATCCACATTCCACAACTAATCAAGTAGGTATGTGGTACAAGTAAATGCCAAGTCATATAGACTTTTACAATGAGTGAAAGGTAATAACATATAAGTATGGGTTCCTATGCCTTTTCCTTTAAGTGAAGCCTTGATGACATTTGGCCAAGCTTATCTTCCATGGTTCCAAGCCAAATGTGAAGGCTTGAAATGCACCAACAAGTACCACCTCACTTCCTTGAGGTGTCCATCCATCTCTTCCACCACTATTCAACCTGACCATGAAAATCATGAAAACAATTCTTACAGTTACTTTAAAAGAAAGTTTTTGTCTAGAGGTACATCAGAGATGCATGTCAAAGTAGGCAATGATAAGAACGCTATTATTGTAAATGCATTACTAGATTTCGGCTTCAAACTCAAGCTGATTTGAAGAGAACTCTATGATAAATTTCGATAGCCCATCGATAAAGATTGTGGATTGCATATGAGAAGTGTAGATAATGGTGTAGGTACCTTGTATGGATCTTGTTCTAGTGTGCCCATATCAATAGGAGGAATCAACAAAGATTTTTACTTATTTATTCAAAATAATTGCTCCTATGAAGTTCTCTTCCATCAGCCCTTTATTAATTAGAGTTGTATGGAAACCAACACCATGGATGATGGTTCTACCTATGCTGGATCAAACTTTTGGATAGAATCAATTGTTGAGTGGGAGAAGAGTGCAGATTGGTTTGACATGTCGCAATCAACCAACCTACACACTAGTTCGTCACTTTGTTTTCCACATTCTAGATTAGATTTCCTTTATTACAATCAATTGTCCAAGTTATGTATCCAAAAAACCCAAAAACATTTTCAAACCAACAAAATCATGGAACATGATGAGAACATTGAGCATGTGGTTGAGACATCTCATTTTTTCTCTACTCTTAAGGAGTTAGAGTTATGTTTTTTTGGCAAAATTCTAATTCTGACATGATTCTTCTTTCGTCCCTTGATGAGTATGCTCTAATCCAAGAGTATGCTGTCAATGTTGACAAGTGCTCAAACTTTAACCAAAAACATGATGCCTTAGTTGAAACAAAGTACAAACTATAGAAAAAGAAAATGAAATCCATAGCTCAACCATTACCCCAAGGAAGTAATGAAAAAATTAGTGATGAGAGAACAATCCAATTCTTCGAGATAAGAAAAACATAGGACATTCATTCATGGACGAGACAACCAAACATGTGAAAATTGGTAGAGATGATGACTTTCTTTGGCCAAGATAGAGAGATAAATTTGAGAAAGTCATACATAGCCATGGAAAAGGCTTTCCTATGTATCCTCATGAGATTGGTTGCACAGATCTTAATCTGGTTGCACCCATGATTATCTTTAATATTGCACATATTCCATGGAATCCTAGCACTATACAAGTTCCAAAGGCTCACTTACTTGAGCTAATGAAACTACTCAAGCAGAAGATAAACATGAGAATTCTAGAGCCATCTTCTGCACCTTTGCCTAAAAGGAATGAGAAACTATGTTTTATTACAAGATCTCCAACCCATCAATAAAGTCACCATAAGGAATGAATGAACATGAACCATTGTACATGATTTTGTTGAATCATTTTCAGGACATTCTATCTATTAAATGGGTGATTAATATTATGAGTATGACCAACTCCAATTAGCAAGTGGTAGTCCTAACATAGCCACAATGAAAACACTTTTAGGCTTAGTGTGAATGTGTACTTTACTTCAAGCAGGGACTAATTCTATGGCTCATGTGATAGTGCTATGAATATGGTCTTACATGATTTTATCCCTCACATACCCATGCAATTTATTAATCATATTCCAATTAAAGGGAGTGGGAATGTGTAAACAACATTACTTTATATTTGTCTAGAGGTCGTAAATCTATTTTTGACCATATCTCTAATTGTGAACAATATTTCAATGATTTGAAGAGGTAGGTTTCACATATTCCATAGAAAAACTTTTTTTGGTGTCAACGAGGTTCTTATTGTTGGATATTTATGTGTTCATTATGGTCGAAAGCCATACCCATAGAAATTTGATGCCATTACCAAGATTTCTGAAATGTGAAACAATGTGAGTGAGGTACAAAGATTTCTTGGTGCTTGCATCTTTTATGTTATTTGGATCCCACACTTTTCTCATGTTGACAATTGTCTCTATGAATTGGTGAGGAACAAATGGAAAATTAGTTAGAATGACACACACACACACACGCACAAGCTATGCCTAAATTGGAGAAAGTGTTTCTTTAAGCTCCCATCCTTAAGTGTGTAGACTATTTTGTTAACAAACCTATTATATTGATTGTTGATACTAGTCCTATGGGTATAGGTTGGGTAATAAGTCAAGATGAAAGTGAAGGGAATTGATATGCAATTGGTTTGGGGCTAAAACTTTAAATGAAACACAACGAAAGTATCTACAGATCAAACGAGGACTATGGGGTATGGTAACAACTTTGAAAATAGACAAAGAATATTTCATAGGTGCAAATGTCATAACTATGTTCCTACATGTTCTACTTGTCAACTTCATTTGTTAGTCAAACATAGAAATCCTTTGCATCCTACTTGTCCACCTTGTATTCACTAAAAGTGGGTAGTAGATCTTGTAACTATGCCTAAAGGTACTTGCAAGAGAGGACTTAACTAATGATCTAGAGGGATGTGCTCTACGATCTAAGGCCACTTACAATGTTTGCAAATTCTTGCTTGAAGATGTCATAAATCCCTTTGAGTACATAGATAAAATAGTTGTCGATCGTGGAGAGTTAGATGTGACAAAAGCTAAAGAGTTCTTTGAACATCATGGTATTCATTTGTCTCTCACTACTTCATATAATCCAAAGCTCAATTGCAAAATACAGAGAGGGCACCCCTAATCCTCACATGTTCAATTGAGGTGATCATCACAAGGAAACCATGTGCTAGCAAGGCCCTATGGATGACCAACATTTATCCTTCACAAGTTTGGAGGGGGTTTTAAATAGTTGTCTTAATGAATATGGGCACTTGGATCATGGAGAAATGCATCTCAACCCTTGGATTAATGACATTTTATTTTAACCATTGGATTAATCAAATGGATGGCTAGGATTGATTCTTCATATCAGATATAGGGCAAAGGATAAGAAAAAAGTGCCTTCATTCTTCATCCTTGGATCTTTGAAGATTTGGAGCATCTGATCAACGTTAAAATTGATTCAAATAAGATTAGCCTCTATCTGGAGGAACTTTACATTATTTTTTGTTACCATCAAAATAGGACTTATACAGGTGAAAAGAAACTCATGGATCCTCATTGCTTTTACCTGTGGTGCATCTCCATCCTTGAATGTAAGCTCATGGTGACCATAAAACATGGATGAAACATCTTTGTTCATGTGGAAATCCTTCAAGCCTCCAATCTTCTTAATCTAGAGAACTATGGTGACCCTAAAAATTGGCATTTGGTCTTTTTGACCCTTCATATATGCTTTGATCATGATGAAACTTTATAGGGATATATTTTCAAACTTATACTTCTAGAACATACAACAAAAACTCCCATTTGAATCTCCCTTATACACATTTGGCTACATTTCGAAGTGTGCAAGGTGGCACTGAGGTGTGTAGAAAGCTTTGATAGCCTTGAAACTTTGTGCAAATGTATAGCCTCATATAATCTTTACACATGCTATACTTCATGGTTAACAAGAATTCCTATACAAGATTTGGTGTGGTATAAGAAGAAAAATTATATTTTTATAAAATGCACATGGGTATATCAATGTGATACATAATCCTTTAAAAGAGGATTTTTAGGGTATAGACTTCCTTTGATAGTTTTTACAAGTAGATATTTTCATCTGATTTGGTGACATTGACTTTTTTGTCATAATGTCTAGAACTTGACTAGCTTTGTTTGCTCCCTTGTTGATTTATTCCAAACTTTGTATGTGAATGTCCTTTCATCCTTAATGCATTTGGGACTTATCAAGGAATTCTAGCTACCTTCATTAAAGGTTTTTTATTTTTGCAGGTCTTTAGGAGTGAGAGAGGAGAGAAAATATCAACGAGAGCATCTCTTAGGAAATGTAAATATTTGAAGGTTAACATAGTTGATGAACTAAAGATTCCTCAGTCTCCAACGAAGTGTGATGCCACTTCTAGTAGTGTGTGTATCCAATCCAAGAATGTGGAAAAGTTGGCAAAATCAATTGCTGAGAAGTTTGGACCTCAATCTTACATTATGTTTGAGGTGGATCTGATCTACATCAAAGGCTATCACGTCAAAAGAATCTCTGTTGTAGAGTTCTGTTATTTATGCTCGCTTATAGTACTTTTTTAAAAGAGATTTTTCATGGATCTTTTACCATTCTAAAAGCCTTGAGCTTTACACATGTAAAGGTAGAAATATATATCCCGAATCCCATGAATTTGTGGTATTTGAGTTGCATTCAATCAAGGAATCAATCACCTAAAAGTAGATCAAATTAGATGAAACTAGATCTTCACTTTTCCTAGATTGTAGGAAAGTGAATTGATTCCCTCCAACAACCATTCCCACCTTCATTTGAATTCTAAATCCACTTGTAGAAGTCTTTGAAAAATCGTACAGTCTATATAAAGACTTGAAATCACTTTTACAATACGTGGAAGCAATATACATACACGTGATGATCATTGTCATGCACCTTCAATTTTTTGCATCATCTTCATTGCCAATAGTAATCTTGCAGAGGCTTCTACTCTCTCTACGGAGCTTTAAATTACATGAAACATGGCTCATTGGACATCTATTAGTTTCTGCTTTATGACTATAGAGTTTCATAGCATTTGGTTCAATAGATTGGGAGAAATTGGAGTTCTGCTGTCTCCAGGTCAATCTCTACATATTCCTAAAAAATAGGAAGTACCATTGTTGAATGTGTGATTCATTCCTATAGCATATTTTTCTCATTCGTATACTTTCATGCATTATATACACCCAACCTGCATCACTCTTATAAAAGGATTTTTTCTAATTGTAATCACAGTGGTCGCTATGGGCATTTGAAGTTCATTTTCTCTTCCATAGATAGTGAGTTTTTTGAGCTAATTGATGTGCAAACCTATCTGTTTTGTATCAACTTCTTCACCTTGATGCTCCAAAGTACATAGTGCATTTCTTTGCACGTATCGCATGCCTATAAAGTCTATTTGAGTCTCCATAAGCTCAAGGGTTGGTCTTGTGCCGATTGGCTAGACCAAACTTCATCGCTTCTAAACACACTTTTCTATCTCCTACAAGCTTCTCCAAGTTTCTTTCAGTGGTATTAGAGCTAGATCAAGATGGGTGACGGCTTTCCCTCAATGATCCAAAAGTTTGATCAACACAACTATGTGGCTTGGCAAATCAGGATGGAGGCCTATTTGCAAGGTAGAAATCTTTATGGAATTGTAGCAGGTGATGAAGCTATGCCCATTCAAAGATCCAAAGGAGGACCTACACAAGAGGAGACGGATAAACTGACACTTTAGTGTGCAAGGGATGCTCAAGCAAGGTCATACATACTAAACTCTATCTTTGACTTTCTATAACAACATATTAGAGGATGCAAGACATCGCAAGAGACTTGGGATGCCCTCGAGACTTTCTTTTCTGCTAGTACCAAAGTAAGAAAGAATCATCTCTGCAACGAGTTCAACCAAATGAAGAAGACACCTAAACAGACCATCATGGAGTTTGTAACCAAGGTCAAGGAGGTTGAGGATCAGCTAGCATCTATTGTAGAGCTGATTGAAGAAGAGACTATCATGAGGCAAGTTTTAATGGCATTCCAATTGATAGAAGACCCTGAAAGGAAGTGGAAGAGGAGGATATAGCAACAATAGAGGAAGAGGTGGACAAAACTTCAACAATAACAATAGAGACTAGAATAGAAGGGACTACAACAATTATTTAGAAGATCAACCACATGAAGACTCATTGTTTCTCATGAATCTAATCCACCAAGAAGGTAAAGAAGATAAACATTTGTTCTACATAGATTCAAGATGTTCGAATCATGTTGCAGGCAACATTGCTCTTCTATCTGATTTGGAAAGTCCAAAGCGTAGACATGAAGTGCAAACAGGGGATGACACAAAGCATAATGTGGAGAAGATTCATAATGTCAAAGCTTCCAATGGTAGGACAAACATTCTGAGTAAGGTTATCTATGTACCCACTATCACTAAAAACCTAATAAGTGTAGGCCAAATAGTTAAAAATGCTTGCAAGTTAGGTTCACCCAACATGGAGCTTTTGTGGAAGATCCATGTCAAGGCTTCTAGAAGATAGCGATAGGTGAGGAGCATAGTAGGCTCTTTACTTTTGAAGTAGGAGAAACCAAGAACATAGCTCTATTCACTTTTGGGTCTCAAACCCTAAGTGAGCTTGAAGTGTGGCATAAGAGACTTGCTCATGTGAATGAAAGAACCTTGAATGATATATGCAGGTATCAAAGTGTTCTAGGACTTCTGAATATATCAAAGCAACACATGATCAACATGTGTGATGCATGTAAGATTGGGAAGGAACAAATACAACCATTCAACCAAAAAGGCTACATCCACAACAACTTATTGGACTTAGTACATATAGATGTATGGGGACCAAGTCAAGAATCTTCATTGGCAGGATCAAGGTATTATGTCTCATTTATTGATGACCATAGAAGATGGGCTGCTCTGTACTTTATCAAGAGTAAGAATGAAGTGTTTGATTGCTTAAAAAAGTATCTCCCACACATGGAGAAACATACAGGTAGATCACTCAAGAAGCTCAGATCTGATGGAGGGGGAGAATACTTCGTCAAAGAGTTTGATGCGTTCTTGCAAGATAAAGGTATCAAAAGGGCAGTGACTACAAGTTACTCTCCTCAACTAAATGGAATTGCATAGAGGAGAAACAAGACATTGATTGGATCAGCCAAAACAATGCTTAAAGAAAAGAAGTTGCCACATTATCTATGGTCATAAGCTATTTCAACTGTTGTGTACCTTGTCAATAGACTACCATACAAATCACTTCAAGGTATGACTCCTTATGAAGCATGGCATGGAAGAAAACCTATTCTTCGACATTGCAAGGTTTTTGGTTGTTTAGCTTATGTTGATGTACCATCACAAATAAGAGGTAAGCTACATGAAAGGGCAACAAAGGCAGTGTTTATTGGATACGATTCAACTTAGATCGGTTGCAGGTTCTGTACTCCTTCAACCAAGCAATTCACTACGAGTAGAGATGTTGTGTTTAAAGAACACAGGTATTGGTATGATGAAGACAAAAAAAAGATAACTCTACCATATGATCTTGATTCTGATTCTCATCAATTAGGAAGCAAGCATGATACATAGGTCTAGGATCCAAGAAGTGATACAGACGATGACCAAGATGAAAGAGAAAAGGATCACAAGCTATGGAAGTCAAGAGGCAAAGCAAAGATGCAAGAGGTTGGAGAATGCTCCAAATAGGCATCTAGAAGATTAGCAAGAGAGAAGAAACAACCAGAAAGGTATAGATATGATTCCAAATTTGTTACGAAGCATTCAATCTACTTGGCAAAAGACTCTATTTCAGAGGAATCCTCAACGTATGAAGAGGCAAAGGGAAACCCTAATTGGGAAAAGTCCATGAAAGAAGAAATAGATGCATTGAAGCAGATGGACACTTGGGATTTGGTTCCAATGTCGTCGAATCAAAAGGTAATTGGTTGCAGATGGGTATATAAAGTTAAAAGAAATCTAGATGGATCATTTTGCAGCTACAAGGCAAGATTAGTTGCCAAAGGATGCTCTCAAACTCAAGGTATAGACTGTGACGAACCATTCTCACCAGTTGCAAAGATGACTACAATCAAGACATTGATAAGTGTAGCTGCTACAAGGAATTGGAGACTCCTCCAACTTGATGTGAAAAATGTTAGTATATGATCAATGTCTACCCCTCATGATTGTATGCACATTTTGTAAGGCCCCCTTTATGAGGAGAAGCCAAGCATGCATTACCCAATTGATGGGAATCCCAACTTGAATGTTGGATGAAGGTCATATTGGACCATGTAAGATATTATAAGGAAAGGGAGTTATCAGGGTCCCCAATTGTGGGGTCCGGGGGCAGCGCCCTCGGCGCGACGGTAAAGGGAATATTCCATGGAATATTCCCTGTCGGAGTTGGAAATCATTTATATTTGTTAGGTCGGTTCAACCAGTCTAAGCCGTGTATGGCAATTACGCGGGCGGTGGCCACCCACGCTCTACCGCCCATGTATAGCCGTCCATGGCAGGCCACCCTTGATCCTATATATACATGACTTCTGCACTACCTAAGACACCGAGTTGAGCCAGCATACCTCTACCTTGTATCTCCCTATCTAGATTTGTCTAGATCACCATTTAAGCTCTACCTTGAGAGCGCACGGGTGGACAACGCCATCATCTTTGTACTTGCTGCTAGTAGAAAATTGTTGAGATTCTCCTATATCTGTTATCTTCTCTGTTATTGCTCCTGTGTTATATTGCATAACTATTGTCTTACATGGTATCAGAGCTGTAAGGTTCCAATAGCTTGAGAAGTATCATTATTTTAGCCTACTAGCAGACTAGAATATCAGTAGATTATTCGAGTGATTACATGATGGCTTCATCATCGAACAGTAGTCTTGGTGCTTCAGCTAATGTTAATGCTGCACCTATTCGAATTCGTCCACCTGCATTCACTGAAGGGAAGCTGGATGGAACCAACTATACACTCTGGAAGTTCAAAATTTCTGCAATTTCGGACTCCTATGAATTACTTGACACTGTCATGGGACCGATGGGATTGGATCTAGAGCCTATACCAGTTGAAGATCCAGCAAATTCAAGATTGATGATTCAGCCAGATCCAGATCTTCTACGAGCTTGGAAGAGGCGGAATGCTGATGCATTATGTGCGATTGTCACTAGTGTAAGTGATTCTGTGCTTACTTTAGTTCAACATACTACTAAAGCACATGAGGCTTGGGGCATATTGGCTTGACAATATGAGACCAAGAACCACACTAGGATACAGAATTTAGAAAATCAGTTGGCAAATGAAAAACATTCTGATTCTGAAAAGGCTGAAGATTTTATCAAACGGATAAAGCATCTTCAAGATCAATTGGCTGCAGTTGGTGTTGTTATAACACCAGAAGAGCTGGCTCGAAGATCTGTACGTGTTCTTCCAGCAAAGTATGATGGATTAGTAACAGCCCTTAACACTCAGGTAAGGCCAACTCCTCTTACATTTGAAGAGTTTTGTGCCATGCTTTTAGAAGAAGAGATGCGGCTGAAGAATCGGCAAAGTACAACTGATGCTGCATTCTCAGCAAATGCAAAAGGTAAAGGCTCTTCAGAGGGATCAAAGAAGAAGCCAAACTTGAAGAAAAAGTTCACAAGAAGTTGCTTCTATTGTGAAAAGAAAGGCCATGCCATCAAGGATTGCAGAAAGAAGCAAGCTGATGAACGGAATGGGACTGTAAAATCATCATGGAAGAACAAAGAGTCTGCAAACAACACAGAGCTGGAACTTTGGGTAGCTATTGAAGAGGTATGTTCATCTGCTCAAGCTCGTGTTGATGAGCCATGGATTTTAGATAGTGGAGCTTCTCGCCATATGACTAGTAAAAAGGATTGGTATAGTTCCCTAGTGCCTCTATGGGAATCCATCAATGTAGTGGTGGGAAATGACTCCAAGTGTCCAGCTGAAGGAACTGGAACCATCTCTTTTATCACTTCTCCAGGTGTTGAGAAAAAGTTATCCGATGTTCTCTATGTACCTACACTCAAAAGAAATTTGTTGTCAATTTCTGCAATAACAGATCGTGGACTCGAAGTTCACTTCAATAAGAGTGGTGCGGAAATCATGGATTCATCAGGTAATGTTGTAGGTAAAGGCATACGACGGGATAACTTGTATGAGTTAAGTGCTTTAACTGCTACAGAAGATAAAGATGTAAGCAGGTTATGGCACCGACGATTTGGGCATCTCGGATTTGCAGTTTTGAAGGAGATGCAACGAACAGGGATGGTTGCTCATATGCCTGCATTTTCAGAGTTGCAGGAACCTTGTGAAGCTTGTATGATGGGCAAGCAACAACGAAAGGCATTTCCAAGAGAGACCAGCAATCGATCTCAAGCTCCTCTAGAGTTGGTACATGCTGATCTCTGCGGTAAAATGTCTACACCTGCTTTAGGAGGATCTTTCTACTTCTTGCTGTTAGTCAACGATTATAGTAGAAAGATGTGGGTTTATTTCATTCGAGAGAAGGGTGATGCTTTTGAAAAATTTAAAACGTGGCATAAGTATGTAGAAAATGAATCAGGAAGGAAATTGAAGAAATTTAGAACAGATAGAGGAGGTGAATTCTTGTCAACAGAATTCAACAATTACTGTAAGGAGCATGGTGTGAAAAGGCAACTTACCACAGCTCATACACCCCAACAAAATGGCGTTGTTGAGCGCAGGAACAGGACAGTAGTTGAAATGGCTCGTTGTATGTTGAAGGCTCAAGACATGCCTGATTCATTCTGGGCAGAAGCAGTCAATACAGCAGTCTACATCCTCAATCGAAGCTACACAAAAGCACTGAAGGGGATGACTCCTCAAGAAGCATATTCTGGTAAAAAGCCTTCAGTTTTGCATTTCAGAATTTTTGGTTGTTTCTGTTATGCACATATTCCTGATTCAACAAGATCAAAGTTGGATTCAAAAAGCAAAAAGTGTGTCTTCCTAGGATATAGTGAAGAGTCTAAAGCATACAGGTTATGGGATCCTGAGGCAAGGAAGATTTTTGTCAGCCGAGATGTGGTGTTTGATGAACGACCACACTTAGTAGAAGATAAAGGTAAATCTACTATCTCATCAAGCGGAGAAATATCTCACCTTGTGCCTATCAAAAGACAGGTTAAAGTTGAGGAGGAGGAAACATCTGATGGAGAAATTTCCTCAATAAAAAGCCAACCAGTTGTAGCTGCACAGCGTAAGCCACTACCGAAGTGGGCACAACAGCTCTTTGATGATCTTAATCCACATGTAGATGTACCAGAATCATCATCGGATGGATTACGAAGATCAAAGAGAATAGAGGAGCAAAGAAGAGCCTCAGAACACATTGTTAACATGGCTCTAATGGCAGATATCATGGGTTCGATAAAGGAACCTACCACCATTGAAGAAGCCATTGATGATCCAGATTGGAGAGCGGCAATGCAGTCTGAGTATGATAGTATACTCAAAAATGATACATGGGATCTAGTCGACTTGCCGCCAAAGAACAAGGTAATAGGTACTAAATGGATTTGGAAAGCTAAGTATAAAGTTGATGGAACATTAGAAAAGTATAAGGCACGATTAGTTGCACAGGGTTTTTCACAGATTGAAGGATTTGATGTTCAAGAAACTTTTGCACCAACAGCACGCATGACAACTATTCGGATGGTACTTGCAGTAGCTGCACAAAAGTCTTGGCCTATTTTCCAGATGGATGTCAAATCTGCATTTTTGAATGGTCACCTCAAGGAGGAGGTATATGTATCTCAACCACCAGGTTTTGAGGTGCCCAATTCAGAAAATAAAGTTTGCAGGTTGAAGAAAGCTTTGTATGGACTTAAGCAAGCTCCACGGGCTTGGTACCAACGAATAGATCATTTTTTCAAAAATATGGGTTTTGAAAGAAGTACTTCTGATGCTAACTTGTATGTAACGAAAAGGGATAGCAAGCTAGTTGTTGTCATTGTATATGTAGATGATTTGATCATTACAGGAGATCATCAGGAACTCATCAATCAAACTCGGATCAGCTTGGGAACTGAGTTTGAAATGACAGACTTAGGTCTACTCCATTTTTGTCTGGGAATTGAAGTATGGCAAAGGAAGGATGGCATTTTCATCTCACAACAAAAATATTCCAAAGAAATTCTCAAGGCATTTGGAATGATGGACTGCAAACCAACTAGCACACCTATGGAGGTAAATCATAAGCTATCTATGGATGATAACATGCCTGATGTAGATGCTAAGAAGTATAGGAAACTCGTTGGAAGTCTTATTTTTCTGTGCAACACTAGACCAGACATTTGCTATGCTGTTGGAGTGTTAAGCAGGTTTTCCAACAAACCTAAGGAGAGTCACTGGAATGCTGGAATGCGAATTCTAAGGTACATTGCAGGAACCTTGGATTTTGGTATTGTGTATACCACAGGTGATACACTCCAAGGATATTGTGATTCAGATTGGGCTGGAGATTGTGATTCTAGAAAATCAGTTTCTGGATATTGTTTCTCACTTGGTTCAGGAATATTTTCTTGGGTAAGTAGGAAGCAACCAACTCTCGCACTCTCCTCCACTGAAGCAGAGTACAAAGCAACTTGTTTTGCTTCTTGTGAGGCAGTCTGGTTAAGGAGAATTCTTGCAGATCTTGGCTTTCCATCAAATATGCCAACTGTACTCAAGTGTGATAATCAAAGTTGTATGGCTATTGCAAAGAACCCAGTATTTCATGCTCGCACCAAGCACATAGAAGTATAGTACCATTACATTCGTGAGCTAATTGAAGATGAAATTGTGGAGCTAGAATATTGCCCAACAGAGGCAAATTGTGCTGACATATTCACTAAAGCACTTGGAAGAGAGTAGCTCAACAAGCATCTTCAACAGATGGGCATAGGACCGAGACCTACTTGATTTATCATCGGTAAACATTGAGGGGGAGTGTTAGTATATGATCAATGTCTACCCCTCATGATTGTATGCACATTTTGTAAGGCCCCCTTTATGAGGAGAAGCCAAGCATGCATTACCCAATTGATGGGAATCCCAACTTGAATGTTGGATGAAGGTCATATTGGACCATGTAAGATATTATAAGGAAAGGGAGTTATCAGGGTCCCCAATTGTGGGGTCCGGGGGCAGCGCCCTCGGCGCGACGGTAAAGGGAATATTCCATGGAATATTCCCTGTCGGAGTCAGAAATCATTTATATTTGTTAGGTCGGTTCAACCAGTCTAAGCCGTGTATGGCAATTACGCGGGCGGTGGCCGCCCACGCTCTACCGCCCATGTATAGCCGTCCATGGCAGGCCACCCATGATCCTATATATACATGACTTCTGCACTACCTAAGACACCGAGTTGAGCCAGCATACCTCTACCTTGTATCTCCCTATCTAGAGTTGTCTAGATCACCATTTAAGCTCTACCTTGAGAGCGCACGGGTGGACAACGCCATCATCTTTGTACTTGCTGCTAGTAGAAAATTGTTGAGATTCTCCTATATCTGTTATCTTCTCTGTTATTGCTCCTGTGTTATATTGCGTAACTATTGTCTTACAAAAAATGCATTCTTAAATGGTTGGATAAGTGAAGAGGTATACGTGTCACAACCGTCAGGTTTTGAAGACCCTAATCATCCATCTTATGTTTGCAAACTTAAGAAAGCATTGTATGGATTGAAACAAGCTCATAGAGCTTGGGCTTACATGTTAGTTACATATCTTCAAGATCAAGGGTTCAATCCTAGCAGCTCACATCGTTCTCTATTCATCAAAAAGGATCAGGATGAGGTTATCTATCTATGTGTATATGTAGATGATATTATTGTGACAGGTGATGATCTAAATGTCATTCAAAGGATCAAGAGAAACATCCAAGAGGAGTTCAAAATTAGTGGCCTAGGTGAGCTCACATATTTCCTAGGTATGCAGGTGATATACACAGATGAAGGAATGCATTTGACTCAAACAAGATACATTTAGGATCTACTTCTCAAGTTCAAAATGGAGAATACTAAATCTACAGGTACACCTTTGGAAATGAATCATAAACTTAGTGTTTATGAACGTGAGAAACTTGAAGACATTAAAGAATATCAAAGCTTGGGAGGTAGCTTGATATATGCTACTCATAAAAGGGCAGATACCTCATATAGTATGGGAGTGCTTAGTCAGTTCATGCACTCACCAAGAAGACCACACATGGATGCAGCTAAGAGAGTACTTAAGTATCTCAAGGGTACAATCAATGAAGGTATATACTATCCTTACACTTTAGGTTTGGATATCAAAATCTATTCAGATGAAGATTGGGCAGGAACTAAGGATGATAGAAGAAGTACTTCTAGCTACTTAGCATTTGCAGGTTGGGAGCTAATGTCATGGAGTTCCAAGAAGAAACCAAGATTTTTTTTATCCTCAATGGAAGCAGAGTACAGAGGCTTGACCATAGCAAGTCAAGAGGCAATATGGTTAAAGGCATTGTATACAGATTTAGGACTTGTGAGTTTCAAGCCTCACATATTTGGAGATAATGTAAGCTCCATGCATCTAGTAGCAAAACCTATTTTCCATGCAAGAACCAAACACGTAGAGGAGCATTACCACTTCATCAACGAGAAGCTCATGGCAAAGGAGATTCACATTTCTTTTTGTTCCAACTGAAAAGCAAGTAGCAGATATGATGACGAAGGCACTTGATGGAATAAAGCTTTGTAGATTCAAATCTATGGCAGGTATTCAACCTATGAGAGAATGAATACTCAAGCATACTTTAGCTTCAGGAGAAGATGTTGGAACATCAAACTTAGGTTATGCTTGAGGTTGATTTGATCTACATCAAAGGCTACCGCGTCGAAAGAATATCTGTTGGAGAGTTCTTTTATAAATGCTCACTTTTGTACTTTTTTAAAAAAGCTTTTTCATGGATCTTTTACCATTGTAAAAGCCTTGAGCTTTACACATGTAAAGGTAGAAAGATATATTCCAAATCCCACGAGTTTGTGGTGGTTGAGTTGCATTCAATCACCTAAAAGTAGATCAAACTAGATGTTCACTTTTCCTAGATTGTAGGAAAGTGAATTGATTCCCTCCAACAACCATTTCAACCTTTGTTTGAGTTCAAACTCCAATTTCGGAAGTCGTGGAATGCTCCTAGAGTCTGTGTAAAGACTTAAAATCACTTTTACAATACATGGAAGCAATATACATACACTTGTGAGGATCATTGTCTTGCTCCTTCAATTTTCTACATCATCTTCTTCGCCATGAGTAATCTTGCAGAGGTTGCTGCTCTCTCTACAGAGCTTGAAATTGCATGCAAGATGGCACATTGGAAAGGTATTAGTGCCTAGTTTATGCTTAAAAAGCCAAAGCATTTAATTCAATAGATTGGGAGGAATCTTAGTTTTTTTGTCTTAGGAACAATCGCTGCATATTCCTGAATAATAGGAACTACCCCCGGCGAATGTTTGATTCATTCTTATAGCATATTTTTCTTATTCCTTAAACTTTTGTGCATTATATACACTCAAGCCTATGTGTATCACTTCCATAAAAGCATTTTTTCTAATTGTAATCACGCTAGTTTCTATGGGCATTTGAAGTTCATTGCCTCTTCCATAGATAGTAAGTTTTTTGAGCTAGTCCACGTGCAAACCTATCTATTTTGCATTGAGTTCTTCTCCTTGATGCTCCAAAGTACATAGTGCATTTTTTTGCATGTATCCCATGCCTATAAGGTCTATTTGAGTTTCCATAATATCAAGGGCTGGTCTTGTGCCCCTTGTCTAGACCAAACTTCATCGCTTCGAAATGCACTTTCCTATCTCAGGCAAGCTTCTCCAAGTTTCTTTCATCCAAAACCAATAGGGGTCAAAACCCTATTAGGATCAATCCATGTGGATACTAATACTGAGGAGATGTGTGGATTGTCATGGGGATCATCCATCTCATGCTTGGGCAAGCAGAGGATGTTCCTACCACAACAATATCTATATGGAAGACCATCTATGCAAGGACCAAACGTCTACTACCACATCGTACATATGTTGATTGCACTACTAAAATTTTCCCTTACAATTGACTACCTAGACATCCCAAATCTCCTTAATATGAGCGTTATGGATATCCTCTAAGGTAAATATTTATGGAGGCTCGAAGGTATGATCTAGATCATGGACCTCGAATGGCTTAGAGATCACATGTGTGTCAAGGCTGCACTCAACCTCAACGACTCTTGGGAGAACAACCACTCCACCCTCAAAATGTACCTGGCTAGTCAGAAGGGCAAAGGAAAATGGAGCTCTTCTACTAGTAAGCAGAAATCTGCAAATGCTGCACATTCAAAGAACCAAGTCAAAGATGAGAAAAAATCAGAAAAGCAAAAATTGTTTTGTAAGTACTGTAAAGGCAATGATCATATCATAAAGAACTGTCCAAAACTGGCTGCTAAAGAGGCAAAGAAGAAAGAGGCTGGAATGGTTGTTGTAGAGGCCTCTACACCAAAAACAGAGTCTGCAAATCTTGTGCAAGAAGAAGAATGGGCGTTTACTACTGTCTGTAGTTTTGACCCATCTTCTCATGATCAGTGCATGTCTGCAGTAGACTCAGATGTTTGGTACTTTGGCAGTGGGGCGACCAAACATATTACCTCGCAGCGTAGTTTCTTCTCTTCACTCGAGCCTGCCCCTACAGGGAATACTGTTACATGCGCCAACAACTCCTCTTATGCTGTTATGGGAGTTGGTAAAATCATTTTGACTACTGCTGATGGTAGTTCTTTCACTTTGTCAGATGCTTTATTTGTGCCAGGGATCAAAAAGAATCTGTTATCAGTTTCTGCATTAGCCAAGATTGGCTTGGTTGTGAAATTTGTTGATGACAGGTGTACAATTCATGATCTCTCAAATGGCGATGTGATTATTGCTTCTGGCATTTTATGTCGTGGGTTGTATAAACTCATAGACTATGAAAGATCTGTGAATGATTCGGCATGTGCAGTTCAAGATTCTCAGGCTATGTCAGATGCAAAGCTTTGAGATGCACGCTTTGGTCATCTGAATTTTGCTAGTTTGCTACGCTTGTAGAAATCTGAAATGGTATCCTCTTTGCCTAAACTTGAGGCACCTGGAAAACATGTTTGTGAAGGCTGTATTTTGGGCAAAATGCAGCGTTCTTCCTTTCCAAAAGATGGTTCAGTTCGGGCTACGCAGAAATTGCAGCTTGTACATAGTGATGTCTGTGGTCCTATGCAGACACTCTCTTTTGGAAATTACCTTTACTTTGTGACTTTCATTGATGATTTTTCCAGGCATGCATGGGTATATCCACTCAAAGCAAAGTCCGAAGTGTTCATGTGCTTCAAACAGTTTTTGGTTTTGGCTGAAAATCTATCAGCATGTAAAATGGGCACCCTCCGTTCTGATCAAGGGGGGGAATATATTTCTTCAGATTTTAATGCATTTCTGGCTGAACGTGGGATAAAACACCAGTGTACAGTGCCGTATACACCTCAACAGAATGGAGTTGCTGAACGGAAGAACAGGTCTCTCATGGAGATGGCGAGGTGTATGGTCAAGAGTCAGGCTTTACCTCATAGTTTCTAGCTTGGTGCAGCATATCTACTCAACAGGTATTTCACTAAAGCACTGCAGTCTATCACTCCATATGAGGCTTGGCATGAACGCAAGCCATCTGTTGCTCATCTGCGTGTTTTTGGTTGTTTGGCATATGCATTAGTGCCTGAACAACATCACAGAAAATTGGATGATAAAGCAATTAAATGTATTTTTGTTGGATACAGTTCTGAAAGTAAAGGCTATCGCCTGTATCATCCACAGACTAAACGCATTCTGGTTAGCCGTGATGTTGTATTTGTGGAAGATGCTATTCAGTCATTGCTTTCATGTACTAAGGAGACATCTGTTAGCTCCAAAGACATGTATGATACTTTGATGCCTCTTTTTACAGGTGGACAGTCTAGTGCTGGTCCTAATGAGGCAACTTCTCAGCCTTTGCAGGTTTCATATGATGATGCATATCATTCCATTTCTGATGTAGATTTACATGATGCACTTGCTCATGAGAGAGCTGATATTGAGCAGACAAAAACTATGCCGAAATGGTTGGTGCAGACTTTGCGTGATAGCAAATTAGATGCACCTTTGTCATATCGTACTCGTTCAGGCTCTCATAGTGCCTCCTTTGCATCAGATTGCTATGCTATTTTATCTAGTCTCTGTGATGAGAATGAGCCTGTTTCTTTTGATGAAGCACAGAATTCAGAAAATTGGATGGCTGCTATGGAATCTGGATATGATGCTATAATGAAGAATGGTACATGGTCTTTATGTGACTTGCCTCCTGGCAAGAAGGCCATTGGCACTAAGTGAGTATACAAGCTGAAGTGTAAACCTGATGGTATAGTTGACAGGTATAAGGCTAGGCTTGTTGCAAAGGGTTATGCGCAGGAAAGAGGCATTGATTTTGATGAGACATTTGCACCTACATGCCGTATGACTACTATTCGGAGCATTTGTGCACTTGCAGCCCATCATGGTTGGAATGTACATCAGTTGGACATTAAAATAGCATTTCTGAATGGTGACTTGCATGAAGAAGTGTATGTTTTTCAGCCCCGTGGCTTTGTGCAGAAAGGGCATGAAAACCAGGTGTGCAGGTTAAAGAAGGCGTTATATGGTTTAAAGCAAGGACCACGTGCTTGGTATGAGAAGATACTTGCCTATCTGATTGCACATGGTTTTGAGAACAATCCAACTAAAAGCACCTTATATGTTAAGCGTGCTAATGATGTGCTTCTGATCATTGTTGTCTATGTAGACGACATGCTGCTCACTAGTCCTATTGAGAAGCATATTGCTGATTTTAAGGCTGATTTGCATGCCTCATTTGAGATGTCTGATTTGGGGCATTTGCATCACTATTTGGGCATTCAGTTTATGCAAGTTGATGGTGGAATGGCTTTGTGTCAAACGAAATATATTGACACATTATTGCAGCATTTTGGCCTTGAAGACTGTAAGCCTCTTGCCACTCCTATGGAGACAGGTTTAGGATTGAGTCTTCATGATGCTGGAGATGCATTTGATGCTGTTCTCTATTAGCAGGCTGTTGGATGCTTGATTTACTTATGCATTACTCGGCCAGATATTCAGTTTGTTGTCTCACAGATGAGCAGGTTTATGCATTGCCCAGGAGTCACGCATTGGAAGGCAGTTAAGCGTATCTTTCGCTACTTGAGTGGTACTCGGCTACTTGGGTTGTTTTATCCCAAGGGGGGATCACTACCGCCAGATTTGCATGCTTTTTCTTACTCGGATTGGGCTGGTTGCTATGACACTCGTGTGTCCACTAGTGGTTTTTGCTTCATGCTTGGTAGCTCATGTATATCTTGGTTGAGCAAGAAGTAGCCTACTGTGGCCACTTCTAGTTGTGAGGCTGAGTATAGGGCAGCTTTCACAGGGACTATTGAGTGTGTGTGGCTCAGACGCCTTATGGTTGATTTGGGTGTTGGCCAGTCTTCTGCCACCACCATCTTCACAGACAGTCATAGCGCATTGGCAATTGCGAGGAACCCTGTGTTCCATGCTCGTACTAAGCACATTGAGGTGCATTATCACTATGTCAGGGAGAGGCTCTCTACTGGGGAGATCAGCTTGGCATATGTGCCCACGCAGGAGAACATTGCAGACCTTTTCACGAAGGCTCTGCCTAGGGAGAATTTTGAAGCTTTCCGCAAAGCTTTGGGCTTATTTCCTTTTGTGGAGTGATTTCCACATAGCTTGGCACTTCCTCATACATGAGTGCCAGCTCCTTGTTCACCGCATCACTCCCAGGGGGGATTTGTTGATATATTTAGGTAGTGATGTGTGTGAACACTCTAAGACCGCCGGGGCACTTTTTTCCCTCTTTAGGAGGTTTTTTTCCCCCGGCTTGTATATACTCCTATTGCCCTAATGGGCTACTTATCTTTGTACATTCTCTAGTAATACATTTAGTCTTGTGTGTTGTGCTCCAAGCTTCTTCTTCTTCCTTGTGCTGTTCGCGTGCTTCCGCAGACGTCTAACTCCAACAAATTTTGGAAGAAATCAATCAAATCATGGGTGGTGGCCAAAGTTGGTCAAATTTTGGAAATTAGGGCAAAAATTTCACTCTCACCAAATTACATAAAATTTCATATACTTGTAAAGCTTATCAAATTAATTGTATAGCTTGAATTTCACATGAAAATGGAAAAATGTAATTTTTCCACTTAGACCCTACAAAATTTTGTACAGGAATTTATGTTAGCCACATGGTTTGGCATATATAAAGATCATATGGGACTACACATTTATAAAAATTTTCAAGGCTATCAAAGCTTCCGAGACACCTTTATTCCACCTTGCAAACTTCCAAATCTAGTCAAACTTGTATAAGGGAGATTTAGATGGGAGTTTTTTCTACATATTCCTAAAGCATCCCTTTAAAAAAATAGACCTCCAATTTTTCTTATGAATCAAAGGATCTTTTGAGGCTCAAAGAGCACAAAATCGAGTTTTCAAGGTCATCACAATTTTCTAGAATAAGAAAATTGAAGGCTTGAAAGGTTGCCACATTGTAAATGATGATGAAAACATGTTGTATAGCCAGAATGAGCTCATGTTCAAGGGTGGAGATGCAAAAAATTGTAAACCAAGGAGGATCCATGAGTTTTCTCCATGTGGTAAGCTTATTTTGATGGCCAAAGATCAATAATGCAAATTTCTTCCGAAAATAATAGTTAATCTTATCCAAATTAATATTTGCATTCCTCTGCCATTCAAGATCTTCCCTAGATTCAATGGTGGTGAATGAAGGCACATACTTTTCCCTCATGTTTTGATAAATCCAATGGTTGTAATGAAAAGTGATTGATCCTAGGGTTGAGAGTTGATTTTTCTAGATCCAAGGGCCCAAATCCATTCAAAAATTTTTAAAAACCCCCTCCAAATTTGTGGAGCATCATTTTTAAGCATCCATAGGGCCCTTGCTAGCACATGGTTTCCTTGACATGATCACCGTCACTTGAGCTTGTGAGGATCCAAGGTGGGCTAGTAAGAGCATAGTTCCTATAATTGATTTTAGGTTAGACCACCAAAATAGGATAGGCTCATAAACCCAATGGTTTCTCTATCTTTGCTCACCCTCAATGGAGCATGTGAGTGAGTTAGAGTTGTTTTTATGAGTCTTAGACTTCTTTAGATAGAAGTTATACTTCTAGAAAGATATAGGGTCAATGAAGTGGAGCCTATCCTCTTACATGTGACATTGAGCTGAACTGTCATGGTGCAAGGGTCGTGAAGACTACCTTTCACTTGTAGAATGCCTAGCTTGATGTATCATAATGCTCATGTACATGTTATCCATTACAATATTGTCTTTTGCACCATTCAATTCATGCTTTTCCAAAGTATGCAGTATTATAGGGCCACATTACATGGCCGTGCAAAGAGAGTGAGAAGGCTCTACAATCTCGCATAGAACTAGTGAGGATTATCCATTGAGATTGAGAGGATAAGTTTCTATATATTAAGAAATCTCTACCCTCATGCATACATACTATCCACAAATACCCATGTGTATGCTTCAATTTTTAAACTGTATAAGAAGCTCCATTTTTGGACCATTCTTCCTTTCATGATTGATTCATGTGTATAGTTTTCTTTTGTTCTCATCATGCATACATAATATCCATGAGAACCCATGCATATGAATTAAATTTTGAAAGTGTATAAGAAGCTCCATTTTTGGACCATTCTTCTTTTAAAATTGACTTATGGGAATGATTTTCTTTTGTTCTCATCATTCATGTTCATGGATTTATCTTGCATTCATATGTTCCCCTTCCCATAATCAAATTATCGCATCTCTCCTCTGGATACCCTACTTCATCTTCACCGTCATGTTTTGATCACATAAACCTTCCAACACTCACTAGCTTCATACACTTTGTGTGTGCCATGATCAGACCCAATCCACCGGATTGCGATCACCTCCACATTTGAACCTCACATGAAATTCTTCATCGCATTTAATTCTAATCTTGTTGGGAGGTTTTGATCCATATTCTTTGTTGCATATTTTTCATCATCATCATCATTCTTGAGTGTTGCACTCGATTTCTCACAGTATCATGCACATATTCATGGTGAGGTAAACACATTTGTGAGAGATTTAGATCATCTTGAATCACTTGAATATTCACTTAAGGTGGATCAATGATTCAAAGCCCTTATTCTTCAGAAACAAGGCCAAAGACTAGTGTCTTCTATGTTGATGTATTATAATACATGATTTTACATGTAGGAATGAAGTCAACAACATACACACATAAATATATCATTTCTAAGTTTCTCCTTTTGATAAACAAAAAAGAATGTGCTTTTCTCATCATGAATCCTTGATCTTGAAGGTAGGTTGTTAACCTATGGTTCCATGCCCTAGGTGCCTGCTTCAAACCATAAAGAGATTTTTTCAATATGCACACATAATTTACCTTGCTTGGGTCTTCATAACCAGAAGGTTGAGCCATGTAAACACCCTCTAAAATCCAGCCATTTAGAAAAGCATTTTTCACATCCAATTGATAAATATTCCAATTCCTAGATGCAGCCACACTTACTTTGATGGTTGGCGTTCTAGCCACAAGTGAGAAAGTCTCTTCATAATCAACTCCTTGGGTTTGTGCAAAACTCTTAGCCACAATTCTAGCTTTATACCTATTTATGGATCCATCTCAATTCCTTTTGATTTTCTAAATCCATATAGAACCAATTACCTTCATTGCTGCCTTCTTGGGTAGTAGTTCCCAAGTATCATTCTCTTGGAGTCTTCTATTTCTTCATCCATAGCCTCCTTCTGTTCTACCTTGGTACTTGCTTCTTCATATGAAGAAGGTTCTTCAAGTGATAAATCTTTAGCAAGATTAATGGAATGCTTAGTAACTAATGAAGTATCATACCCATATCGGATTGGCTTCTTACTCTCCCTTTGTGATATCCTTAGAGCTTGGTTGGATGATTCACGTAAGTCTTCCAACCTCTTCATCTTGGCCTTGCCTTTTGATTTCCATGCTTTGAACTCTTCTAGGTTGATGGTGTCCTCATCATCTGATTTGATGTCTCAATTGTGTTTTGTTCCTCCTTGGTGAGGCTTGGAAATTCTTCTTCCAAGTCATATGGCAACTTGACCTTCCTGCATTCACTTTCAAACCAAGAGTCATTCTCATCAAACACAACATCTCTATTGACCATAAATCCTTTGTTGGATGGATTATAAAACCTGTATCCTTTTTTATTTAAATCGTACCCTATGAAGATGCACTTCTCTGCCTTAGGGTCTAGCTTACCTTTGATTTGAGATGGAACATGCACATGAGAAACACATCCAACTATTCTACAATGATCAAGTGATGGCCTCCTACCATGCCATGCTTCATATGCGGTCATCCTATCAAGTGATTTGGATGGCAACCGGTTAATACGATAAGTGGAAGTAGACATAATCTCTGCCCACAAATAATTAGGAAATTTCTTTTCATTAAGCATAGATCTAGTTGCTTCCACAATCAAGCTGTTTCTCCTCTCTGCTACCCCATTTTGCTCAGGGGTATACCTTGTTGTAATCTCCCTTTTTGATACCTTTGTCTTGTAGAAATGCATGAAATTCATTGTAGAAGTACTCAACTCCTCCATCTGACCTTATCCTCTCTAGACTTCTTCCTGTTTGATTTTCCACAAGTTCAAGAGACTTCTTGAAGCAACTAAACACTTCACCTTTATGTTTCATAAAGTACAAGATATTCCACTGCCTAAAATCATGAATGAATGACACATAATACCTTCAGCCTGAAATTGAATGGTCCTTGCTTGATCCCCACACATTTGTGTGTACAAGTTCCAAATAGTCCTCATGCATGTAGCCTATTTTGTAAAGGGTAACATGTGTGATTTACCAAACTAGCAAGCACCACATTTGAAGATCATATGTTGCTTGGATACATTAGGTATCCCGACCACACATTGATTTCTGCATATCTGCTACAAGGTTCTCTCACCAATGTGCCCTTATCTCTTATGCCATATCTCCAGCTCAGATAATGTTTGATCCTTGTAGTTATAAAGTGCAATGTTTCTAGTGTTCTCACGCTCAAATGTAAATAATCTACCTATTTTTTCTCCCTTGGCAATTCTCTTGAATCCATGTTGAGGGTCCTCCACAAAAGCTCCATATTTGTAAAACCTAAGATGCAAAACCCTTTTCCACTATCTATCCAACACTCATCAGATTCTTGGTGATAGTAGGTACATAAAGAACCCTACTCAATGGATTTCTATTCCCATCAGAAGTTTTGACATTTCGTACATTGACCATTGAATGCTTGGTGTCATCACTTGGTTGCACTTGGTGATTTCCCTTGGGCTCCTCAAGATTAGAAAGAAGAGCTACATTGCCTGCTACATGGTTTTAACAACCTACATCAATATAGAAGAGTTGTTCATCATTCATACCTTGTTTTGAAGTCATATTTATAATGAGAGGGGAATCCTCTTGATCCTCTATATAATTGTTGAAGTCATTTCTTGATTTGTATCCTCCTTAATAATTGTTCTTGTAATTATCATTGTAGACATGGTTGTAGCCTTGATTATGGTTGAAACTTCCTCTTGATTGTGAGTAGCCACCTCTTTGATGTCCTCTTCCTCTCTGATTTTTGAAGCTCCTATAACACTCATCTGTAGTGTGATTAGCCAATCCACATATGTTGCATGAGAAAGAGTTGAAAGGTCTCCCCCTACCTTGCTTACCTCCTCTACCCCTTCCTCTTGAGTTCGTACCTCTCCCTGCATAGTTAGCTTGAGAAGTAGTACCTTCATCCTCTACTTTCTTGCTCTTCTCTTTATCTTTAGTCGTTCCTTTATCTGTGTATAGGTTAGAAGCGTTGTTACCTCTTGATGGTTCTCCATTTTTTTGAGCTTGGCTTCATGGGTAAAGAGTTGTCTCATGAGTGTGGTGAGATCCAGAATCTGCATGTGTCATGTCATCCCTGGTGGTCAAGTCTTTTGTCTGATAGGAATTTCAATGGGCTTCCTTGTTACATTTATTGAAATTTAAGCTTCAACCTTAGTACCTTTTGAACCTTTGGATGTTTCCCACTTGGAGCAATAAGGACCAACACATCTAGGGAGTCTTTTCAAGACTTTATCTATATGCATTTTACTCTCATTGTATGATCCCAAATGTGCTTAAGCTCTCTTATGTTTTGAATAAGCTATAAGACCCCTTCATTAGCAAGCCCTTAGCTTTCTTGAGTGATTTCAAAAGACTTTTCGTTGCCATAGCTAGCTTACAAATTTCTATGTGTATGAGCTTGATAGCTCACACTGTTGTGCAGAGTTTTCTTATCAGATTGTAATCATTTCTTGTAATATTTGGTTTCCTAGAAATTTGTTGTTTGTATTTCTAAGCATTCTCAAAGATCATGTCCAAAATCGACATATTCTAAGAGAAAAATTTCCAAAACTGAATATTGGTCTTTCTGTCCATGCCTAATGAAGGTAATAACTTTATTGTCTTCGACGCATTAGTTATCACAATAGGGGTGATAATTTTAAGTGAGCATAATGACCTTGGATCAGCAATGTCATTAAATTTTTTTTATGTGTTCGATTTCTCATGGGTTAAATCATCAATAGTATAGTGAACTATTCATTTGAATAAATAGAGGGTTAAGAGAGCATGCTTGTGAGGACATCTATTCATCAAGACTATATAGGGAACTTGAACTCTCTCCCATCAATGGCATTTGAGCTTCTGACATACAAAGGCATTCAAGGAGGCCTAGGAGGAGTGACTAAATCGCTTTCAAGGAAGGAGAGATACCGATCAACGTAAGGAGCACACAACAAAGTCAAAGGGAGTCTACTAATGGGAAAAGAGAGCATCCACCTCAAGTGCTTGGTGCATGTGTACACAGGCAAAAGGTATTGCTATTCCTAACTTCCCTTGCATCAAAGGGATCTAAAAGAGTACATTAAAGTACATCATATCAAATTATAGCACTCAAATCCAAAAATTGGACAGCATCAATTATCAACCATGGAGATTTAGAATATCTATCTATGTCATGGGAAAAGGATTATGGAGTCTTATTTGTGGCATAGAGGGACAATCAAATCCTTGATTAATTAAGGAAGTTCTCATAGTGGAATGAGAGAGATAAGATAGTCATATTCATATTTTGACAATATATTATCAATGCCATGATGGAACATATGCAAGGTTTAGATACCCGTAGATGGTCTGAATGTTACTAGAAAATGCATCATCATAGATCAAAATCAATGGCTAGCTTTCTCAAGCTATTCAATTAAAACATTCTATCAGGGGAGGATGGGCCTTGGCCCCTCTTCTCTTTGTGATTGTTGTCGATGGTCTCAAGTGACTTGTTAAACATCAATCACATTCATGTCATATTCAAGGCCTCTTTCTTCCCCTTAATCAAGCCCACATGGTCATGGGACTCTTTGAAAATGAATGAATTCTTTTGTGCGTAATGATCTGGCCAACATTGATGCCTTTTTCTGTTTCTTAAATACATTTTGTGAGGCACCGGGCTCCAAAATTAACCACTCAAAGAACACTTTTAGGGACGTTATTGGGCATCCATCTCAAATTCTGGTTGATCATTGCTGCAAGATGATACATAGGGGAAATATCTTTTGGTTGTAAGGTGCTCTTATGGGATTTAACATTTGATGAGGTAGGAATGCAATTACTCTCTCTAGGCTCAATAACAAGTTGAAACATTTGTGAGGTATGCATATCAACCTTTGCAGGGAAATCTATGGTTGTTAACATGTTCTTTATTTCTTTGATTATTTACTTTCTCTCTCGCTAGAGGCCAAACAACCAACAAATTTTCAAATGGAAAGAAATTATAGAAACCTTCTGTAGATAGAAGATCTTGATAGAAGGGGTGCCCACAAAGTTAAATGGGCTACTTGCATAAGCCAAAAAGATCAAGGTGCTTTGGGAATTCTACACATTGAAGTAATGGCCAACAAGCTCGTGACCAAATGGTCAATTAAAGCATGGGGCAATAGAGATGCCACTTGGGCCAAACTGATTTTTAGAAATAAGACCACTCTTAGAATTGTGGGCCTTCTACGGTGGTAGAGTCTTAATCTTCTCACTCTTCTATTCTCCCCATATCATGTGACTCGCACATGCTTCAACTTAGTTTGCTCCATATGGAAGAGCTAGAACAATGTGAAACACATTGTCAAAATCAACGAAGATTGGAAAAGGCTGCCAATGTAAGACAAAATGATGTGATCTCATTCAGTATCAAGGGCATCAATGGTGTTGAGCCTAGGAACATCCAAAAAGCTAGGACGTGTTGGAACAAAGGTTTTCTCTTATGGAAACATGTGTGGAATCAAGAAGTATGTCAATGGATTAGATTTGAGGACATTGACTCAGCTAGGAGAGTCAACTATGAAGAATGCTGCATGTTGTAGAGAAAATTGAATGTGTGGAAGTGCTCGATGAGTCCCCTACTGATTGTATAGGACTCCCCTCAACTTGATGATATTAGATGGAAAAACAACAACAATCTTGATAAAGTTCCGAGATTCAAGAAATATGTGAACCTTCATGTCACACTAAGTAGGAGATGGTGTTTGGATTCATCAAGTTCCAGATGTGATCTTACGTTCCAATCCCTTTGGCATCCCTCTTTGAGGTTGAAAAACGAGTTCTTATGTGGAAAATCCTCCACAAGGGAATTTGGACTAATGTAAAACCTAACAAAATTTGTGCAACCCTCCATGGTGTAGACGATGCCTTCATGAAAATGAGGACTTGCCACACCTCTTCTTTTCATACTCTCTTGGGCAAATATGTTGCTGCATGAAAAAATTGAAAGAAAATTGGAGAAGCTTAAAGAAGCTTGGAAAGTTGAGTTGTCAAGTGGTGAAGTTGGTCCAACAAGCCAGCACAGTGTAAAGGTCCGTAATAGTTGTGGAGGCTTCCCACTTATCATTTGCCTTGATGCCGTTGATTATTTGTCTCACTATTTGCTCCTCTTCAATCTCCTCTTCTATGCTTGCCAATTGATGAGCCACATCTTTGAATTTGGTCACATACTCTGAAACATTCTGCTTGGGTTGCCTCCTTTGGGTGGTAAACTCAATCCACAATTGATTTTTCATAGCTCTTGTGTTGGAAGAAAAATATGAAGATAAAGTCTCTTGGGAAGTTTTACAGTTTCTAATGTGTGAAAGAACGAAGTCAGAGAGAGAGAGCTAAGTAGATATGACCTTGCTAAAGCATCTTTGGCAGACCATGAGTTGAGTCTTTCAAGTTCTTCTCTTGTAGGTTGTCTTGGGCTTCTGAATATGGCCATCTCCTCATCTCCTGATATGTATCCATAGAGACTCTTTCCTTGAAGACATGTCTTCATCCTCAAGGACCATGTTGGATAGTTATTCCTATCCAATGTATCAATAAAAGAAGGGAAACCATCTCCCATTTCCCCTTAACTTGCTTTGATACCACTGTTGGAAGAGATGGATGGATACCTCAAGAAAGTGAGGTGGTACTGCCAAAACCTACTCTGTACCTACCCTATTTAACTTATGTGTTATGTAGTAGGCCCTCTTAGCTTGAAAATAACACCAAATAAGTACCTCTGTACTTTGGAGTTGCTCCCTCAAACACTTGAATCAAAACAAACAACTTCACAAATAGCTAGTGACAAAAAACTTGTTATTTTGGTACACACACATGCTAGATAGTTTGCTTAGTGCTCACAGTATAGTAGCCATTGATACAAATACTTTTAAGGGAATCAAATTATCTTAGATCGCTAATGATTTCAAGTGGAATCATAAAAAATGATGAACTATACTCTTAGAAAATAATTTAGCAACCAAAGGCTTACCCCCAACTTTTTAGGGACAGAGCAGAGAATGATCAGAGAGCCATTCGATGAAGATGGCTCCCAAATGGCTGAACCAAATGCATTCAACTCTTTAACGCTTAAAATACAATTTGTGTTGGTTCTAATAAGCTATAGATCATGCAAAAGGATGGAGAGAGAACTGAGATATGGTCATGCAAAGTTCACTGTTCTGAGTAGACATAGTAGAGAAGTTAATAGATGTGATCAGTGAAATGTATGTATTATAACACATGGTTTTACAAGATCACTCGCAATATGATTATGCCCAATGATAATGGGATGAGTGAGCTATAGTGTATGCTCCTCAACCTCTACAAAAGATAAAAAAATGAGCTCCAAAAAGAGGTCGCAAGATTTACAAGCTCTTTTATAAGTGTTTTCTTCAAATTTGAATTTGAATTTCAAATTAGGCTCCACCTTAAAGTGATTCCTCTAAATGAGGAGATATTCTCTCATGAGAAATTCGTAACTCAAATGTCTCCTAACTTCATGAATTTATTGGCTTTACAAGATTCGTAATGATTTAACCATTTACAAATGGTGAATGATCCAATGTTACAAGCAATGATTCATATGCTTCATCAAGTGATTGCACATTCCTCCTTCCATGCCTAGCCAAGTGTGAAGGGTTGTGTCCTTGCACCAACAAATAGTTCATAAGAATTTTTTATTCACATTTACTTCATCATCATCAAGATCCTCTTCATTGGTTTCATCAAAGCTAAAGGCTTCATTCATAGCTTGAAGTTGATCTAGAGAATCTTGCATCTCAATATCTAGATTAAGTGGAAACATCTTCAATTTACTTAGGTTGATAAAGTTATCTTTAAAAATAGGCTTTTCAATACAAAAACTTCTTCTACATACATAGCGACTTCATCTAAAAGCTGCATACGATCTATTTTTCTCTAAATTTTTGAAATCAAGATGGCTTCAGTTTTCTCTTTGGTTTCTTTTGTTTTAGCTAAAGATGTTTTTTTCTGTTCATGTTCTTGTGTTTGGTCTTGAGTTTGTTTTGATTGTTCTTGTTCTCTTGTTACCTTTTTGTTTCTCCTCTTGACTTAGTTCATTGGTTTGTGATTCTTGTTTTTTATCTTTGGGTTGTGATTTTTCCCCTTGTTATATGATGGTTTCCATTCCCTTAGAGGTTTGTTTTCAAGTCAAACTTCTTTCACTAGGCTCAACTTCATCTCTTTTTTGTTTTTATTGTACATTGAATATGTGAGAAATAAGAGATTGATCTTCCATTGGTGACTCTCAAGCCATTATTCTTTGAATCTCATCTTTTGATCTTACTAAAGCCTCTACAAAAAAGTCCACTCCCTTTGTGAGTTTACTTGATTCTTCTTTTTGTTCATCAAGATCTTCTAGTTTCACTCCTCTAGTTCTTGCATTTGTCATGGTTATATTTTAGGAGTACTTTTTCATTCCATCCTTAGCATAATTTCCTTGAAAAAGGTAACCTAGATGGATAGTCATAATTTTTCTTGTCTATCTCTATTACTATTCATTGCTCCTTGGGGGCCTTCAATAGTTCACAATCTTTCAAAAAGTGCTCTGATGAATCCGACAAAGGACAGCTACGAGGACCACGCACAAAAACCATTCAGATTCTGAGGATTTTGACTAACTAGTGGTGGAAAATTTTAAAATTGAGGATTTTGTTGGTAGGGTATTGCTTGAACATAATATTTAGGATTCTGAAACACAAGAATTAGGATTTGGATAAGGCAATTGATGTGTTTAAGGAGCTAGGGGAGCAACATGTGGTACTTGAGGTGCAAGATGAGCTTCCATAGTTTGTGTTTGATGATTCTGAAAATTTGGATTTTGATGATTTTGAAATGTTGTTTAGGATGTGTGAGAAGATTGAGGATACATGTTTTGATGCATTTGCAGATTTTGCACATGAGGATGAGGATTTTGCATTGAGGGATTATGCAATGGAGGAACTTGATATGCATGAGTAGGAGCTACTTGTGGATTTTTATTGGGAGCTATAAGATGTTGATTAGGCTCTTCAAAAGACATAGGGTTCATTTGATTTTGGAAATTTTTGATGTAACTAGATTGTAAAGCATCTAGAGTCTTGGGCGAATTGGATTGTGTAGCAATAAGACTTTCTATTTGCTTAGTGAGAATTTGCACTTGATATTGTTCAACTAAACTTTTATTTTTAAACCTTGAGTAGGCTCCATCATTTAAGGAATAGGAGTAGAGTCAAAAACCATAGCATGGGATTGCTCTCCAACTTGCTCCTTAGCTTGTCGAAGGCTAGCTTGAGGAAGACTAGTTTGCTCATAAAGCATAGATTGTGGAAGGCTACAACCACTACTACTCTATGCACTTTTTGCAAATTTTCAGTAAGACCATAGCACTTATTTGTCTCTTCTAATTGGCATTCAACTTGCCTACATGTTTCAAAATGAAGAAGCTTTAGAAAATTGATCACAAGATCACGTTCCAAAGTTATCTTATCCTCATTGGAAGGTTGTTCATAGCATCTATTATACTCATTTTGTAAGTTCAACAATCAATAATGATGATGATGATGATGAGAAATATGCAAAAAAGGATATGGATCAAAACCTCCCAGCAAGATCAGAAGCAAACGCCCTATGCTCACATCAATTGGATAAGATTAGCTACTATTTCTTGATGAAATTTGCATTATTGATCTTTGGCTATCAAACTAAGCTTACACAATTAAAAGAGAAATCGTAGATCCTCCTTGCTTTAAGATTTAGTGCATCTCCACCCCTGAATGTGAGCTCATCGTGATTGTTCAAATGATTCAATCATCATTTACCATGTGGCAGTACTTCAAGCCTTTGCTTTCCTTATTCTTGAAAACTTTTGTAACCTTGAAAAAAGGATTTTGTCGTTGATCCTCCAAATATCCTTTGATGAAGATGAAAAATTGGAGGGATATGTTTTGAAAGTTGATGCTTAAGGAATTGCAAAAAAAACTCTCATCTGAATCTCCATTAAACAAGTTTGACTACATTTCAAAGTTTTCAAGGTGGCATTAAGGTGTCTATGAAGCTCTAATAGCCTTGAGAATTTGTACAAATGTGTAACCACATATGGTATATATATGCGAGACCATATGGCTAAAATAAATTCCTATAAAAGATTTTGTAGGGTCTAAGTGGAAAAGTTACATTTTTACAAAATGCAGAGGGCAAATCAATGTGCAAGAAAATTCATTTTTATGCAAAATTTAAGCTATAGACTACCCTTGATAAGATTTATAAGTATATGAATTTTCATGTAATTACATGAAAGTGAAATATCTGCCCTAATTTTCAAAATTTGA
Organism: Ceratopteris richardii; assembly: GCA_020310875.1. Taxonomy (NCBI): domain Eukaryota; kingdom Viridiplantae; phylum Streptophyta; class Polypodiopsida; order Polypodiales; family Pteridaceae; genus Ceratopteris; species Ceratopteris richardii. Next base: position 130,872,668 of record CM035422.1, on the reverse strand, counting down.
CTAGTTTTGACTGCTACATAAGATTAGCTTGATTTCTCCAAATTTTCCATCTGCACTCCCTTTAACAACCTTGGCACCTCTTGGAATTCTCAATGAGTTCTAGCTACCTTCATTGATGTGTTTCTTGTAGGCATTCATAAGTGGGAGAGGAGAAAAAATCTTGACGAGAGCACCACTTTGAAAAACATGGAAAGAGGCCACAACACTAGAAGAAAAATATAATTTTGAAAGAACCATTGTGGACATCAAGATCTTGAAAGAAATAAGGCAATTCATCATCGAAACAAAGCCCTCAAAAATCCAAACTTTCATGTGTTTGTTGATTGATGGTATGGATCAAAAGAAAACATGTCTCTGCCATTTTTCTCTCATTCCTAAGGATATTGGAGATGAAGCCCTTGTACAAATGCATTCCGTTGGTGCTTGAATATACAATAGAATTATAAATTCAAAGGTCTTGTTCACATATCCCAATATGCATAATGATTCAAACCTTATAATTGCAATGACTAAAAATGTTTTGCAATCATGGGAGTGTCTTTTGAAACCAACACTCTATTTGCACCTTCATAATCGTGCAAGAGAAAAATAAACCACTCATGAGAGGGTTTTTTTCCACCAAATCTATATTTGCACCAACTGAAAAAAGTCTGTGGATATTTATGCATGCTTTTTTATAGACAAATTTGTCAAAAGGATAAGGTAAATTTTCTTTTAGTTGGGAACAATCATGATCACATATGAAATTTTCCGTACATTTTCTTAGAATTTGGTAGAACATAATGCTCTTACTTTTCCAATATTATCTGTGTTGATTTCTAAGGCATATTATCCAAAACCTGAAGTTAAACATTGTACATAGATTTGTGACTTTAAGTAGTTTTGCTAAGTTGTTCTTGATAGTAGTACCAAGGTCTCGGCCCCCTTGCACAATATTAGTTTCAACCATGTATTCTTGATGTGGAGGCTTGATGAAATAAATCTTTTGTTTGCAAAGTACTATTCTTGTTCTCCTGGGTGGGAGACAGGATGGACGGAGATTTTTATTACATGTTCCTAATTTGATCTTTGATGATGGAGAAAAAACATCATCTGAAGATGATAACATCATGCAAAGATGTAGAGACTTGTTTGAGCAAATTAAAACAAGGATGCATGTACTTATTGAAATGAAGACAGAGATTGAGAGTGCAAAAAGATACAATGGGGATCAAGATGTATCTTTGTGGGATGATGTTTTTTTTTTCAATCAACACAAATTATAAAGAATAAAATTGGAAGACATTGGACGCTTGATATTCCATTCACATGGGATTTTACCACACAATTATCAATGAATGTGGATCGACCAGCTAGTGCAGATAAAATTCAAAGCTTTATTCTTCCACCAGAAAGGAATATTTATGTAGGACTAAGGATGAAAAAACGAGCTAAAGCACAATGTCAAATTTGAAGGAAAAAAAATGTTGTAACACTTTTTGCAAGCCTTGCTGATGGTGATGAGTCTAGCAAACCATCCAATGGTTCATTAAAAATATTTATCAAAGTAGAATAGAGGCTTGAATAATCCAACAGTATTATACCAAAAGTACTAATACGCTCACAATTAAGTACAACTTAGAAATGGTATGTGACATAAAAACACACAAGCTCAAAAAAAAAAGAATATTCTAAGTATATCGACACTTAAAATGGATGACATATATATTTTTCTTTATGATTTTCCTTAACAAGAAAAGGGCACTTGAGGAAATCAATCATCAATATGATAAAGGAAACAACTTCCAAATCCATATGAGACAACTAATCATAGGCAAACAAGAAGATATATGATTTTGCAAAACATAGTATGTACTTGGATGAGGATAGAGCTTTTGTTGATATAGAACAAGACGAAGATAGCTCCCAATTGTCTCAAACTGAATCAAATCTATCTGATGAGGGAGGTGTATACAAAGATCAATAAATTTGTGGCATGAGCTGAAAATCTATGATATTTTTTGTGCTCAAACAAAAGCTCCAAAGCAATTTGCATAATGAAATCATGTTTGGTAGCATTTTTGATTCACTATCCAAAATCCTCTATTGAATACACGTTGAATATTCATCTTCTATATGAAATTCTTTATCACTTTTATATTTCTCATAACTACTCTCGAAATATCAATGTTAATAGATCACGGTTTTGGGCACATTTTGAGCTCCAAATTTTTCAAATAATGACAAAGAATTAAAAAAACCACTATTAGTTGGTTTTTGAAATTTATGTATACTGGTATAAAATGGTTTTGAAAAATAGGGCACAACTCTCTTGTTTCTTGCCCAATGATTCCTCATTTAATGACATAATCCTAATTTGTTAAGGCTTGTTCTAGTTGTAATTTTTACAACTATACAAAGCATTTCATCATAATCCAATCCATACACTTGTGCATATCCATGTGCAACAAGATGTGCTTTATATATCTCCACCAAACCATCACTTTAACACTTCACCTTTCTTTTCCCAGAACTTTTACACTTCCCATGTATCATACTTCTTCAATGCATTCATTCCATTCATATCTAATAGCTTTCTTCTTTTCTTGAAACCTCATTAATTCCCATGTATCATTCTTCTTCAATGTATTCATTTTCCTCATCGCTTGCTTTGCAACAATATTTTTGTTGCGATGCTTCATGAAAATCCCTTGGCTCATTATGCTTTATTCTCTATATCATGTAAGCATACTAAAGTGTTATAGATTTATTTTATAAACTCAATCTATCCATAGAATGTGTTTTACTAGAGACCTTTAAATTTCCAAATGTTTAAACTACCTTGATTTAATAAGTTCTCTATATCAAGAATAAACCAAACTTTACACAAACTTTGCATTAATTGTCAAGATCATTGAGAAGTACTTCTCTATGTGAAGTTTCTTCAACTTCAAAAACTGTGCTTGAGAAATAGACTTCAATATTTGCACATCCAAGTAAATCCTTGAATAGAAAAAGGCAAGATTCTGAGAACTTTACTTGCAAACTTCTAAATATGAATGTTCCTACTTGTCATACACACAACTTCAAGAGAATTAGATCATAAAACTTTTATCATAGCTTGATTAACTTTTGAATTAGATGTGTACAAAAGATTTCTTGATCCACATGATTAGGCTAAGAGAAATCTAAGATAGACTCAATGCTATTCTAAGATGAAGACTCTCTGCACATCTATTACCCATAGACTTGAACTCTACTGGTTCTAATCTCTCTATTTTCTTGACATCATTGGCTTATATATACATATATATATATATATATATATATATATATATATATATATATATATATATATATATATATATATATATATATGTATATATATATATATATATACATATATATATATATATATATATATATATATATATATATATATATATATATATGTATATATATATATATACATATATATATATATATATATATATATATATATATATATATATATATATATATATATATATATATATATGTATATATATATATGTATATATATATATATGTGTGTATATATATATATATATCTATATATATATATATATATATATATATATATATATATATATATATATATATATTTATATATATATATATATATATATATATATATATACATACATATATATATATATATATATATATGTGTAGATATATATATATATATATATATATATATATATATATATATATATATATATATATATATATATATATATATATATATATATATATACATATATATATGTATATATATATATATATATATATATATATATATATATATATATATATATATATATATATATATATATACATATATATATATATATATATATACATATATATATATATATATATATATATATATATATATATATATATATATATATATATATATATGTATATATATATATATATTTGTACTTGTCCCATATCTATTACATGACTCTCTATCATTCTTATAAGTATTCATGGCTATATTACAAGGATTTTCACTCATAATGTACATATGTGTACATACTATGTCTTTCTTGAACTTCTTGACTTTCTTTCGATCTTTGAACTACTTCAATTACTTCATAATCTCCATTTATTAATTGATCTGCACCAACAACTCCCCCTCAATTATTTATTGTGATTATGCCATTCTTCTTTATGCCTCTCATCTCTTTAAACCTTTATAGCTTGGGTCCATCCAAGATTTTTGTTAGCATATGTGACACCTTCTCTTTTGTTGGTGTATACATGACGTCAATTTCTTTATCAAGCACCTTTTCTCTCAAGAAATGATATCAAATCTCTATATGTTTAGTCCTAGCATGGAAAAAAAGATTAACTGATAAATACAATGAACTCATGTTATCTCCAAATATGATTAGAGTACTCTCATCAATTCCAAGACTTTTCAACAAGGTCTTCAACTAGATTGCTTCTTTTGCAGCTTCCACCATTTCTTTATACTCAGCTTCTGTGGATGACAAAGGAACTGTATGTTGCTTCTTTGAACACCAAGAGATTAGCTTATCTCCTACATAACAAAGGTAACCATGAGAGGAACTTTTGTCATCTGAATTACCTGCTAAATTTGCATCACAAAACACTTTGATTCTAGTGTTAGAAGTAAATCCATAATAAACAAACCTTCATTCAAAGTTCCTTTGATTTATTGTAGTAGTCTTTGTGTTGCAATCCGATGGGTTTTCTTTGGACAATGCATGAATTGTGATAAGACACCAACTGCATATGAAAGATCTGGTCTTCTCAATGTGGCATAGATTAGACTATCTACCAAACTTTGATATGTCTTCATGTCCTTGAACTCTTCTCCTCGATACCTTCTCAAGCACCTTTCATCAAAAGATTCTTCAAGTACCTTTCTTGTGTAACATATACTCCATGTTGAGTATACACGATCTCCATCCCTAGAAAATAAAACAAAATTCCTAGATCACTCATCTTAAACTCCTTTCCAAATTTGCTTCTTGATCTCTTTGATTCTTTGATCATCTGTAAGTGTGATAATAATGTCATCAACATAAATGCAAACATAAATATACCCATTTTCACTTGCCTTCACTAGCAAACTATTATCTTCCTTTGAAGTTTGATATCCAAGTTCATTCAAGAAGTTGACAAGTCTATAATTCCATGCTGGTGGAGCTTGTTCAAGCCATACAAAGTTCTCTTGATCTTACACATATAAGCTGATCCATTTGACTCTTTGAAACCCTCTAGTTGCTATATGTACAACTCATCTGCAATATATCCATTTAAAAATGCATTCTTTACATCTAATTGAGATAGCTTCCAACCTTTACATGTAGCAATAGCAATAAGAGTTTTGATTGTATACATGTTAGCAACTGGATTGCAAGTTTCATCATAATCTACTCCATGTATTTGACAATATCCTTTGTCCACAAGTCTAGCCTTGTATCTAGACTCTTTTCCATTTGCAAACCTTATTGTCTTATACACCCACTTGCATCAAGTTACCTTCTGATGTCTCATTCTCAAGTAGAGCATCATACTACTCTTGCACTGCTTTTTTCCAAATTTCGTTTACCTTTAGCTTCATCATATGTTGATGAATCTTCATCTCTCTTTACAATGTAAGCATAATCTTTGGTTATCAAGAAAGAAGTATCGTAGATATACATGATAGCTTGTTTCCTTTCTCTTGATGAACTTCTAACCACTGCACTCCGTGAGGTCTCTAGTTCATTTTGTTCTTGATCAAACCCTGGCCTATCTCCATTATTATCCTACATTTCATTTTTGCAAACATCATCATCATTATCCTCTTCATATACCTTTATCTTTGACTTCCCTTTCCTTTTGATTTCTTTAGAATTTATACATACATTGTTTGGACGTGTATACCATGTGCATTGATCATCAATGTGACATCTTTTGAAATAAGAAATTGTTTTGTGGATGGATTCCATAAACTTTATCCCATATGTCTATCATCATACCCAATAAACACATACTTTTCTACCTTAGATTCTATCTTATGTCTCAATTGAGATGGAAGATAAGCATATGTCAAACATCCAAATATTTTGCAATGGTCAAGAGTAGGTTTCTTACTCCATAAGAAGTCATTCCATCCAAAGCTTTGCAAGGTAGCCTATTCACAAGATAAGTTGCAGTGTTGATTGCTTCTGCCCACATGTAATAGCGGCAAATAATTTTCGCTCATCATTGATCTTGCAAACTCTACAAGAGTTCTAGAAAAATCTTCTCCTCCTCCATTTGATATCAATCTCTTAAGCTTTTGTCTTGTAATTCTTTCTTCGTAAGCATGATAGTGTTTAAATGTCTCAAACACTTCAGATTTATCTTGAATACATATAGAGTAATCCACCTTGTTGCATCATCAACAAACAACACATAATACCTAGATCCATTTATGTTATAGTCCCTTGATGGAACCCAAACATTTGTATGAGCCACTTCAAGCATATTTGAATACCTACACCCTGGTTATTGTATGAATTCTTGTGAGCTTTACCTAGTTGACAAGCCTCACATTTGTATATCATATGTTGACCTTCAATATTTGGTAGACCATGCATTGCACTATTCCTTGTCATCTCCATTACCCATGTTTCATTGAAATGTCCTAACCTCTTATGTCGTAGGTCCAGTTGAGACGTCCTTTGGCTTCCATAAGTGAACAATGCATGTCCCACATTACCTTGGAGCTTGAAAGGGAATAGCCTTCCTTCCTTTTTTTTGCTATAACAATGCTTTTATATCCCGTAACTTGGATCTTCAACATAAAAACCATCATTTGTGAATCATACTTCATATCCTTTCTCAAAAATTACCCTACACTTATCAAATTCTACGGGATTGTTGGAACATAAAGTACCTTGCTTAGAAGTGTTTTGCACTCTTTTTCTTCACTGATCCAATGCTTTTAACCGTGTGTTTGGTGTTGTCTCCTGTTTGAACTATATGTCCATTCACTCTAGCTTCCATATCAGTCATTAAGGAGATATTACCACTCACATGATTGCTACATCCTCAGTCAATATAATTACCATTTGATCTTCATAATTGCTTCAGGAGTTGCATTCAAGATGAGAGTCAACTCTTCCTTCTAATTTGATGCATAATTGAAATAAGTATTGTTGTAGGACTGAGTTTGGAAACTCCTTCCAGCTCCTCTAGCAAATGAAGTCCTACCACCTCTTCCTCTGAAATTGCCTCTTTGATATCTACCTCCACTTCCTCTTTGGATCAAATTATGACTATAATTTCCACCGTTTTGATTATTATACTATCAATCATTTTCCAAATGATCTGTTCTACCACAAATCCAATAGGCTTTAGCATTTTCTTTATTCTTACCGCCTCTACCTTTACCTCTATAGTTCATCTTCCCTTTTGTCAAGTTCACTTGACTTGAAGATCCTTAATCATCATTTGATTGCTTGCCTTTAGCATTCTTCTTCTTTTCTTTTGGAGTTGTGCTTCTATCGCTCTCTCCTTTAATGTCTTACTCAAATGTTAGCATATCTCCCAACAGTTGAATAAGATTAGGAGTAAAGTTATCTAATGATAATTCTATAGACAATATAAAATGCTTCCACTTTTCATTTCCTCTTGGGCTTGTGACTATTTGCCTTTCCAACTTGTCTTCTTCAATTTCTTCATCTACTACTCCCAAACTATCTACAATATCCTTCATCCTTGTAACATAATAAAAAATCGACTGAGAGTCTTTCTTCTTGAAAATCGTGAACTCAACCCATAGTGAAGCCTTCCTTGATTTGGTTGTATTTTGAAAGTGTTATTCCAAAGCATTCCATACATGTGTTGCACTTTCTAATCCTCTAATGTGTGGTAGAATATAATCATTTATAGCCATGTAAATGATGCTCCTAGCTTGAGCATCTTTCTTCATCCTATTCTTCAGATCTGCAAGTTCCTCTTTTGTTGGAATGTTAGGATCCTTAAACTCTGACTTTTCTTCTTCTCCTATAATAAATGTCTTCTAATGTTTTCTCATAAGGTGTGCCTCAATCCTCATGGACCATGTTAGATAATTCTTTCTATTAAGCTTGTCAATATGCAAGATTTCTCCCATCTTTTTAATTTTTGTGTTTGTAATTAGTCACATTTATGAAGATACAATGTACCTTTGATATAATGCATTCACCTTTTCTAATCATTTTGAACTCAAAATTTGTACTTCTTCAAGTTTTCTTCAAGACGTTAATCTTTTGGCACCTCGAATTGACAAAATCTTTGATGTGTGCAATAGCTGGGATTTTCCTTGCTTCTCTTTTATTTTAATTTGATCTTCTAGCTCTAGTACCACTATTGAGGACCTTTAAATGTCCAAATTTTTTATCTACCTTGATTTGAGAACTTCTATATATCAATAATAAACCAAAATATACACAAAATTTTCATTAATCTTCAAGATCATTGAAAAATACGTCTCTATGAGAAATTTCTTCAACTTTAGAGAGTTTGCTTCAGAAATAGACTTCAACATTTGCACATAGCTTGAAATTTAATTATTCAAGTGATGCACGCACATTTGTGCTATGTTTGTGCAACTATAATCATCCTTAGTTCTCCAAAAGAACTATTAAATCTTTGATTTGATCACTTATATCAAATGCATATCAAAAACTATCTTTCTGACATGGCGACTTTGACATGGCCAGCTTCATAAAGTGATTTCTCTCAAAGTATGATCCATTTTGCTAAATGTTTTTAGCCATAGCTTCTTATCTTCTAACATAAGTTTTAAATGCTCAATCATAAAAGAACTTTACATTGAGCAATGATATCCAAGTAAATCTTTGAACAACAAAATGCGTGATTCTGAGAGCTTCACTTGTAGACTTCTACATATGAATGTTCCTACTTCTCATACACACAACCTGAAGAGAATAAGATCATAAAAATTTGGTCATAGCACAATTAGCTTCTAAACTAGATGCATACACAAGATTTCCTAATCTAGTCAGGCTAAGAGAAATCTAAGATAGACTAGACGCCATTCTAAGAAGAAGACCCTCTGCATATCTATTACTCATAGACTTGAACTCCATTAGTTCTCATCTCTCTATTTTTTTGACATCATTTAATTATATCTATACATTTGTACTCATCGCGTATTTATTAGATGACTCTCTATCATTTTTATAAGTATTAAAGACTAAATTACAAGGGTTTTCACTCATAATGTACATATGTGTACAAACTATGTCTTTCTTGCACTTCTTGACTTTCTTTTGATCTTTGAACTACTTCACTCACTTCATAATCACCAATTATTGATTGATTTTCACCAACATCTTTGTTCCATAGATCTTCTAAAAGGAGTTTCTTCATCTGATCTTGAACATTTTTCCCTTTTTTCATGTGGGTGAAAATATTTCTCCTTTGTACTTCTCAACATTCCAAATGTAACTATTTCAAATTCTATATTGCTCTAAAAAATGTACTCCCTCATCTTTTCTTTGCATTTATCTTTCCTTCTTGAATAATCTTTTTCATTTCACTCTATGATGTCTTATGTGTAGGAAACACATATCCACCATACTCTTAGCTAACCTCATGATAATTATGTCTATGAGTTGTTTCTCATCCATCATGAACATTCTGCATAGCATCACTTGAATCATTTGTTATGACAAGCATGTCTTTGGATGCATACCATGGGGAAATCACATCAAACATAACATCTTTAGTCATGATATATTATATAGTTGCATGTTATTGCATCTATATCCTTGCTTCTCTCTCAATATCCAATAAATATGCACTTCGTGATTTAGGCTCAAACTTATTTCTTAATTGAAGAGGGATATATGCATAGAAAACCCACCCAAACACTCATAAATACTTCACATTTAGTTTATGTTTCTATAGTCTCTCATACGGTAGTCTATCTACCCTAAAACTATCTAGCATATTCTTCTCATTTAACATAGCTCTTAGAACTTCTGCAATCACAAAATTCGTGCATTTTTTGATAGCATTTTTTTGTGATGCGTATCTATAAGAATGATTCCTTTTAATTCCATGATCCCCTAGTTCATCATTAAGTTTCTTAGAAATATACTCTTTTCGTGAATGTGACTGTATGTACTTAATATACATTAATATCTTCTTCTCATCCATATTCTTGAATTCAAAAAAGAATTTGAATACTAGTATTTTGTGCTTCAAGAAGCTATAGTCATCAATGAATATCAACAAAATTAGTGCACCACCAAGTAACTTGGTTCTAGCAAGACCACCTACGTCAATATGAATCACATATAGAGGTTTTTTCTATGAACTTTTCTCTTTGGAAACCTTCATGAGTTGATGCTGACTAAAGGCACATGGTTCACCTATTCTTTCAAAGTTTACATGAATGAACCTTTCTAAGGTTATATTAATCAACTTAGATGATATTTGCCATAGCTTCAACATTACCTGTGAAGAATGGAATACTTTGCGAACTAGACGTCTTGGTTGGGACCACTCTAAAGTTTGACTTTTCATGGCTCATGATAGGTTGAGCCCGTTTGGCCTCAGATGGCACAATGATAAATGAATACCAAAAATCCCCAACATCATAGAAACCATTAATTATCAGGTCAACCTCAACAAGAAGTGGTGCCTGTCGTGGATGCAGCTACGGTGGGACATGAAGTTCATGGCTATCTCGCACCCTCTCATAGAAATAAAAAATTTTGTCCTCTTATGGCAAATTTTTCACCATGGGATCTCGACCAACCTAAGGGCTAGCAGAATTTGTGGGGTGCCTCCCTGGTGCAAGCACTGCTACTGGTCAATTGAAGATGTTTCTCACATCTTCTTTACTTGTCCCAACTCCAACAGGCTCTAGCAAATTATCGAAAGGAAAATTAGACTTCAGAAACATATTGGTTGGAAACAAGCTCTACTAGGAGAAGCAATCGGTTGCTTTGCAACTCTCTCGGACACCATCAAAGGGGAGGTCTTATGGAAGATGTGGCGGGAAAGATGTGCTTATAACTTTGGCGAGTCCCCCAAACAGTGGTAAATTGCGAAATCGCACCTCCTCCTTGGCAAAAGAATTGCTAACTGTAAGAACCCCCCCTTTAGGCATCATCAAGTGCTCCTTTTGATCAAAAACAAGCTTAAACTCAAGTGGGCCCCGCATGAGGGTGATGAGAGGGTGATAAACCTTCATTGTAATGTCATCTAAACTCTATAAAAGCTACCCCTCATTTGTGGGAGTCGGGGGATCCCTTGTGCACTAGTCCCCTTCACTTGTACTTTTCTTTCAATTAATACAAGTCTGGGAGAGTAGGCTAAGGCCAAACTTTGTTTATTTAAAATAAACATTTTCTTCTCCATGGACTTTAATTTCATTAAATTCATATCGCTCATTCTCTTGTGCGAAAATTTGGCTGTATCTGAGTGCATGTTGTTCTTGGCATATATATTCTCATAAAGAGGTTAACCCATATCAAACGTGAATAGATTTCCTATCTTTTTTTCCATGACCAAGCAATTATCCTCTTTTTTCATACTTAAAGTCATGCATAAAATAGCCATGCTTATTAAACATCACTTCCATATCTTGATGTTTAAGTTAAGGAATTAAAGTTGAATTCTTTATGATAGTATGTGCATGTAAAATATCACTCAATGTATTTTGGATACCATTTTGTTGTCTAAGTTGTATATTCCAATAATGTTTATCAAATATAGAGTTAGCCTTCATCGGTTTTTTGGATTCAATCCAATCTCTAATATTTGTTATATGTTTAGTGAAAACAAAATGTATGTACTAATTTCCATCATTTCCAAGTTTAAAAACTCTATTTAGTACGTGCTCCATGGAAAATACATTATCTTTTCCATAATCTATGTATGAAACTTTTACCAAGAAGTAACCATGTGACATAGAGAGCTCTATAATTCTTCTGCTTTTGATATTTTACTCATGGTAGCAATCACGCCCAAAATCGACATATTTCCTATATTAGGACCAAATTTTGAGGTGTTTGGGATCCACCTATTCCTCTCTACATATAGAAGATGGTTGAATTTCTAGATCTCGATCATCCAAGACTTGAACCACTTTCACTATTTTGGAAAACTATATGATCCCTTGAGTTTCCACTTCCTAATGCATTCAAGCGAAGGTTCACTTTGTCTGGTATACAAAGTGCAACTAGCTCGTTTAACACAAATAGAGTGCCTTCCACTCAAATGGAGGTATCCAAAGTTTTCTTTTGTCATCCTAGACCATGTAACATGAAATTAACCATATCATCATATTTCATTGTGCAATTTATGGATGCCAAATTATTAGTGATCTTTCTTATCTCTCCCACATAGTTAGTAGTATATCTATTCCCGTGCCATACACCATGAAATTACTATCTTAGATGAAGCTTTCTAGTCTCTCTATATGTGCAATATGACTTATGAGTAATATTTTATGCTTGTTTTGCCATACTAGCTTACCTAATGTGTGGAATAAGACTTGTAAAAATGCATATGTATATCCAATGGAGCACTTTTCTTGATTTCTCGATCCAAGTATTATATTATTTTTGGTGGTCTAAAATTTGGTTTTCTTGCAACTCATGACATTCATCCCCTCGATGTAGTAGTACTTATGAAAAATCCATTTTTTATTACTAAATGTGGTATTTTTTGTTATTATGCTTATCGACACTTATTTAAGCAATATAATCAACCATTCATAGTGCTTTCGTACTTCTCTATACTATGGAAGTTTAATGGTGATTTATAGAAACATGTTAAAAAAAGTTTCAAGTACTTTTATCTTGATACAAACACCAAAAAAATTATGATTCCTAAGTAATCTTAATGTATCTTCCTCTTCTATCCACTCCCACATCTCCTATGTACTATTATGCACCCTTGTAAATTATCCCAAAAAGAAAATTTGCATAGTCACCTTTGCGCGATGCAAATATCAGCCAAGAAAAAAATCATAAATCTTCACTAGAACATAGAAACTAGATAAAAAGCATCAAAGCAAAAAGTATCATTTGCAAAATATCATTATGGAGAGGCCTAAATTACATACCTTCATCCCCTCTTTGCTAGAGGAGATCTTCGGATTGTCTTCATCTTCAAATCTTCCACCTTTATCCCCAAGGCACTACAACATATGAGTCTTATACCGATGCTAGTCATACAAAGGATCATACCCCGGTGTCCATATGATCATTGGAAGTGCTTGGAAAAGCCATGCTTGCCATACCGACAGTTAGCTCCATGTCGATATAAGTGTTGGAAAATATCACCAATATGAGCCTCCAAAAAACAAATCCCCTTTGGTACATGAATTGTTATGTGCGTTCGTATATGTGTCGGTGTATGAATTGCTATAAGCATTAGTATATTAGTGGGGAGAACCAAAGCTTATACTGAAATTTAAAACTGATGCATATACCAACCAAGCATTTTAATAACCTGAGATTCAAAAGTTGATTACTCCTCTCTATTGAACTATGATAAGTTTTCTATCAAGTTTGCGCATGCCTCCATTGTGTTTGATCTCACACATCCACGTGAATTGTGCTCATCTTGAGGTTTTTGTCTCTCCCCTCACACATCCATGTCCCTCCTCTCCCTCCCTACTCTCACACACAGATCTCTCTCTCTCTCCACACACATAGAGAACTCCCTCTCTCTCTCACTACACATACACATCTCTCTCTTGCATCTTCATAAGTGATGTGTACACTCTTTCACCCACTCTCTTTCTATTTTCCTTTCCGTCTTCTAATTTCTCTTTAATTTTGTTTCTCAAAAGAGTTTTTTGTTTTTTGTTTGACAAGAGATGACATTGATTGTGCTTTGCTAAGCAATCTGAAGGAAATTACATCGATGTAAGTGATTTATGTACATGCATGTATTGTTTTGTTCTTTATTGAAGAGTGAGAGAGAAAGAGAGATAAATATATATATATATATATATATATATATATATATATATATATATATATATATATATATATATATATATATATATATATATATATATATATATATATATATATATATATATATATATATATATATATATATATATATATATAGAGAGAGAGAGAGAGAGAGAGAGAGAGAGAGAGAGAAAGAGATGAAAGATAAAGAGAAATTAAATAAATGTTTCTTAACATTTAATTTTGGTTTTAGAGCATTCACACACAAATACACACACTCACATGCATACATACACACACATGCATACTCATGCATATGCATGCATACATACACACATGCATATGCATACATACATACACACATGCATACACACACATATACATACACACACATGCATACACATACACATATGCAGATACATACACTCCCACATGCATACACACATATGAGACACACATATACATACACTCACATACACACATATTCATACACACACTTTCTCACACATACACACAAATATACTTACACACATATAAATAAATACGTATACATACACACATGTACATACACACACATATACATATAGACATGCATATGCATACATACATACACACACATATACATACATGCATGCACACACATATACATACATGCACACACATATACTTATGTGCATATATATGCACATAAAAGAGACATGTATACACACATATACACATACACATACACACACATGTACATACACACATATACACATACACACATATACACATACACACACATATACATACATACACATGCACATAGACACAGATAGTCACATACACACACACACACACACACATATATATATATATATATATATATATATATATATATATATATATATATATATATATATATACGTGCATACACACATACACATACATACACATATACATATACATACACACACATACACATACACACACGTTTTAGAGTTAGGGTTAGTGTTTGTAGAGGGGGTAGTGGGGTATATACTTTTAACATGAACAAGCAGCAAGCACTCTAGTACGTCCACTACTCAAGGGGGGTTCTCTTTCGGGAAGTATACCCTTTAACAATTCTGTGAGCAGGCAGATGTCAATGATTGCACAGAGTTGTGAATACTCAAGAAAATATTAATGACAAAATGACCATAAAGGAAGACCATCCACACCTTAGTTCGAATTAGATGATTACAAGATAGGTCAAAGTGATGCTCAAAAGTTCATGCTCAGGGCTAACATGCCACTCCAGAACTAAACCACATCAATACATTGGATTCTTCCAATCAACACAATGGACCAATTATGTGCAGATCAGCACTCATCAATACAAATGGTGGAGAATTGCTCTAAGGAACAGGGCATAAAAATAACACTGACTCACACAGATAGACATCTAAGCCACTCTCTTCACACTATAGTGCTATTAGCCCTCCACTGGGAAGCCCACGCTCTGTATTCACACCACAGAGTGACTTCCTACAGTAGGCTTGAAGCCACAAAGTGCCAAGAGAGGACCTCTGTACGCACGTATGCAAATGTGTATATATGAATTCCCAATGTGCCAAATGAACACAAATCCATTGTTTTTTTAGGCTCCAATAGGCCAAGAGGGCCTTGCTGATTCCTCACGTCCATCGACCATGCGCCGGTTGATTACCCAATATTGGAGGGGTAGGTCAAATATTCCATTTGATTTGAATTGGATCCTCAAAAAGAGGCAGTCGTCATGAATGGTAGGCGACAACAGACCTTTTCTCCATTTTCACTTTTATCATTTACCCCTTATTGCAAATTGAGATCCTCATTTTATGCCACCCGTGATAATTAATATCTTTGCCAAATTATAAACACCATCTCCAAGAATCATAGATATAGCCACAAAGAACCTTCTAGCCATAAAGTCCTTTAAAATCACTACTGCCAAGCCTATCTAGATACCAGTCTCCTGCCTTGGAAGTGGTGTATGGCCACAAAATTCCCCACGAGAGAGTTGCTCCAAACATAATAGAGTAATTACTATGTGAGGGCAAGTCATACCCACCCAACATGTGTAGCACCGAAATCAAAATAGAACATGTTTGCATAGGCCTGCAATCCTAAGGTTGGAAACTTGTCGAATCCATAATTATCACTAGTTCCGCTGAAGAGCTACTTGAAGAAACTCCATAAAAAACTTGATGTGAAGTATTTTCCAAGGCATTTGACCTGTTCCTTTGCCACATCTGCACCCTCAAGGAGTGCGAACTGTTGATCAACGTGGCTGCAACGGTGAAGAGAGAATGAGAGGGAGAGAGAAAGAGGCGGGGGAGAGAGAGAGAGAGAGAGAGAGAGAGAGAGAGAGAGAGAGAGAGAGAGAGAGAGAGAGAGAGAGAGAGAGAGAGAGAGAGAGGGAGATGGGGGTGGCCACGGGGGCTGAGGGGCGGGGAGGTGGTGGGGGGGTGGGCTGAAGGGAGGTGTGAGGGGCTAAGGGGCGGGGGTGGTGCGGGGGGGTTGAGGGGCAGGGAGGTGGGGTCAATGGGGGGAGGCGGGGGGTCAACGGGGGGAGGCGGGGAAGAGAGAGAGAGAGAGAGAGAGAGAGAGAGAGAGAGAGAGAGAGAGAGAGAGAGAGAGAGAGAGAGAGAGAGAGAGAGAGAGAGAGAGAGAGAGAGAGAGAGAGAGAGAGAGGGAGGGTGAGAGAGAGAGAGGGAGAGAGAGAGAGAGAGGAAGATGGGGTGGCCGCGGGGGGCTGAGGGGCGGGGAGGTGGTGGGGGGGAGGCTGAGGGGAGGTGTGGGGGGGTGAGGGGCGGGGGTGGTGCGGGGGGGTTGAGGGGCGGGGAGGTGGGGTCAATGGGGGGAGGCGGGGGGTCAACGGGGGGAGGCGGGGAAGAGAGAGAGAGAGAGAGAGAGAGAGAGAGAGAGAGAGAGAGAGAGAGAGAGAGAGAGAGAGAGAGAGAGAGAGAGAGACAACAGACCCCCACATCAAGTGGTTGCATCGCCCCGGTGCAACCTGCTTATTGAAAAACGAAATAGTCTGCAAATACTGAATGAAAATGAGGTTTGTATAGTGGTTGGAGTCCTTCCAATTGAAATATTCATTAATGCAGGTACTTCTTTACCTTGGAGATGTTGACTAGGGGAATCCTTTTACTCTGCAAATCCTCCAGATGCACTGCGCCATGTGGTAATACGTTGATCACCCTATATGGTCCTATCCATTTAGGTGCCAATTTAGTTGAAATTGTTGGAACCTGATGCACTAAAACCATGGATCTTACCTGAACTTCATGGGACCTTAGATACATATCATGCAGTTTCTTGCGCTCTTCTTGTGTTACCTGAAGTTTTTGCATTGCCCCTTCTCTGTATTCTTCTAATGCCACCATTCTCTGAATGGGAGGTTCAATTTCAATGGTTTTGATTCCTATTTCCTTTCTGATAATGAACTCAAATGGGGCCAATGCCTCTTTTCCATATAGTAAACGGAATGGAGTCTCACCAGTGGTTCCCCTCCATGTGGTTTTGAAAGCCCAAATTGCCCCAATCAATGCTTGTGGCCAAAAGCTTTAATGATCAAAAGATAATTTGCGCAGCAACCCGATCAAAATCTTATTGGAGCTCTCTGCTTGGCATTTGCCCTTGGGTAGTAGGCACATGACTTTTTATGAAAAACCTTGTACCTGTCAGATATGAATTGGAGGAATTGATTTACAAAATGTGTGCCTCTATCACTAGTGATTTCCAGTGGGCAACCAATTTCAAGACAATGCTCACAAGGAGGTGCATCTTCTGGAAGGGAACACCTATTTTGCATATGGATATACTCACCACAACGGTAGCACATCAAAGGCCTATTATATTTGGGCTTCATTGGTCTGCTCTCCTCTCTATTAGGTGCATTTGAAGTACTAGCATAATATGAATCCAAAGCTTGAGATTTACCTCGTTGCTGTGTACCCTTGAGGTAGTAACAGTCTCTAGCTTCATGGCCATCCTTTCCACAAAATTGACAGCTTACCTTGTTAGGGAAATTAGCATTGGAATGCCCATTGTTGTTACATATTGTGCACCAAATCTGCCTTCTTATATCTTGAGTGGTCCGCAAATCTTCTAACTCACTGCAAAGCTGGGCTACTTCATCATCAGTGCGACCCAGTGGTGGCAAGACCTTCTCTTCTTGTTGATTTTGTTGCATTCTCAATGCCTCGAGTTCCTTCCTCAGCTGCCCAATAGGGTCTAGTTCTGAAGCATAATTTGATTGTCTA
>CM035422.1:130664415-130849415 GCA_020310875.1 Ceratopteris richardii | reverse complement strand
ATTAAATATACTATGTGTAATTTAATATATATGAAATTAGTATTTTAAGATTAAAATTAGTATGTTTAATTAGACAAATAAAGAACTATGCTTCTATGATAAATATTAGTATACATAGTTAAATATGAAAAGAGGCAGGGTTTATGAATTAAATTAAATATATAAAAAATAGTATTTTAGATTTAATATCAATATATATAATCAAATATACATAAGAAAGGATTATGTAAATTAGTGTAGGTAATCAAGTATACTATGTATAATTAATATATAAGAAACTAGGGTTTTAAGATTAAAACTAGTATAAATAGTTAGATATACAAAGAACAAGGATTCTATGATAAATATTAGTATATATATAATGAAATATGAATAGAGCTGGGTTTTTTAAATAAAATAAATATATAAAAATAGGATTTTAGGTTATAAATTAATATATATAATTAAATACATCTAATAATTATGGCAAAAATGAGTGTAATCAAATGTAGAATATATAATTTTTCTCTAGGATATATAATTTGATATATTAATATTATAAATAATTTGATATAGTAAATTAGCATTTTAGGAGGAAAATTGATATTTCTAATAAAATTAATAAACTAGGATTTTGAGATTAAGATTAACATATATAATTAAATGTATCACATATTAAATGTCATAACATCTCCGCATGGTATCAGATGGCATCTTTTGATCTAAAGGAGAGAATAGCACGTCCTTACACTTAGTCCAAGTATCAAACTTTTCATAAAGGATAGATCTGTAATGCACATGCTCAAGAATATGGATCCTTTGATGTGGATCAGCTACAAAACCTACACATCTGGTCGCATGGTTCTACTCATAAGTAGGTTGATCCACACAACATTGCACAATCCACCTCTCATGGGCAGAAGGGAACAAAAAGGGAGGTAGAAGGACAAGGTACTGTAGCATGAATAAGAATCAAGGCATGGAAGAAATTTTCGAGGAATTTTATGACATGGATAAAGATAAAAATTAAATTTCCATGATCATAAGCACTATCTTTGGCAGGACTACTCTCATTGATGGCACTCTTGGCTTTATGACTTCATCATAAACATCTTCTCAACCATCCCCCAGTGGCTCCAACAATTGACATATGCGTGCATGTTCAATACCACAACATGATATAAGAGCTGGCCCATCTCATCCATCTCATGTGTTTAGGTCACATTTTAGAGGAGTAGGTTCCAAAGATGGTTATATAGATGGATGTAGAGGAGGAGGCGGATGTTCTGGCGGCCATCACATGGGTACTCTCTTATTATCCTGGAGTGGATCTAGTACATAGTGCGAGAGGTGATATCCCATCAATGATGAGAGGCTCGCATGCTTTTAAAGGAGGCTTATTAAAGATATTATGGCTAGGTGTTGAGGAGTGGGAGATGATTCATGATGAGCAACATACCCATGAATGATATTATCAATAGCAAGATGTGGTGGCCACACATCTAGATGGGGTTGGAGCATCACAATTGGGTAGTGGCAGGTACGGTACTATGCATCACATGTTTATAAGTATCATTTTGATGAAGGAATTTGCTTATGTTAGGCATCTCATGTTTGTTGATCTCATGTGCTATTTGTTATAGGAGTTGGTAGTGGCTTGTCTTCCATCATAAGTAGAGGAGGCTTATGGATATTTTCATGGGTTGCTTGCATTGTTGGAGGACTTGGAGGGAGACAATACAATGACTTCATAGGAGCATCTATTGTGAGTTGAGCTTATCATCTTAGTTTAGTAATTTTCTAGTTGTTGTTTATAAATATCATTTCAATTTATTTAATTGCATGAATGTGCTTTGTTGTAGGACCAGACTACAAATATAGATGCTTTGATCCCTATGGTTTTGTCTATGGTTGTGATGTGCCATAGTTTTATATTTGGCTCATATATGGCAATGGTGCATCACAATTTTGTATTTGGTTCATATACGGTAGGGTTTTTTCCACATTTTGTATTTGGCTCATATATGGAAGTGCTTTACCACACTTTTAAATATGGTTCATTTATGGAATATCTCTTTTGTAAATGATTCATTTATGGAATATCTCTTTTTTACATTCTTCATTTATGGAATATCCCTCTTTCAAATGGTTCATGGTTCGTTTTGCTCTTACAAATCTCTTCTATATTTGATAATGTGTTCTACTTTAGTAAATATCTTGGTTTGGTTGTCGGTCATTTAAACCCTAAATCGAAAACCACTAGAATATATATCATATGTACTGAGTTTTTCTCGAAAAAATGTATTTTCATTTGTTACACAATAACATTATCATGTTGCTACAACAAGAGAAAACACACTTTGAACAAACGAAATTTTGCAGATATGGTCCTCAGTATAGGCACCCGTATAAGCCTCGCTATGCCTAGGGCCATACTGATGCTTATATTGATGATTT
Source organism: Ceratopteris richardii (assembly GCA_020310875.1). Taxonomy (NCBI): domain Eukaryota; kingdom Viridiplantae; phylum Streptophyta; class Polypodiopsida; order Polypodiales; family Pteridaceae; genus Ceratopteris; species Ceratopteris richardii. Next base: position 130,846,979 of record CM035422.1, on the reverse strand, counting down.
TGCCTAGAGACATATGGATGCTTGCACCAGTGATTTTGATGCACATGCTTATACGGCCTCTTTGAGGTAAATACCGATGCTTATACCGGCACAAATATACTGATATTCATAAAGATGCTTATACTCATGGTATTGAAGACATACGGATGCTTAAGTCATCACCCATACTCACCGTCATACTGGCATTATTATACAATGTTCATACTGACATTGTAGCCAAAATACCCATGTGTATTTGGGCGGTATAAAGGCTAGTATAAGGTTTATATGTTATAGTGAGATATCTCTCAAATGAATATTTTTCATTTTCAAAGTTCACCATAACTCTTTAGTTTCGTTTAAATCAATGGTTTTGAACAAGAATAATATATCCTTACAAGCGTGTCCATTTTCTCATTAAGGATACGCAAATCCATACACGAATCGCATCATGTGTGAGTAGGATACATTTAAGGTCCAACAAGTATATACATGATGTGTCTTCCCACATGCAATCGAGAATAAAATGTAAAACAATGGATACGTAATTTTTTTTACTAATAGCTTTGCCTTAATAAATAAATTTCTGGAACGGTAGCTCCTAGACTCCGCTTAGTAATTTGCTCTAAGTTTAAATGAGCATGCTCATCCACTGTGAAAACACGTGGTTGAGTTCGTTAGAACCGTGTTGTGCCAAATAATTAACTATGCAAATCTGAATTGTCACACCCGACAGCCATCATAGGAAATGTAGAACTGGCGAAGCCATTTGCATTTGCATTTGCACATCTCTGTGTTCGCCTTCTCATGTAGTCGTATAAGTCTTTAAGACCCGTTTTCAATTTTTACCTTCTTAGTAGAAGTTGTGAACATCTTCGTGAAGACCCTCACACTTGCTTGGAGTTGGCATCTCCATTTGGTCAAGCAATTGGTCATGAATGATGGCAAGCTCGGGTTCCGCAGTCAACAACAATAGCGTTGCTCGCAGCTGCCTTTTTCGGATAATTAGCATTCGCTTATTTCCAAAGTCTCAGTGGCTAGCGATCTCCTCGAGTTTGGCATCTCGACAATGTAATCCTTGTCTCAAAGGCTTGACCATTAGAACAGTTGCTAACCGGCGGCACCTCGCTGTGGGTGGACAATTCGTTTCCAGCTGCGTTTGCTTGTGCATTCCACAAGCTAGCTTTGATACCAATTGTTGAGTAGCAGCAATCTACTTATGTGCGTGTGTGTGGCTATTGTGCCCCTATTTCGCTCTATACAAAGTCAGAGAAAGTTCCACGCAGCATTCGGGTAACGCCCGTGCATCACGAAGAAAAACACGCACGCTTCTTTTTTTATTCAGAATGTATTTTTACATAAGTGTTGCCACATAACCAATTATTCTTTATACTTAGTTTTTAGAATTGACGTGAGATCACTATTCTCAAAGTCTTTGATGTCCTAGAGTAAAGAGAATCGTCGTAAACCATGAGGATTTGGAAACGAGAAAGAGAAGAAGGATTTATGTAGTCTCATCGACTGAAAAAAATGCAGAGATAGAGAGAGATGTGGGAAAGGGGAAGCGGGTCACCATGGCACATCAATACTTACAAAACTTGTTTATATAAACGACTTTAGAAACGAATACGAATAATCTTCCATAAAAAATTCAGACTCAGAAGATTTCGAACTACCGACTCACCAAGATCAACGCACTATGCGCCATGAATATCCAAGTTTTGGCTTTAAACTTAGAGAGGTTCCTCTCTCTCTCTCTGCTGATATATAACAGCACCGATTTTCTTTCTTTCTAGAGTATGGACATGGCGCTTTGTCACACATTCAAAGCATAGCTCTTCTTTCCTCTGCGACACACAGTACCTCGAACATGATTCTCTCCATTTTTTGCGCATTCGTACCGTCCGTCTCCTCTTTTGGACTCTAATTTACGCGAACCATAGACACCTAGTATAGCCACACAGTTTCGCTACTATTGCTTGTACCACACACCTGTTCATGCATACTCGCGTTACGCGTATGCAAAATGCAAGTACACATACACACGGAGACACACAAGCACAACTACTCGGTGATGCGATCATTCTCCAAACGTACCCGCAAACTTGAGTGTCATACGGTTCATACACACTCTCTCTCTCATATACACACACAGGCAGATACACACATTGCGGCAGATTGAACGTCGAACACATCGCTTGTAACTTGTAAGGTCTTAAAATATTTCCAATACAGATCTAAAAATGTGAATAAACTCTCATGTCAAAAACGCATATGGCTCTAGAAAATGTGTTATTTGCTAGGGTCCCTTCAAGCTATTTCGATGAAAATGTGTTAAACTTTCCTTTCGAGGAACATAGGTGATCCAACCTCTACAGCCCCACTTTTCTCTTAAAAAAGATAGACATAAAGCAATTGGCTTAGGCATAGAAGTGTATAGCTCTCAGAATGTGGAACTATGATACCTAGATCTAGGTTGCTACCTCTTTCATTTGAGGGTTTGAATGTGGAACTATAATACCTATACCTAGGTTGTTACCTCTTTCACTTGAGGGTTTGCATATATGATACAATGTTTGAAATCAAGAATCATGAAACGCGTGAGAGATTATTCATTATCTGATTTTACACCATGCGCCCAACTGTTATATTCTAAAATACACCACAAATGGATGTAGTCGATCGGAGATTTTCGTCCACAAAGCAAATAAAAAGAAAACCGCTTCAAAAGCTTCCCTGACTCGATTCAACATTTTTTACTTTTGTCACAAGCTTTTCACTAAACCAATGCCTTTTGGTAATCCTACATGATACAGGATCGTTTCATACGTGTCTGTCCATGTTTTCCTAACTTTTCTACACCATGGTCTTGAATACGATTCTATTGTGTTGAATGCTTCCTGTGATCCTCCTACTTTTGGGAGTCACCTCCTCAGGCACGCAGTTCGAGGTCCATTCTCAGACAACACGCGAGCACGGAGATCGATTTCGAATGTGCCGCCCAGCCGCGTGGTGTACTAGCCTTACTCTCTCTCTCTCTCCATAATGGTGAGTCATCCCCCCACATGGCTTCATACATGGGTGCCACATGGCATTCATGTATGAGCCCATCTAATCACAACTAAGAGGTGGTTCACACCTCTCTTGGGGGTACTCCATAACATTTCCTTCCCCTTGATTCCATTTTTGTCCTCAAAAATGGTATTGGAAGGTCTAAAAGAAAGAGAGAAATAATAGTATCACCACTCCCACTATATCCCCATGTGTATAAATACATGGTCCTGTCTCCGTGTTGTTTCCCTATATCCTTCCCCTTAAGAAAACTCTTGGGAAGGTAAACTGAAACTGGGAAACCCTCTCTGAAGGGTGCTAACCCGCTCCCATGTGGCACTATCTTCTGAACTATCTTTCCACTTTACTAGACACTCTTTATACAAGTGACTCCTCGTCCGTTTCTCTCGAGTGCGTAGTATGCTCTCTGGCTCATGTGGAATAGATTGCACAGAAATAGGCTCTACTACCTCACTATCTGGAATGAGGTTGTCAGATTCACCCAGCCTTTTCTTAAGCCGGCTAACATGAAAAACTGGATGGATTTGACTATTCTCTGGAAGTTGGAGCTGGTAAGCCATCTTTCCTATTCTCTTAAGTATTTGGAAAGGTCCACAATACCTAGGAGATAATTTTGGACAAGGTCCCGTCTTCATGGTTTCAGATCCAGATGGAACTCTAAGATAGACTTGCTCTCCTACCTCAAAGTTGATATCTCTTCTTTGAGGGTCAGCATAGGCTCTAGCCCTATCCTGAGCTTTCCTAATGCTATCCTTAACAAGTCTAAGCATATCATTCATTTCTTCCAAGAAGTCCTTTGCAGCTTGAACTTTTTCATTCTGCAAGCCTACTGCATAAGGAGCCCTTGGCTGAAACCCATACATAAGCATAAATGGACTATGCCCAGTGGAAGAGTGCTTGGCACTATTATATGCAAACTCTACTATAGGTAAGTACTCTTCCCAATTAGTTTGCCTTTCACTCACATATGCTCGAAGCATATCCTCTAGGATTTGGTTAACCCTTTCTGTTTGCCCATCCGACTGTGGATGCTCGGCCGTACTCATGCTAAGCTTTGTATCCAGCCTTTTGAAGACCGCTCTCCAAAAGTGGCTAGTATTCCTATCCCGATCAGAAACTATGTCTAAAGGAAGACCATATAACCGGTATAGGTTCTCAACAAAGAGTCTAGCCAACTCAGGTGTCTTCACTGTAGTACGTGTTGGAATAAACCTAGCCATTTTGGTTAACCTATTCACAATTACCCAGACCGAGTCGTGCCCTCTCTGTGTCTTAGGTAATCCGACTATAAAGTCCATGGAGATACTCTCCCACTTCCCATTGGGAATATCCAATGGGTGGAGTAGCCCTCCAATCCTCAACCTCTCAGCTTTGTTGACCTGGCATTTATTGCGCTTAAGTACATACTCTAGGACGTCCTTATGAAGTCCAGGCCAATAAAACTGCCTCTTAACAAGATCATAAGTCTTGTTAACTCCTGGGTGTCCCGCACTAGGTGTGTCATGACACTCATACAAAATATGCCGTCTCATCTCAGTATCTCTAGGGACACACACCTTACCTTTATATAACAGATATCCATCTTGGACACTGTAATTCTTCCACTTGAATCCTTCTTGAGTACCCGTCGATACTCCATCCTCATTGGAAACCCGTTTCTCACGATCCCCATTCTCTATGGCTTCCCAAATTTCGGAATATGTAGGATCAAGCCTACATTTCCCTCTAAGAGACTCAAGTAGCTCACTAGTGATCTGAGTAAAACTCAGTCCATTGAGCATAGGCATGCGGCTAAGTGAATCAGCCACCACATTAAACTTTCCCTTCCTATACCTAAGCTCATAATCAAACTCTTGAAGGGTCTCTGCCCATCGGGCCTTACGACCTTTAAGGTCTGTTTGATTAGAGAGCCACTTAATGCTCTCTTGATCAAACACTATCGTAACTTTGGCACCATATAAATAATGACGCCACTTTTTCAAAGCATGGACTATTGCATACAACTCCTTCTCATAGACGGAGTAATTCTTTTGAGCCGGTTCTAGTTTCTTGCTCCTATAGCAAAATCACTCGCGTCAGTCTCAACCACAAATGGTTTATTGGGGTCTGCTATATGTAAAAGTGGAGCTGTAGCAATTACTACCTTCAACTTTTCCATACTTTGCTTCAGTTCGTCTCCCCAATGAAAGGCTTTGCCTTTCCCTTTAAGCTGTTCCGTCATCGGGACAGCAATTTTGGCATAGTTCTTAATGAATCTTCGATAGAAACCTGATAAACCTAGGAAGATCTGTAGCTCCTCCAGGTTTCGTGGATGTGGCCATTCCATAATAGCCCTTACTTTTTCAGGATCCATGTGGATTCCATCCTGGGAGACTATATGCCCAAGATATCTAAGCTCTTTCTTGAAGAATTCACACTTTGACTCTTTAGCAAAGAGCGAATTCTCCCTTAGAACTTGAAATACTTTTCTCAAGTGTTCCAAGTGCTCCTCTTCTGATGCACTATAGATCAGAATGTCATCCAAAAAGTCTACTACAAAGTGTCCTAGATAAGGCCGTAAAACACTATTCATGAGTTTCATGAAAGTGGCAGGAGCATTGGTGAGACCAAAAGGCATCACCAAAAACTCATAGTGCCCATATCTAGTCCTAAATGCAGTCTTAGGGACATCCTCTGCCCTAATCCTGATCTGATGATATCCTGATCTAAGGTCAAGCTTGGTAAAATACCTAGCTTGATGTAACTGATCAAATAGATCTTCCAATCTAGGCATTGGAAATCTATTTTTGATAGTTACCTTATTAAGTGCTCTATAATCTATACATACTCTCATAGAGCCATCTTTCTTTTTAACTAGGAGCATTGGCGATGCCCATGGTGAGTTACTAGGTTTGATGAAGCCTTTATCTAAATAATCCTGCAATTGCTTCTCAACCTCCTCATGCTGAGAAACACTAAGCCTATAAGGTGGTCTACAAATAGGATTAGTGTTAATAACAACCTCTATGGCATGGTCAATGTCCCCTCTCTCAGGTGGTAGCCCTCTAGGTAAGTCAGTGGGAAAAACATCTCTGTACTCAAACATAAGATCCTTAAAACTTTTAACTACACACTCTTGCAAAAAAGAATAGTAGAAAGTCCTGTTCATATTTACATTCAAAGCATGAAAATATACATCAGATGAGCTGTATATACAATGCTCCATATCATGACTATACAATAAAAACATATCCTGTACATGCTGTGAACAACAGAGACTATACAACTCTAATGATGAGATGAGAGGTGCACTAGGTACATCTCTCTCTCCCTGAATATAAACTTTACTTCCATTCTTTTCAAACTCAAGTGTGTTATTTTGATAGCTGCGTTTAAGTGTATCTCCCAACCCCCATAGCCACTCTCTTCCTAAGACTAGATCTGTCCTCTCCATGTTCATAATTTGGAAGTCCATATGATCTGTATAATCCTGAATCTTGACTTCCAAATTGGATACCATAGTATCCCATATTCTTTTATCTTGCCCTTGCATCATAGATACAATGTATTTATGTGCACTAGGCTGCTGGGGAATCTTCAATTTCTTGACCAAAGCATAGTTTATGAAGTTATGAGTGGCAGAGTCATCTATCATGACTCGCACCCTGGTCCAGTATACACTACCATGTAGCTTGACCAAGTCATGTGGTCCAAACTGCGGTGACCACAATGACTGAGTCAAAGAACACGTGTGCTCTATATCCTCGTGCATCACCTCCACTCCCTTGCAGCTAGAGCTGCCATGAATGGGAAGGGTCCGCACTAGGTGGACTGCCTTTTTGCCCCTTCCAGGAGCTGTACTAGACTCTGGTCCTTTCTTCTTTTCTTCCCCCTTCTTGAGTGGACAGTTTCACTACGAATGACTAGGGGATAGGCACCTAAAACACAGGTTCTCTCTTTTGGCCTTCTCAAACTGATCTGTGGATAGCTTAGGCCCTTGTGATCTTTGTTTTTTAATAAAAACCTTGTTTTTCCCAAAAGGCAACTTTTTCTTAAATTTAGTGGTGCTAAGAGGTTTAAGGGGTTGATCCGTCTCCATAGGAGTATACTGAGGACGGTTATGGTCCTCATATATCTGTGCATATTTGATCGCCTCCTCAAACGTCTTAGGCGCATTCCTCCTGACTTCCCTCTTTATGGCTTTATCCAAGCCCCTAACAAACCCTCTGGTCTTCTGAAAATCATCTAGACCCTTAAGCTTCAAAGTGATCTCTCTATAGTGGGATAGATAGACTGAAAGAGGCCTGCCTCTTTGAGTAATCCTATCCCACTCATCCCAATTCCTCTCCTCTTCATTTTCAGGAAGAAACTCTTTTAGGAAAAGAGTCTCAAACTCAGTCCAGTCACTAGGGATAGAGTTCGCCTCCTTAACACTCATCCACCACTTATAAGCACGTGGGCCGAGGGAAAGACTCGCCTCTAGCACACGATACTCAGGTGGGGTGCCCTTCAATTGATGCAAATCATGCCACTTTTGTAAAAAAGTGTAGATTGCATCCTTATTCCTGTCTCGGTCATCCCCCGTGAAGGTAGGTGGCTTCAAGTCTTTCAGGAGGGGAGCTTCCCTAGAGCTCTCTCCTTTATGTTTACTAGGAAGAGAAGTCTCTTTCCTAGTAATCTCTAGAGGAATGGTAGGAGTCTCTCTTTCCTTCCTAGCTAGGAAAGAGGTGACACTAGTCTCAAGGGAGATCATTTGAGACTTAAGCTGCTGTATAAGAGATGTAATGCTACCCAAATCTTTCTCTAACTTAAGGGTTTGTTCTTTCAAATCAATGAATTGGTCATGAGTGACAAATTCATCTATAAGCTCTTCATAAGTATACTCTTGCTGTGAAGGCTCTTTTTCTTCTACATTCTCTTCTATTTCTTGTCCTAACTCTACTTCTTCCATCCTAGCATCCGGATCCTCTAGTTGCTCTCTAGGTGGAGAAGTGGTCTCAACTACTTGTTTGCCTTTAGTTTCCATGTTTAAGTACCCTTCCCCCATTTGCTAACTAGAGTATATAAAAATGAATGGAAGTAGAGTTTAAATATGCAAGAAGAAGAGAAATATAACACAACAGCACTTCCCTGATACAAAGTAGAGTTGCGGAAGCGTAATCCAAGTGGTCTTTGATGCTTCAAGCCACTGATTTTGATTCCTCGCCAGTCCCAAAAGAAAATTGGAAATGTCCGCTTGGTCCGGGGAGGTTCTAGACACCATAAACCATCCAAAATAACACCAAAAGTGCATAGGAAAAGCCTCAAACGGGCAAACAGAGTGCAACTGAATAATTTCAGAGATATTCCAATCCTTGCCAGTCCACAAATTGTTGCCCAGCACCTGCACTTCAAGAATTTGAGACTATCCCAAGTGAAAAAATTGGATTTGGAGTCCGGATGACGAAAAACTAGGCCCGGGAGTGGCCACCTAGTTCCTGCTGAAGCACTGCAGAGAGATTTTGATGGGGAAAATCTCGTCCAAATTGAACAGTGATGGTCACTAAGCAAAGCTTGGAAACGTAGCTTCGAAACGTGACCAAGATTTGCGAAATCCGATATAGTATGAAAAAGATATGGTGCGGAGAAGTCGGGTATGTCATCGATAAGAGGTAAAATGGTAACCTTCTTGAAGTAGAGACTTTGAAGAGCTCCAAACTGAAGGACTGAAGCTTTTTAATGAAAACCCAAAACCCTAAACCCTTCTCCACAGCCCGTAATACATATGTGCATCCTCATTTAGCCAATATCTTGATCCAAGCCATCATCTTCATAATCCCAAAATTTTACTTCTTATTATGTGTTGATGTCATTGTCCACTCGAAAAACTTGAAGCAACTGTCGAAGAGCTATGGCAGAGGCCTTTATCCAACATGCAGGCGAAAATCCTAGTGAGCTCTTGTATAAGAAGAAGGCTTATTCTATGCATTTTTCAACTAGAGAGGAGGGGAGGAGGAGGAGCTCCATTCATGGGGCGTGTGGCTTCCGTCGCGTATGGCGGCGTCTGCTGGCGCTGTCCTGCTCCTTGGATGGCGTGTGGCGTCCGTCGTGCGTGCGGCGTCTGCTGGCGCTGTCCTGCTCCGATACCAGTGTTGAATGCTTCCCGTGATCCTCCTACTTTTGGGAGTCACCTCCTCAGGCACGCAGTTCGAGGTCCATTCTCAGACAACGCGCGAGCACGGAGATCGATTTCGAATGTGCCGCCCAGCCGCGTGGTGTACTAGCCTTACTCTCTCTCTCTCTCCATAATGGTGAGTCATCCCCCCACATGGCTTCATACATGGGTGCCACATGGCATTCATGTATGAGCCCATCTAATCACAACTAAGAGGTGGTTCACACCTCTCTTGGGGGTACTCCATAACATATTGCAACTTTTATCTGCACATTCCAAGCTTAAGACCTTTTAAAGTGATGCTTACTTATGAAAATCATAATATTCAAGCTCAACTCGTATCTACAACTCAAGCTGACGGTATAAGACAGAATGATTTGATCTCATTCCCAATCAAGGGTACTAGGTTTGTTGAGCCTTGGAACATTCAGAAAGCTATGAAGCTTTCGAACAAAGGTCTCCATGTGTGGAAACACCTCTCGAATCAAAAAGCGTGCCAATGGATTAGAAATGAGGACATTGATGCATCTAGAAGAGTGGACTACGAAGAATGGTGCGACTTGTGAAGTAGATTTAATGCTTGGGAGGGTTGGAGGACTCACTTCCTTATGGGACATGATTCCCCTCACATTGCAAGCTTAAGCCTTTTTAAAGTGACGCTTACTTATGAAAGTTATAATATTCAAGCTCAACTGATATCTACAACTCAAGCTGATGATCTTAGAGAGAATGATTTGATATGATTCCCTATCAAAGGTAGTAGGTTTGCAGGGCCTTGGAACTTTCAAAAAGCTATGAAGCTTTGAAACAAAGGTCTCCGTCTGTGGAAACACCTCTCAGATCAAGAAACATGCCAATGGAGTAGAAATGAGGACATTGATGCACCTAGGAGAGTGTACCATGAAGAATGGTGCCAATTGCGAAGAAGATTCAATGCTTGGGAGGGCTGAAGGACTCCTCTCCTTATTCGACATGATTCCCCTCAGCTTGAGAGTCTTAGATGGCACAATGACAATAGTCTTGATAAAATTATTAGACTCAAGAAGAATGTGGACTTTCACACCACACTCAATAGGAGATGGTGTCAAGATTGGTCTAGTTTTAGGTGGGATCTCAAGTTCGAATCTCATTGGCATCCCTTAATCAAGGTTCCAAAATCTGTTCTTCTATGGCAAATCATCCACTAGGGAATTTGGACTAGTGTGAAAGCTAACAGGATTTAAGGCGCCCTCCTTTGCGTCAAAGTTGTGATCATGTCAATGAGGACTTGGGAAACCCTTTCTATTCATGCCCCAAGTCAATGTCGCGCCAACGGACCCTTTGGAGAATCATATTGCTAAAGTGACACATTAACTAGAAGACAGCTCTATTGCAATGCTATTAGAGGGGATACCCTCTTGAATATCTAGAAAGAGAGGTGTTCCGCCAACTTTGCTAGCCCCCTAAACAATGGTTAATCATAAAATAATTTTTTCCTTTTAAGCGAAAGAGTTTCTAATTGTAAGAAGCCCTCATCTTTTCGACATCATAGAGCATTTTTCATTGAGAGCAGCAAGATTAAAATCAAGTGGGCCCCCACGAGGGGGATGAATGGGTTATCAAACTTCTTTGTAATGCTTTCTAGCAAGTTTTAAGGCAGCCCTGCTTTGTAGGATTAAGGGGTCCCAAGCGTAATAGGCTCGTTCATTTGTACAATTATTCTTTCAATTACTTAAAGTTTGGGATAGAAGGCTATCACCAAACTTCCTTTATAAAAATTATAATATTTCTATACAAGAACAGGGGTACGATTGTAAGAAGGCTCTTTAACATCATGTTCCTTTGCATGAGCATATCAATTTATAAAAACTCACCTATGATTAATAATGTTCGGAGAGCTCCCTCTTGAGAGTTTTACAACTATATCAAGTTCATTATAACAAATTCTATCCATTCATGAAGTGCCTTGACCTGTCCTTGTGGTGGATCCGTAGCTCTCTATATTCCTCCTAGAGCTCCTTGTAGTGGCTTACATTTATTCTTCTGATGCGAGAACATCAAGTCATGCCATGTAAACAAATGCGCACTTAAGAATAAATGAACGTGAATAAAAGCATGAAATAAAATGAGTATTTTTATAGAAAATGAAATCAAAATGAAAAGGAATTTACAGAAAAAGTTTAAACTTTCAAAATTCTAAAGTCTTTCTACGTAGTGACTTTTCGTTTATATACAATCCTCGTAAAAATTTTGGCTATTTCTTATCCATGACTAATGTGCATAGCTCCTAATCTCATTAGTCCCATTTGATCTGCTTTCACGTTGCATTAAGGATTAGATTACTTGATAGACTAATGCTACTAAAACTATTCAAATGGATGATCATCTTTAGAAAATAACCCACTTGAATGGTCCCTCTATATTCCTCTTGTGTGGTTGATTGTGCAATTATTTGTTGATTATTAGTACTCCATGTAAGCATCATATTTACACATGGTAATGTAAAATCATCTATTGGCCTTTCTTCCATGGCAGTTACTTCTGAGTTTACATCTATGTATGCATTTATACATGGATAAAATTTCCTCTTATAAAATGATCTAGGTTCTCTATAGATTTACATACATCAATTTCTATAGGAATGCAATCAAATGCACTTTGCATGGTTTGTGGATAAATCGAATAAGTAATCAAACTTCAAATCTTAATCTATTTTTGTAATAATCATAGATTTGTACGTACTTACGTTCAAGTAGTGTGTCTAGAATCAATGTTTCCTTAGTGATCTTCGAAAGCACTTAGAGTGGTTTCTTTCTAATTCACAATCTATTGCTATTATGATTCAATGCTACAATCATGACTTGAAGTTATTGCATTCCATCTTTAGACTTCATTCTAGCATATGTAATCCCATCATCCATGTCTTTAGTTTCCATACAACTCTCACAAAGAAATAGTTGACCTAAGAGAACTTCATAGGAGAAATTAACTTGAAAACAGAAGTGAAATTCTTGTGTGATTCCTCCTATGGATATGTGCACACTAGCACAAGCTTGATAGAAGGTAGCTAGATCATTATCTATAGTTCTCGTATGCCATCTACAATATTTATCTATCAGCCATCGAAATTTATCATAGACTTCTCTTGAAATCACATTGATTTCGGAGGTGGAATACTATGCATTTACAATGATAGCATTTCATTGCCTATTTTAACATGCATCTATGATGTACCTCTTGACCAAAAGTTTCTTTTAAAGTGACTTTTAGGATTGTTTTCATGATTTTCATGGTTAGGTTGAATAGGTCCTAAGATTTTTTTATACATATTTACTTCATCATAATCAAGGTCCTCTTAATCAAATTCATCAAAGTTTAAAGGTTCATTCATAGCTTGATCTTGATCTAGAGAATATTGCATATCAGTAACTAGATTAAGTGAAAACCCCTTCCTTTTAATTAGGTTGATAAAGTTATCTTACTATAGAGAAAACATGTTCTAGAGATAGTCACTTGACTCTTAAGCAAAATGTCATCTAAAATCTTCATAGGATCTATTTCTCTCTGAATTTTTGAAAGCAAGATGGCTTTAGCTTTTCTCTTTGGTTTCCTTGGTTTTGCATAAGATCTTTTTTTTGTTCATGTTCCTGTGTTTGGTATTGAGTTTGTTTTGAGTGTTCTTGTTTCTCTAAAGCCTTTGGTTCCATTTTTGTTTTTCTTTGTCTTCTTACCTTTTTTTCCCTCGTGTTATAATTTATGGAATAATCAAAAGATATATGGGTTTTAATGTCTTAAGGGTTTTAATTTGATTTTTGTTTTGATTTAGTAGATGAAGACTCCTCATTGTGCATTGTTCATTTTTCAAGTTTGGTTTGTTTATTAAAGTATTTTATCAAGTTTTATTATCAGTTTGGTTACTCATTTGGCTTACTCCAAGACATCGACTAAGGCATAGAACTATAGTATAACTTTTGCATTATTGGTTTCTTTTGCACTCATGGTTCTCTTTAGTTCCCTTTGGTTCCATTGGAAATCATTGGCTATGTGCAAACCAATTCTAACTTATGAGTGGCAATAAGTGCTTAGTGATTTCCCTAGTTAGCTTACTTATTTCTCTAGTTAGCCAACTTAGTTCTCTATTTAGTATCTAGGGGATCTGAACCCATATTTTCATACTTCAAAGAGATAAGCTCTATCCTTTAGCCTATTTTCACCTATTGATACCCCATTCCTTTTAATCACTACTTAACACAAGATTTAACACTCTCTTCACCTTATTTATTAATTTATTTATCCAACACTCTCATTTATCTTATTTATTTACTTCTTATTATTTATTTTATTTATTTATGAATTTATTATTATTATTATTATTTATATATATATATACACTATTGTTGAAATGTTTTTTACATGCTTAGTTATAGGTTTTGGTTCTCTATAAGGCCATGGACCCTACCCATAACACCAAAGATTTTGGTACATCAACCCTATCCATAGTATCACCTAAGCAATCGTTGGAATGTTTGTAGCAAGAACTCTAAAATGCTCAGAACAAGCACGATTGTGCACTCCAACAACTGGAAAGGGATGATAATATCCTAGTTAGGGTGGTGAAGGCCATTATCACCTCTAAAGAACAAGGCATGTAGTCGAAGATTTGTGCCAACATTTCCAATTTTTGTGATTCGATGGGTGAAAGGGTGACCAATTTTTTCGTTCATCACTATCCCAATTCGATAGCATTTATTCTCATGAATCATGTTTTGATATTAAAAAAGTGAAATATGTTACTAGGGGAATGTGTTATGGCTGATTTTCTTTCTAAACTGCCACCGACTAGGGGATTTTGTGTATGGTTTTGATGCCTCTAAACTGCCCCGTATCACTTGTTGTAAGGAATGTGTTATGGATGATTTTCTTTCTAAACTGCCACCTACTAGGGGATTTTGTGTATGGTTTTGATGCCTCTGATTTTTTGTATGGTTGTGATGTGCCACAGTTTTATATTTGGCTCATATATGGAAATGGTGCACCACAATTTTGTATTTGCTTCATATACGGTAGGGTTTGTTCACATTTTGTATTTGGCTCATATATAGAAATGCTTTACCACACTTTCAAACATGGTTCATTTATGCAATATATCTTTTGTAAATAATTCATTTATGGAATATCTCTTTTTTACATTGTTCATTTATGGAATATCCCTCTTTTACATAGTTCATGGTTCGTTTTGCTCCTACAAATCTCTTTTATATTTGATAATGTGTTCTACTTTAGCAAATATCTTGGTTTGGTTGTCGGTCATTTAAATTCTAAATCTGCAACCACTAGAATATATATCATATGTACTTAGTTTTTCTAGGAAAAATGTATTTTGATTTGTTTCACAATAACATTATCATGTTGCTACAACAAGAGAAAACCCACTCTGAGCAAAAGAAATTTTGTAGATATGGTCCTCAGTATATGCACGCGTATAAGCATCAGTATGCCTAGGGCCATATCGACACTTATATAGATGATTTTATCTAGAGATATATGGATGCTTGTACCAGTGATTTTGATGACGATGCTTATACGCTTATACTCGCACAAATATACCGATATTCATACCGATGCTTATGCTAGAGGTATTGAAGACATACCGATGCTTAAATCATCACCCATACTCACCTTCATACTGGCATTATTATGCTATGTTTATAATGATATTGTAGCCAAAATACGCATATGTACTTGCGCAGTATAAACAGGTTTATATGTTATAGTGAGATATCTCTCAAATGAATATACCTCATTTTCAAACTTCAACATAACTCTTTGCTTTCGTTTAAATCAATGGTTTTGAGCAAGAACAATATATCCTTACAAGCGTGTGCATTTTCTAATTAAGGATACGCAAATCCATAGATCAATCGCATCATGTGTGAGTAGGATACATTTAAGGTCCAACAAGTATATACGTGCTGTGTCTTCCCACAGGCAATCCAGAATAAAATGTAAAAAGAATGAATACGTAATTTTTTTTACTGATAGCTTTGCTTTAATAAATAAATTTCTGGAACGGTAGCTCCTAGAGTCCACTTAGTAATTTGCTCTAAGTTTAAATGAGCATGCTCATCCACTGTGAAAACACGTGGTTGAGTTCGTTAGAACCATGTTGTGCCAAATAATTAACTATGCAAATCTGAATTGTCGCACCCGACAGCCATCATAGGGAATGTAGAACTGGCGAAGCCATTTGCATTGGCTGACGAAACAAGCATATAGGAATGCTGATTGCTTCTGACTTAACCGCGTTGAACTTCGTCAACACACCTCCGTGTTCTCCTTCTCATGTAGTCGTATAAGTCTTTAAGACCCGTTTTCAATTTCTACCTTCTTGCTAGAAGTCGTGAACATCTTCGTGAAGACCCTCACACTTGCTTGGGGTTGCCATCTCCATTTGGTCAAGAATTTGTTCATGAATGATGGCAAGCTCGGGTCGCAGTCAACAATAATAGCGGTGCTCGCAGCTGCCTTTTTCGGATAATTAGCATTCACTTATTTCCAAAGTCTCAGTGGCTAGCGATATCCGCCAGTTTGGCATCTCGACAATGTAATCCTTGTCTCAAAAGCTCGACAATGTAATCCTTGTCTCAAAAGCTCCACAATGTAATCCTCACTTGCATTTCAAAAGCTAGCTTTGATACCAATTGTTGAGTAGCAGCAATCTACTTATGTGCGTGTATGTGTGTGTGGCTATGGTGCCCCTATTTTGCTCCATAAAAAGTCAGAGAAAGTTCCACGCAGCATTCGGGTAACGTCCGTGCATCACGAAGAAAAACACGCACGCTTCTTTTTTCATTCAGAATGTATTTTTACATAACTGTTGCCACATAATCAATTACTCTTTAGACTTAGTATTTAGAATCGATGTGAGATCACTATTCCCAAAGTTTTTGATGTCCTAGAGTAAAGAGAATCGACGTAAACCATGAGGATTTGGAAACGAGGAAGAGAAGAAGGATCTATGTAGTCTCATCGACTGAAAAAAATGCAGAGATAGAGAAAGATGTGGGAAAGGGGAACCGGGTCACAATGACACATTAATACTTACAAAACTTCTTAATATAAATGACTTGAGAAAGGAATACGAATAATCTTCCATTAAAAATTCAGACTGAGAAGATTTCGAACTACCGACTCACCAACAATAAACGCACTATGCGCCATGAATATCCAAGTTTTGGCTTTAAGCTTAGAGAACTTCCTCTCTCTCTATCTCTGTGCTGATATATAACAGCACCGATTTTCTTTCTCTGTAGAGTATGGACATGGCGCTTTGTCACACAGTACCTCTGCGACACACAGTACCTCTGCGACACACAGTACCTCGAACATGATTCTCTTCATTTTTTGCGCATTGGTACCGTCCGTCTCCTCTTTTGGACTCTGAATTACGCGAACCATAGACACCTAGTATAGCCACACAGTTTTGCTACTATTGCTTGTACCACACACCTGTTCATGCATATTCGCGTATGCAAAATGCAAGTACACATACACACGGAGATACACAAGCACAACTTCTCTGTGATGCGATCATTGTCCAAACGTACCCGCAAACTTGAGTGTCACACGGTTCATACTCTCTCTCTCTCATATACACACACAGGCAGATACACAGATTGCGGCAGATCGAACGTCTAACACATCGCTTGTGACTTGTAAGGTCTTAAAATATTTCCAATACAGATCTAAAAATGTGAATAAACTCTCATGTCAAAAAGGCATATGGCTCTAGAAAGTGTGTTATTTGCTAGGGTCCCTTTAAGCTATTTCGATGAAAGTGTGTTAAACTCTCATTTCTAGGTACAAGGTGATCCAACCTCTACAGTCCCACATTTCTCTTAAAAAAAGATAGAAATAAAGCGATTTGCTTAGGCATAAGAATGTATAGCTCTCAGAATGTGGAACTATGATACTTAGATCTAGGTTGCTACGTTTTTCACTTGAGGGTTTGAATGTGGAGCTATAATACCTATACCTAGGTTGTTACCTCTTTCACTTGAGGGTTTGCATATATGATAGAATATTTGAAATAAAGAATCATGAAACGCGTTAGAGATTATTCATTATCTGATTTTACACCATGGGCCCAATTGTTATATTCTAAAATACACCACAAATGGATGTAGTCGATCGGAGTTTTTCGTCCACAAAGGAAATAAAAAGAAAACCGATTCAAAAGCTTCTGTGACTCGATTCAACAGTTTTTACTTTTGTCACAAGCTTTTCAGTAAACCAAAGGCTTTCGAACGTGTCTGTCCATGTTTTCCTAACTTTTCTACACCACGGTCTTGAATACGATTCTATTGCAACTTTTATCTGCACATTGCAAGCTTAATACCTTTTAAAGTGATGCCTACTTATGAAAATTATAATATTCAAGAACAACTCGTATCTACAACTCAAGGTGACGGTATTAGACAAAATGATTTGATCTCATTTCCTATCAAGGGTACTGGGGTTGTTGAGCCTTGGAACGTTCAAAAAGCTATGACGCTTTAGAACAAAGGTCTCCATGTGTGGAAACACCTCTCGAATCAACAAACATGCCAATGGTTTAGAAATGAGGACATTGATGCGGCTAGGAGAGTGGACTATGAGGAATGGTGCCACATGCGAAGTAGATTCGATGCTTGGGAGGGCTGGAGGACTCACCTCCTTATTGGACATGATTCCCCTCACATTGCAAGCTTAAGCCCTTTTAAAGTGATGCTTACTTATGAAAACTATAATATTCAAGCTCAATTGGTATCACAACTCAAGCTAATGATATTAGAGAGAATGATTTGATCTGATTCCCTATGAAAGGTAGTAGGGTTGGTGAGCCTTGGAACTTTCAAAAAGCTATGAAGCTTCGAAAGAAAGCTCTCCATGTTTGGAAACACTTCTCAAATGAAGAAACATGCCAACGGACTAGAAATGAGGACATTGATGCACCTAGGAGAGTGGACTATGAAGAATGGTGCCAGTTGCAAAGAAGAATCAATGCTTCGGAGGGCTCAAGGACTTCTCTCCTTATTCGACATAATTCCCCTCATCTTGAGAGTCTTCAATGGCAGAATGACAATGTTCTTGATAAAATTATTAGATTCAAGAAGAACGTGAACTTTCACACCACACTCAATAGGAGATGGTGTCAAGATTGGTCTAGTTTTAGGTGGGATCTCAAGTTTGAATCTCTTTGGCATCCACTGATCGCAGTTCAAAAATCAGTTCTTATGTGGCGAATCATCCACTATGGAATTTGGACTTGTGTGAAAGCTAATAACACGATTCAAGGCGCCGTCCTTCGTGTCGAAGATGTGATCATGTCACTAAGGAATTGGGAAACCTTTTCTATTCATGCCCCAAGTCAATGTCACTCCAAGGGAACCTTGGGAGAATCATATTGCTAAAGCGACAAATCAACTGGAAGCAAGCTCTATTGCATAAAGTGATCAGTTGTTCCTCAGCACACTAGATTGCTATTAGAGTGGATACCCTCTGAAATATCTACAAAGATAGGTGTTTCCCCAACTTTGTTAGCCCCCCTAAATAGTGGTTGATCAGAAAATATTTTTATCCTTTTACGAGAAAGAGTTTCCAATTGTAAGAAGCCTGAGCAACAAGATTAAAAGCACGTGGGCCCCCATGAGGGGGATGAATAGGTTATCAACCTTCTTTGTAATGTTTTATAGCAAGTTTTAAGCCACCTCTACTTTGTAGGATTCACGGGATCCCAAGGGTACTAGATTCATTCATTTGTACAATTATTCTTTCTATTAAAATTATAGCAAGTTTTAAGCCACCCCTACTTTGTAGGATTCACGGGATCCCAAGGGTACTAGATTCATTCATTTGTACAATTATTCTTTCTATTAAAATTATAGCAAGTTTTAAGCCACCCCTACTTTGTAGGATTCACGGGATCCCAAGGGTACTAGATTCATTCATTTGTACAATTATTCTTAAAGTTTGGGATAGAAGGCTATTACCAAAATTCCTTTATAAAAATTATAATATTTCTATACAAGAACAGGGGTATGATTGTAAGAAGGCTCTTTAATGTTATACCTAGAATTCATCATGTTCCTTTGCTTGAGGATATCAATTTATAAAAATTCACCTATCTTATATAAAATATCTTAAACTATCAATATTGTTGCTGTCATGAATTTTTTCCTTAACAAAAGTCTCCCTCCTATGATTAAGAATCTTCCTAGAGCTCCCTCTTGAGAGTTCTACAACTATATCAAGTTCATGATAAGAAATTCTATCCATTGATGAAGTGCCTTGACCTGTCGTTCAGGTGGTTGATCGGTGGCTCTCTATATTCCTCCTAGAGCTCCTTGTAGTGGCTTACATTTATTCTTTTGATGCCAGAACATCAATTTATGCCATGTAAACAAATGCCCACTTAAGAATAAAATGAACGTGAATACAAGCATGAAATAAAGTGAGTATTTCTATAGAAAATGAAATCAAAATGAAAAGGAATTTACATAAAAAGTTTAAACTTTCAAAATTCTAAAGTCTTTTTTAATAAGAAATTTTGAATAGGTCCTAAGAAATTTTTACTAATATTTACTTCATCATCAAGGTCCTCTTAATCAATTTCATCAAAGTTTAAGGGTTCATTCATAGCTTGATCTTGATCTAGAGAATATTGTATATCACTAACTAGATTAAGTGAAAACTCGTTCCTTTTAATTAGGCTAATAAAGTTATCTTGCTATAGAGAAAACATGTTCTAAAGATATAGTCACCTAACTCTTAAGCAAAATGTCATCTAAAATCTTCATAGGATCTATCTTCCTCTCAATTTTGGAAACCAAGATGGCTTTAGGTTTTCTCTGTGGTTTCCTTGGTTTTGCTTAAGATCTTGTTTTTGTTCATGTTCTTGTGTTTGGTATTGAGTTTGTTTCGAGTGTTCTTGTTTCTCTAAAGGCTTTGGTTCCATTTTTGTCTTGCTATGTCTTCTTTTCTTTTTTTCCCTCGTGTTATACTTTATGGAATAATGGGAAGATATATGGGTTTTAATGTCTTGAGGGTTTTAATTTGATTTTTGTTTTGATTAAGTAGGTGAAGACTCATGCAAGTGTGAACACACGTGGACTCATTCGGATATTTTTGAAGATATTTAGAAGAATATTTAAAATATAGTATTTTATTTTTTATTTTTGGAAAAATAATAGATTTCTTTAGAAAGTGAAATAATGGTAAAAATGGTAGATGGCTTGAAAAGTGAAGATTTTGAACGTATGACAATTTTTTTTAAATGCACGCTTTTTGAAGCGTCACCTTCATGTATCTTCTATTCAAGATGTAATGAAAAATACGTATAAATAAAAATGCTATAATAGACTCTTCCATCAGAGTATGTGGGGGGAGATTCTATACAATATGGTGTCAAGTCTCTTGTCTCTTTCAATTTTGTTTATGCTTTTGTGAGATTTTGTTTTTGTGCTATCCTTTGTGTATGTGCATCTGCAGGATCTGGACAACTATTGTATGAGAGCCAAGGCATGTCTATGGAGGTGGTTTCTCGATGCCCACTTGTGTTTTATGTCTTCTGTTCTGTTCACGTTTTCACATCCATCTCAATCCTCTAGTCTAGGTTTTTGTTTAGCAAGTTTGTCTGTTTTTGGTTCACTTGTTCGTTTTTTTTTAATTTGTTTTTGAATTCGGTACTATGCTTTTCCGTGCTTCACGAAGAAAAACACGCACTCTTCTTTTTTCATTGAGAATGTATTTTTACATAAGTGTTGCCACATAATCAATTACTCTTTAGACTTAGTTTTTAGAATTGACGCAAGATCACTATTCCCAAAGTCTTTGATGTCCTAGAGTAAAGAGAATCGTCGTAAACCATGAGGATTTGGAAACGAAGAAGAGAAGAAGGATTTATGTAGTCTCATCGACTGAAAAAAATGCAGAGATAGAGAAAGATGTGGGAAAGGGGAACCGGGTCACCATGGCACATTAATACTTAAAAAATTTCTTAATATAAATGACTTGAGAAAGGAATACGAATAATCTTCCATAAACAATTCAGACTGAGAAGATTTCGAACTACCGACTCACCAAGAATAAACGCACTATGCGCCATGAATATCCAAGTTTTGGCTTTAAACTCTCTCTGCTGATATATAACAGCACCGTTTTTCTTTCTCTGCGACACATTCAAAGCATAGCTGTTCTTTTCTCTGCGACACACAGAACCTCGAACATGATTCCTCGAACAGACAGTACCGTCCGTTTGCTCTTTTGGACTTTGAATTACGCGAACCATAGACATCTAGTATAGCCACACAGTTTTGCTACTATTCCTTGTACCACACACCTATTCATGCATACTCGCGTATGCAAAATGGAAGTACACATACACACGGAGACACACAAGCACAATTACTGTGTGATGCGATCATTCTCCAAACGTACCCGCAAACTTGAGTGTCATACGGTTCATACTCTCTCTCTCACATATACACATACAGGCAGATACACACATTGCGGCAGATTGAACGTCTAACACATCGCTTCTAACTTGTAAGTCTTAAAATATTTCCAATACAGATCTAAAAATGTGAATAAGCTCTCATGTCAAAAAGGCATATGGCTCTAGAAAGTGTGTTATTTGCTAGCGTTCCTTCAAGCTATTTCGATGAAAGTGTGTTAAACTCTGCTTTCGAGATACATTAGTGATCCAACCTCTACAGTCCCACTTTTCTCTTAAAAACGATAGAAATAAAGCAAGTTGCTTACGAATAGGAGTGTAAAGCTCTCAGAATGTGCAACTATAACACCTAGATCTAGGTTGCTACCTCTTTCACTTGAGGGTTTGAATGTGGAACCATAATACCTATACCTAGGTTGTTACCTCTTTCACTTGAGGGTTTGCATATATGATACAATATTTGAAATAAACAATCATGAAACGCGTTACAGATTATTCATTATCTGATTTTACACCATGGGCCCAACTGTTATATTCTAAAATACACCACAAAGGGATGTAGTCGATCGTAGTTTTTCGTCCACAAAGCAAATAAAAAGAAAACCAGTTCAAAAGCTTCTCTGACTCGATTCAACAGTTTTTACTTTTGTCACAAGCTTTTCAGTAAACCAATGCCTTTTGGTAATCCTAAACAATACAGGATCGTTACGAACGTGTCTGTCCATGTTTTCCTAACTTTTCTACACTATGGTCTTGAATACGATTCTATTGGAACTTTTATCTGCACATTGCAAGCTTAAGACCGTTTAAAGTGATGCTTCCTTATGAAAATCATAAAAGTCAAGCTCAACTCGTATCTACAACTCAAGCTGACGGTATTAGACAGAATAATTTGATCTCATTCCCTATCAAGGGTACTAGGGTTGTTGAGCCTTGGAACGTTCAAAAAGCTATAAAACTTTAGAACAAAGGTTTCCATGTGTGGAAACACCTCTCAAATCAAGAAACGTACCAATGGATTAGAAATGAGGACATTGATGCAGCTAGGTGAGTGGACTATGAGGAATGGTGCCAGTTGCAAACTAGATTCAATGCTTGGGAGAGTTGGAGGACTCACCTCCTTATTGAACATGATTTCCCTCACATTGCAAGCTTAAGACCTTTTAAAGTGATGCTTACTTATGAAAATTATAATATTCAAGCTCAATTGGTATCTACAACTCAAGCTTATGATATTAGACATAATGATTTGATCTCATTCACTAACAAAGGTAGTAGGGTTGTTGAGCCTTGGAACTTTCAAAAAGCTATGAAGCTTGGAAACAAAGGTCTCCATGTGTGGAAACACCTCTCAAACCAAGAAACATGCCAACGGACTAGAAATGAGGACATTGATGCGCCTAGGAGTGTGGACTATGAAAAATGGTGCTAGTTGCAAAGAAGATTCAATGCTTGGGAGGGCTGAAGGACTCCTCTCCTTATTCGACATGATTCCCCTCAGCTTGAGAGTCTTAGATGGCACAATGACAATAGTCTTGATAAAATTATTATACTCAAGAAGAATGTGGACTTTCACACCACACTCAATAGGAGATGGTGTCAAGATTGGTCTAGTTTTAGGTGGGATCTCAAGTTCGAATCTCATTGGCATCCCTTAATCAAGGTTCCAAAATCTGTTCTTCTATGGCAAATCATCCACTAGGGAATTTGGACTAGTGTGAAAGCTAACAGGATTTAAGGCGCCCTCCTTTGCGTCAAAGTTGTGATCATGCGAATGAGGACTTGGGAAACCCTTTCTATTCATGCCCCAAGTCAATGTCGCTCCCAGGGACCCTTGGGAGAATCATATTGCTAAAGTGACACATTAACTGGAAGACAGCTCTATTGCAATGCTATTAGAGGGGATACCCTCTTGAATATCTAGAAAGAGAGGTGTTCCGCCAACTTTGCTAGCCCCCTAAACAATGGTTAATCATAAAATAATTTTTTCCTTTTAAGCGAAAGAGTTTCTAATTGTAAGAAGCCCTCATCTTTTCGACATCATAGAGCATTTATCACTGAGAGCAACAAGATTAAAATCAAGTGGGCCCTCACGAGGGGGATGAATGGGTTATCAAACTTCTTTGTAATGCTTTCTAGCAAGTTTTAAGGCAGCCCTCCTTTGTAGGATTAAGGGGTCCCAAGGGTAAAAGGCTCGTTCATTTGTACAATTATTCTTTCTATAACTTAAAGTTTGGGATAGAAGGCTATCACCAAACTTCCTTAATAAAAATTATAATATTTCTATACAAGAACAGGGGTACGATTGTAAGAAGGCTCTTTAACATCATGTTCCTTTGCATGAGCATATCAATTTATAAAAACTCACCTATCCCATATAAAATCTCTTAAACTATCATTATTGTTGGTATCATGAATTTTTTCCTTAACAAAAGTCTCCCTCCTATGATTAATAATCTTCCCCGAGCTCCCTCTTGAGAGTTCTACAACTATATCAAGTTCATGATAAGAAATTCTATGCATTCATGAAGTGCCTTGACCTGTTCTTCCAGTGGTGGATTTGTAGCTCTTTATATTCCTGCTAGAGCTCCTTGTAGTGGCGTAATCCGATCATCCATGGCTTTAGTTTCCATACAACTCTCACAAAGAAAAAGTTGACCTAAGAGAACTTCATAGGAGAAATTATCTTGAATAAACAAGTGAAATTCTTATGCGATTCCTCCCATGGATATGTGCACACTAGCACAAGCTTGATACAAGGTACCTAGACCATTATCTGTAGTTCTCATATGCCATCCACAATATTTATCTATCAGCCATCTAAATTTATCATAGACTTCTCTTGAAATCACATTGATTTTGGTGGTGGAATACTATGCATTTACAATGATAGCATTCTTATCATTGCCTATTTTAACATGCATCTATGATGTACCTCTTGACCAAAATTTTCTTTTAAAGTGACTTTTAGGATTGTTTTCATGATTTTCATGGTTAGGTTCAATAGGTCCTAAGGAATTTTTATTAATATTTACTTCATCATCATCAAGGTCCTCTTCATCAAATTCATCAAAAGTTTAAGGGTTCATTCATAGCTTGATCTTGATCTAGCGAATATTGCATATCAATATCTAGATTAAGTTAAAACACCTTCCTTTTAATTAGGCTGATAAAGTTATCTTGCTATAGAGAAAACATGTTCTAAAGACATAGTCACTTGACTCTTACACAAAATGTCATCTAAAATGTTTATAGGATCTATTTTTCTCTCAATTTTGGAAACCAAGATGGCTTTAGGTTTTCTCTTTGGTTTCCTTGGTTTTGCTTAAGATCTTGTTTTTGTTCATGTTCTCATGTTTGGTATTGAGTTTGTTTCTAGTCTTCTTGTTTCTCTAAAGGCTTTGGTTCCATTTTTGTTTTGCTCTATCTTCTTACCTTTTTTTCCCTCGTGTTATTCTTTATGGAATAATGGAAAGATATATGGGTTTTAATGTCTTGACAGTTTTAATTTATTTTTGTTTTGATTTAGTAGGTGAAGACTCATGCAAGTGTGAACACATGTGGAGTTATTCCGATATTTTTGAAGATGTTTAGAAGAATATTTGGAAGGTAGTATTTTATTTATTTTTCCAAAAAATAATAGATTGCTTTAGAAAGTGAGATTTTGGTAAAAATGGTAGACGGGTTGAAAAGTGAACATTTTTTACGTATAACAGATTTTTTTAAATGCATGCTTTTTGAAGCGTCACCTTCATGTATCTTCTATTCAAGATGTAATGAAAAATACCTATAAATAAAAATGCTCTTATAGACTCTTCCATTAGAGTATGTGGGGGGAGATTGTATACAATCGAGTGTCAAGTCTCTTGTCTCTTTCTATTTCGTTTATACTTTTGTGAGATTTCATTTTTGTACTATCCTTTGTGTATGTGCATCTATGGAGGTGGTTTCTTGATGCCCATTTGTGTTTTATGTCGTCTGTTCCGTTCAGGATTCGACATCCATCTCAATCGTCCAGTATAGGTTTTTGTTTAGCAAGTTTGTCTGTTTTTTGTTCACTTGTCACACTGTGCACTATCCTCCTTGTACCCCTTGTGCTCATTTTACTCATTGTACTCATTGTACCCCCTATGCTCACTATGGTCATTGTACTCATTGTAGTCATTGTACCCATTGTACCCTCTGTGCTCACCCTCATCATTTTGCATTGTTCATTTCTCAAGTTTAGTTTGGTTATTAAAGTATTTTATCAAGATTGTTTATCAATTTGGTTAGTCATTTGGCCTACTCCAAGACATCGACTAAGGCATAGAACTATAGTATAACTTTTGCATTATTGGCTTCTCTTGCACTCATGGTTCTCTTTGGTTCCCTTCAGTTCCATTGGAAATCATTGGCTACATGCGAAACAATTTTAACTTATGAGTGGTAATAAGTGCTTAGTTATTTCCTTTGTTAGCTTACTTATTTCTCTAGTTAGCCTACTTAGTTCTTTATTTAGTATCTAGGGGATTTGAATCCATATTCTCATACTTCCAAGAGGTAAGCTATAACCCTTAGCCTATTTTCACTTGTTGATACACCATTTGTTTTAATTACTACTTAATACAACATTTAACACTCTCTTCACCTTATTTATTAATTTATTTATTCAACACTCTCCTTATTATTATGTACTTTATTTATTCATTCATTTATTATTATTATTATTATTATTATTATTATTACTCTTATTATTATTATTATTAGTTATATATACACTATTATTGAAATGTTTTTCATATGATTAGTTATAGGTTTTGATTCTGTATAAGGCCATGGACCCTACCCATAACACCAAACATTTTGGTACATCATCCCTACCCACGATATCACCTGAGCAATCGTTGGAACTTTTGCATCCAAAACTCTAAAACGCTCAGAATATGCACAATTGTGCACTCCAACAACTAGAAAGGGATGATAATATCCTAGTTAGGGTGATCAAGGCCATTAGCACCACTGAAGAACAAGGCATGCAATCGAAGATTGGTCCCAACATTTCGAATTTTTGTTATTTGATAGGTGACAGGGTGGCCAATTTGCTTTTTCATGGCTATCCCAATTTGATAGCATTTATTCTCATGAATCATATTTCCAAATTTTAAAAATGAAATATGCTACTAACTAATTGGTGTGTAAGGCCCAATTATGGTGGGATGTTTTGCAGCATAGCACTGATCGACCCACCACATGAATCCCATTTCAAGAAAAGGTCAAAGACTCCTTCTTTCCTCCTTAGTTCCACTTACATCCTCGTCAATCATGGACAAATTTTGGATGGAAAGATGGAGAAACTATCTCTACCTACACTAAATATTTCTTACAACAACTAATTCTTATTTGTTTGCCTGAAATGATTCATTAAGATACCTTGCAAGGAAAGTATGAAGATGGTTTGAAGATGCAAATCCATCACCAAGTCCATTTGCTTACAACAAACACACCGATGACAACAACAAATGAAGCCCAGTTTTCCTTTCAAGCATCCTTTTAGTACTTTCTCTTCCCCTTATTTTCAATGCCCACCTACTTTTCAGTTCCCTCCTCAATCCAACTTCACACTAGCTTACAAGCCAACCCCCTTACAATCTACCAAACCTCCAACCCTTCAAACTAGGATGATGGATGCTCAACAAAAGAGGCCCCGTATCACTTGTTATAAGGGATGTGTTATTGCTGATTTTCCTACTAAACTGCCACCTACTAGGCAATTTTGTATATCGTTTTGATCCCTCTGGTTTTGTGTATGGTTGTGATGTGCGACCGTTTTATATTTGGCTCATACATGGCAATGGTGTACCACAATTTTGTATTTGGTTCATATACGACACTATTTTTTCACATTTTGTATTTGGCTCATATATGGAAGTGCTTTACCACACTTTTAGACATTGTTCATTTATGGAATATCTCTTTTGTAACTGATTCATTTATGGAATATCTCTTTTTTACATTGTTCATTTATGGAATATCCCTCTTTTACATGGTTCATGGTTCCTTTTGCTCCTACAAATCTCTTTTATATTCGATAATGTGTCTACTTTAGCAAATATCTTGGTTTGGTTGTTGGTCGTTTCAACCCTAAATCCGCAACCACTCGAATATATATCATATGTACTCAGTTTTTTTAGGAAAAATGTATTTTCATTTGTTACACAATAACATTATCATGTTGCTACAACAAGAGAAAACACACGCTGAACAAAAGAAATGTTGCAGATGTGGTCCTCAGTATAGGCACCCGTTTAAGTATCAGTATGCCTAGGGCCATACTAACACTTATGTTGATGATTTTGTCTAGAGACATATGGATGCTTGTACCAATGATTTTCATGCCGATGCTTATACAGCCTCTTTGAGGTAAATACTGATGCTTATACCAACACAACTATATCGATATTCGTACCGATGCTTGTACTAGCGGTATTGAAGACATACCTATGCTTAAATCATCACCCATACTCACCCTCATACTGACATTATTATACAATGTTTATATTGACATTGTAGCCAAAATACCCATGTGTACTTTACCGGTATAAAGGCTACTATAAGGTTTATATGTTATAGTGAGATATCTCTCAAATGAATGTTTTTCATTTTCAAACTTCACCATAACTCTTTATTTTCTTTTAAATCAATGGTTTTGAGCAAGAATAAAAGCTATGAAGCTTGAGAACAAAGGTCTCCATATGTGGAAACACCTCTCGAATCAAGAAACGTACCAATGGATTAGAAATGAGGACATTGATGTAGTTGACAGAGTGGACTATGAGGAATGGTGCCACTTGCGAACTAGATTCAATGCTTGGGAGGGCTGGAGGACTCACTTCCTTATTGAACATGATTTCCCTCAGATTTCAAGCTTAAGACCTTTTAAAGTGATGCTTACTTATGAAAAATGTAATATTCAAGCTCAACTGGTATCTACAACTCAAGCTTATGATATTTGACATAATGATTTTATCTCATTCCCTATCAAAGGTAGTAGGGTTGCTGAGCCTTGGAACTTTCAAAAAGCTATGAAGCTTGGAAACAAAGGTCTCCATGTGTGGAAACACCTCTCAAATCAAGAAACATGCCAACGGAGTAGAAATGAGGACATTGATGCGCCTAGGAGAGTGGACTATGAAGAATGATGCCAGTTGCAAACAAGATTCAATGCTTGGGAGGGCTCAAGGTCTTCTCTCCTTATTCGACCTGATTCCCCTCACATTGAGAGTCTTTGATGGCACAATGACAATAGTCTTGATAAAATTATTAGATTCAAGAAGAATGTGGAATTTCACACCACACTCAATAGGAGATAGTGTCAAGATTGGTCTAGTTTTTGATCGGATCTCAAGTTCGAATCTCTTTGGCATCCACTGATCAAGGTTCAAAAATCAATTCTTATGTGGAAAATCATCCAGTAGGGAATTTTGACTAATGTGAAAGCTAACACGATTTAAGGTGCCCTCCTTTGTGTCCAAGATGTGATCATGTCAGGGAGGACTTGGAAAACCTTTTGTATTCATACCCCAAGTTAATGTCGCTCAAAGGGACCCTTGGAAGAATCATATTGCTAAAGCGAAAAATCAACTCAAAGCTACCTCTATTGCATAAAGTGACCGGTTGTTCCTCAACACACGAGAATGCTATTAGAGGGGATACCCTCTTGAATATCTACAAAGAGAAGTGTTTCGCCAAATTTGTTAGCCACCCTAAACAATGGTCGATCAGAACATATTTTTATCCTTTTAAGTGAAAGAGTTTCCAATTGTAAGAAGCACTCATCTTTTAGACATCATAGAGCATTTTTCATTGAGAGCAACAAGACTAAAAGAAAGTGGGCGCCCATGAGGGGGATGAATGGGTTATCAACCTTCTTTGTAATGTTTTCTAGAAAGTTTTAAGCCACCCCTGCTTTGTAGGATTCAGAGGGTCCCAAGGATACTAGCTTCCTTCATTTGTACAATTATTCTTTCTATTACTTAAAGTTTGGGATAGAAGGCTATCACCAAACTTCCTTTATAAAAATTATAATATTTCTATACAAGAACAGGGGTATGATTGTAAGAAGGCTCTTTCATGTTATACCTAGAATTTATCATGTTCCTTTGCTTGAGGATATCAATTTATAAAAATTCACCTATCCCATATAAAATCTCTTAAACTATCATTATTGTTGCTATCATGAATTTTTTCCTGAACGAAAGTCTCCCTCCTATGATTAATAATCTTCCCAAAGCTCCCTCTTGAGTGTTCTAAAATTATATCAAGTTCATGATAAGAAATTCTATGCATTCATGAAGTTCCTTGACCTATTCTTCCGGTGGTGGATTCGTAGCTCTCTATATTCCTCCTAGAGCTCCTTGTAGGGGCTTACATTTATTCTTCTGATGCCAGAACATCAATTTATGCCATGTAAACAAATGCCCACTTACGAATAAAATGAACGTGAATACAAGCATGAAATAAAATGAGTATTTCTAAAAAAAATGAAATCAAAATGAAAAGGAATTAACATAAACAGTTTAAACTTTCAAAATTCTAAAGTCTTTCTACGTAATGACTTTTCGGTTTTAATAATCCTCGTGAAATTTCTGGCTATTTCATATCCATGGCTAATGTGCATAGATCCTAATCTCATTAGTCCCATTGGATCTGCTTTGACGTTGCATTAAGGATTAGATTACTTGATAAAGTAATGCTACTGAAACTATTCAAATGGATGATCATCTTTATAAAATAAACCACTTGAATGGTCCCTCTATATTCCGCTTGAGTGCTTGATTGTGCAATTACTTGTTCATTATTAGTACTCCATGTAAGCATCATATTTACACATGGGAATGGAAAATGATCTATTGGACATCAGCAATTACTTCCAAGTTTACATTTACGCATGCGTTTATACATGGATGAAATTTTCTCTTATTAAATGATCTAGATTTTTTTGTAGATATACATACATCAATTTCTATAGGAATGCAACCAAATGCACTTTGCATGGTCTATGGATGAATCGAATAAGTAATCCAACTTCAAATCGTAAGCCATTATTGTAATTATCATAGATTTGTACGTACTTATGTTGAAGTAGTCTTTCTAGAATAAACCTTTTCTTAGTGATCTTCGAAAGTAATTACAGTGGTTTGTTTCTATTTGACAATCGATTGCTATGATGATTCACTGCTACAATCATGAGTTGAAGTTATTGCATTTGATCCTTAGACTTCATTCTAGCATACGTAATCCCATCATCCATGGCTTTAGTTTCAATACACACAAAGAAAATGTTGACCTAAGAGAGCTTCATCGGAGAAATTATCTTGAATAAACAAGTGAAATTCTTGTGTGATTCCTCCTATGGATATGTGCTCACTAGCACAAGGTTGATACAAGGTGCCTAGACCATTATCTGTAGTTCTCATATGCCATCCACAATACTTATCTATCAGCCATCGAAATTTATCATAGACTTCTCTTGAAATCACATTGATTTTGGTGGTGGAATACTATGCATTTACAATGATAGCATTCTTATCATTGCCTATTCTAACATGCATCTATGATGTACCTCTTGGCCAAAATTTTCTTTTAAAGTGAGTTTTAGACTTGTTTTCATGATTAAGTTGAATAGCTCCTAAGAAATTTTTATTAATATTTACTTCATCATCATCAAGGTCCTCTTAATCAAATTCATCAAAGTTTAAGGGTTCATTCATAGCTTGATCTTGATCTAGAGAATATTGCATATCAGTAACTAGATTAAGTGAAAACACCTTCCTTTTAATTAGGCTGATAAAGTTATCTTGCTATAGAGAAAACATGTTCTAAAGACATAGTCACTTGACTCTTACGCAAAATGTCATCTAAAATCTTCATAGGATCTATTTTTCTCTCAATTTTGGAAACCAAGATGGCTTTAGGTTTTCTCTTTGGTTTCCTTGGTTTTGCTTAAGGTCTTATTTTTGTTCATGCTCTTGTGTTTGGTATTGAGTTTGTTTCTAGTGTTCTTGTTTCTCTAAAGGCTTTGGTTCCATTTTTGTTTTGCTCTATCTTCTTACCTTTTTTTCCCTCGCGTTATACTTTATGGAATAATGGAAAGATATATGGGTTTTAATGTCTTGACGGTTTTAAGTTGATTTTTGTTTGGATTTAGTCGGTGAACACACGTGGACTTATTCAGATATTTTTGAAGATATTTTTAAGAATATTTAGAAGGTAGTATTTTTGTTTATTTTTTCGAAAAATAATAGATTGTTTTAGAAAGTAAAATTTTGGTAAAAATGGTAGATAGCTTGAAAAGTGAACATTTTGTACGTATAATAGATTTTTTTAAATGCACGCTTTTTGAAGCGTCACCTTCATGTATCTTCTATTCAAGATGTAATGAAAAATACCTATAAATAAAAATGCTCTAATAGACTCTTCAATCAGAGTTGCTACCTCTTCCACTTGAGGGTATCAATGTGGAACTATAATACCTATACCTAGGTTGTTACCTCTTTCACTTGAGAGTCTGCATATATGATACAATATTTGAAATAAACAATCATGAAACGCGTTAGAGATTATTCATTATCTGATTTTACATCATGGGCCCAATTGTTATATTCTAAAATACACCACAAATAGATGTAGTTGAACGGAGTTTTTCGTCCACAACGCAAATAAAAAGAGAACCGGTTCAAAAGCTTCTGTGACTCGATTCAATATTTTTTACTTTTGTCACAAGCTTTTCAGTAAACCAATGCCTTTTGGTAATCCTAAATGATACAAGATCGTTACGAACGTGTCTCTCCATCTTTTCCTAACTTTTCTACACCATGGTCTTGAATACGATTCTATTGCAAGTTTTATGTGCACATTGCAAGCTTAAGAACTTTTAATGTGATGCTTACTTATGAAAATTTCTATATTCAAGCTCAACTCATATCTACAACTCAGGCTGATGGTATTAGATAGAATGATTTGATCTCATTCCCAATCAAGGGTACTAGGGTTGTTGAGCCTTGGAACATTCGAACAATTATGAAGCTTTAGAACAGAGGTCTCCATGTGTGGAAACACCTCTCGAATCAAGAAACGTTCCAATGGATTAGAAATGAGGACATTGATGCGGCTAGGAGAGTGGACTATGAAGAATAGTGCCACTTGCGAAGTGGATTGAATGCTTGGGAGGGCTGGAGGACTCACCTCCTTATTGGACATGATTCCCCTCACATTGCAAGCTTAAGACCTTTTAAAGTGATGCTTACTTATGAAAATTATGAATTCAAGCTCAACTAATATCTACAACTCAAGGTGATGATATTAGATAGAATAATTTGATCTCATTCCCTATCAAAGGTAGTAGGGTTGCTGAGCCTTGGAACTTTCAAAAAGCTATGAAGCTTCGAAACAAAGGTTTGTCTGTGTGGAAACACCTCTCAAATCAAGAAACATGCTAACGGACTAGAAATGAGGACATTGATGTGCCTAGGAGAGTGGACCATGAAGAATGGTGCCAATTGCAAAGAAGATTCAATGCTTGGGAGGGCTCAAGGACTCCTCTCCTTACTCCACATGATTCCCCTCACCTTGAGAGTCTTAGATGGCACAATGTTAATAGTCTTGATATAATTATTAGATTCAAGAAGAATGTGGACTTTCACACCACACTCAATAGGAGATGGTGTCAAGATTGGTCTAGTTTATGTGGGATCTCAAGCTCAAATATCTTTGGCACCCGCTGATAGAGGTTCAAAAATTAGTTCTTCCATGGCAAATCATCCACTAGGGAATTCGGACAAGTGCAAAAGCTAACAAAATTTAAGGCGCCCTCCTTTGTGTCAAAGTTGTGATCATGTCAATAAGGACTTGGGAAACCTTTTCTATTCATGCCCCAAGTCAATGTCGCTCCAAGGGACCCTTGGGAGAATCATATTGCTAAAGCAACACATCATCTAGAAGCAAGCTCTATCGCATAAAGTGACTGGTTGTTCCTCAGCACACTAGAATGCTATTAGAGGGGATACCCTCTTGAATATCCAGGAAACGAGGTGTTCCTCAAACCTTTCTAGCCCCCTAAACAATGGTTAATCAGAAAATATTTTTTTCTTTTTAAGCGAAAGAGTTTCCAATTGTTAGAAGCCCTCATCTTTTAGACATCATAAAACATTTTTCATTGAGAGCAAGAAGATTAAAAGAAAGTGGGCCCCCATGAAGGGGATGAATGGGTTATCAATCTTCTTTGTAATGTTTTCTAGCAAGTTTTAAGCCACCCCTACTTTGTAGGATTCAAGGGTCCCAAGCATAGTAGGCCCGTTCATTTGTACAATTATTATCTCTTTTACTTAAAGTTTGAAATAGAAGGCTATCACCAAACTTCCTCTATAAAAACTATAATATTTCTATACAAGAAGAGGGGTATGATTGTAAGAAGCCTCTTTAATGTTATACCTAGAATTCATCACGTTCCTTTGCTTGAGGATATCAATTTATAAAAATTCACCTATCCCATATAGAATCTTAAACTATCAATATTGTTGCTGTCATGCCTTAACAAAAGTCTGCCTCCTACGATTAATAATCTTCCTAGAGCTCCCTCTTGAGAGTTTTACAACTATATATCAAGTCCATGATAAGAAATCCTATCCATTCATGAAGTGCCTTGATCTATTCTTCGGGTGGTGGATCCTTGTAGTGGCTTACATTTATTCTTCTGATGCCAGAACATCAATTTATGCCATGTAAACAAATGCGCACTTAAGAATAAAATGAACGTGAATGCAGGCATGAAATAAAATGAGTATTTCTATAGAAAATGAAATCAAAATGAAGAGGAATTTACATAAAAAGTTTAAACTTTTAAAATTCTAAAGTCTTTCTGCGTAGTGACTTTTCGTTTTTATACAATCCTCGTGAAATTGTTGGCTATTTCGTATCCATGAATAATGTGCATAGCTCCTAATCTCATTAGTCCCATTTGATCTGCTTTGACGTTGCATTAAGGATTAGATTACTTGATAAATTAATGCTACTAAAACTATTCAAATGGGTGATCATCTTTATAAAATAAACCACTTGAATGGTCCCTCTATATTCCGCTTGTGTCCTTGATTGTGCAATTATTTGTTGATTATTAGTACTCCATGTAAGCATCATATTTACACATGGCAATGGAAAATCATCTATTGGCCTTTCCTCCATGGCAATTACGTCCGAGTTTACATCTATGCATGCATTTATACATGGATCAAATTTTCTCTTATAAAATGATCTAGGTTTTTTGTAGATCTACATACCTCAATTTCTATAAGAATGCAATCAAATGCACTTTGCATGGTTTTTGGATGAATAGAATAAGTAATCAAACTTCAAATCTAAAGCTATTATTGTAATTATCATAGAGTTGTACGTGCTTATGTTCAAGTAGTCTGTCTAGAATCAATCTTTTCTTAGTTATCTTCGAAAGCACTTAGAGTGGTTTCTTTCTAATTGACAATTGATTGCTATTATGATTCAGTGCTAGAATCATGACTTGAAGTTATTGCATTCCATCCTTAGACTTCATTCTAGCATACGTAATCCCATCATCCATGGCTTTAGTTTACATACAAC
Organism: Ceratopteris richardii; assembly: GCA_020310875.1. NCBI lineage: Eukaryota > Viridiplantae > Streptophyta > Polypodiopsida > Polypodiales > Pteridaceae > Ceratopteris > Ceratopteris richardii. The sequence goes on along the minus strand of CM035422.1, from coordinate 130,811,691 downwards.
TCTCACAAAGAAAAAGTTGACCTAAGAGAACTTCATAGAAGAAATTATGTTGAATAAAGAAGTGAAAATCTTATGTGACTCCTCCTATGGATATGTGCATACTAGCACAAGATTGATACAAGGTACCTAGACCATTATCTATAGTTCTCATATGCCATCCACAATATTTATCTATCAGCCATCCAAATTTATCATAGACATCTCTTGAAATCACATTGATTTTGGAGGTGGAATACTATGCATTTACAATGATAGCATTCTTATCATTGCCTCTTTTGATATGCATCTATGATGTACCTCTTGACCAAAATTTTCTTTTAAAGTGACTTTTAGAATGGTTTTCATGATTTTCATCCTTAGGTTGAATAGATCATAAGAAATTTTTATTAATATTTACTTCATCATCATCAAGGTCCTCTTAATCAAATTCATCAAAATTTAAGGGTTGATTCATAGCTTGATCTTGATCTATAGAATATTGCATATCAGTAACTAGATTAAGTTAAAACCCCTTCCTTTTAAATAGGCTGATAAAGTTATCTTGCTATAGAGAAAACATGTTCTAGAGAGATAGTCACTTGACTCTTAAGTAAAATGTCATCTAAAATCTTCATAGGATCTATTTTTCTCTCAATTTTTGAAACCAAGATGGCTTTAGGTTTTCTCTTTGGTTTCCTTGGTTTTGCTTGAGATCTTGTTGTTATTCATATTCCTCTGTTTGGTATTGAGTCTGTGTTGAGTGTTCTTGTTTCTCTAAAGGCTCTGGTTCCATTTTTGTTTTGGTTTGTCTTTTTACCTTTTTCTCCCTCGTGTTATACTTTATGGAATAATGGAAAGATATATGGGTTTTAATGTCTAGAGGGTTTTAATTTGATTTTTGTTTGGATTTAGTAGGTGAAGACTCATGCAAGTGTGAACGCACGTGGACCTATCCATATATTTTTGAAGATATTTAGAAGAATGTTTAGAAGATAGTATTTTATTTATATTTTGTTAAAATAATAGATTGCTTTAGAAAGTGAAATTTTGGTAAAAATGGTAGATGGCTTGAAATTGGAGGATTTTGTAGGTATAACAGATTTTTTTAAATGCACGCTTTTTGAAGCGTCACGTTCATGTATCCTCTATTCAAGATGTAATGAAAAATACCTATAAATAAAAATGCTCTTATAGACTCTTCCATTAGAGTATGTGGGGGGACATTGTATACAATCTGGTGTCAAGTCTCTTGTCTCTTTCTATTTTGTTTATGCTTTTGTGAGATTTCGATTTTGTACTATCCTTTGTGTAAGTGCATCTGCAGGATCTAGCCAACTATTGTATTAGAGCCAATGCATGTTTGTGGAGGTGGTTTCTTGATGCCTATTTGTGTTTTATGCCATCTATTCCGTTCAAGATTCGACATCCATCTCAATCGTCCAGTCTAGGTTTCTACTTGTGAGTTTGTCTATTTTTTGGTTCACTTGTAAGTTTTTTTTATTTTTCTTTTGAATCTGGTACTATGCACAATGCAATGTGCTCTTGTCACACTCTGCACTATGCTCCTTGTACCGCTTGTGCTCATTGTACTCACTGTACTCACTGTACCCCCTATGCTCACTATGGTCATTGTACTCACTGTACCCATTGTACCCTCATGCTCATTCTGCATTGTTCATTTTTCAAGTTTGGTTTGGTTATTAATGTATTTTATCAAGTTTGTTTATCAATTTGGTTACTCATTTGGCTTACTCCAAGACATTGACTAACGCATAGAATTATAGTGTAACTTTTGCATTATTGGCTTCTTTTGCACTCATGCTTCTCTTTGGTTCCCTTTGGTTCCATTGGAAATCGTTGGCTACGTGCAAACCAAATCTAACTTATGAGTGGCAATAAGTGCTTACTTATTTCCCTAATTAGCTTACTTATTTCTCTAGTTAGCCTCCCTACATGATACAGGATTGTTTAAAACATGTCTGTCCATGTTTTCCTAACTTTTCTACACCTTGGTATTCAATACGATTCTATTGCAATTTTTATCTGTACATTGAAAGCTTAAGACCTTTTAAAGTGATGCTTACCTATGAAAATTATAATATTCAAGCTTAGCTCGTATCTACAACTCAAGGAGACGGTATTGGACAGAATGATTTGATCTCATTCCCTATCAAGGTTACTAGGGTTGATGAGCCTTGGAATGTTCAAAAAGCTATGAAGTTTTAGAACAAAGGTCTCCATGTGTGCAAAGACCTCTCGAATCAAGAAACGTGCCAATGGATTAGAAATGAGGACATTGATGCAGCAAGGAGAGTGGACTATGAAGAATTGTGCCACTTGCGAAATAGATTGAATGCCTGGGAAGGCTAGAGGACTCCCTTCCTTATTCGACATTATTCCCCTCACATTGCAAGCTTAAGGCCTTTTAAAGTGATGCTTACCTATGAAAATTATAATATTCAAGATCAACTGGTATCTACAACACAAGGTGATGATATTAGATAGAATGCATTGATTAGATTCCCTATCGACGGTACTAGGGTTGCTGAGCGTTAGAACTTTCAAAAAGCTATGAAGCTTCCAAACAAAAGTCTACGTGTGTGGAAACACCTCTCAAATGAAGAAATATGCCAACGAACTAGAAATGAGGACATTGATGCACGTAGGAGAGTGGACTATGAAGAATGGTGCCAGTTGCAAAGTAGATTCAATTCTTGGCAGGGCTTAAGGACTCCTCTTTCCTTATTGGACATGATTCCCCTCACCTTGAGAGTCTTAGATGGCACAATGAGAATAGTCTTGATAAAATAATTAGATTAAGAAAGAATGTGGACTTTCACACCACACTCAATAGGAGATGGTGTCAAGATTGGTCTCGTTTTAGGTGGGATCTCAAGTTTGAATCTCTTTGGCATCCACTGATCGAGGTTCAAAAATCAGTTCTTATGTGGCAAATCATCCACTAGGTAATTCGGACTAGTGCGAAAGCTAACATGATTTAAGGCGCACTCCTTTGTGTTGAGGATGTGATCATGTCACTGAGGACTTGGGAAACCTTTTCTATTCATGCCCCAAGTCAATGTCGCTCCAAGGGACCCTTGGGAGAATCATATTGCTAAAGCAACAAATCAACTGGAAGCAAGCTCTATTGCATAAAGTGATCCGTTGTTCCTCAGCACTTTGGAATGCTATTAGAGGGGATACCCTCTTGAATATCTAGAAAGAGAGGTATTCCACCAAGTTTGCTAGCCCCCCTAAACAATGGTTGATCAGAAAAACGTTTTTCCTTTTAAAAAAAGAGTTTTCAATTGAAGGAAGCCCTCACCTTTTAGATATCATAGAGCATTTTTCCATGAGAGAAACAAGATTAAAAGAAAGTGGGCTCCCATGAGGGGGACGAATGGCTTATTTTTAGAATTCAGGGGGTCCCAAGTGTTCTAGGCCCATTTATTTGTACCATTATTCTTTCTATTACTAAATGTTTGGGATAGAAGGCTATCACCAAACTTCCTTTATAAAAACTATAATATTTTTATACAAGAACTGGGGTATGAATGTAAGAAGGATCTTTAATGATATACCTAGAATTTATCATGTTTCTTTAATTGAGGATATCACTTTATAAAAATTCACCTATCCCATATAAAATCTCTTAAACTATTAATATTGTTGCTATCATGAATTTTTTTCCTTAACAAAATTTCCCTCCTATGATTAATAATCTTCCCAGAGCTCCCTCTGGAGCATTCTACAACTATATCAAGTTCATGATAAGAAATTCTATCCATTCATGAAGTTCCTTGACCTGTCCTTTAGGTGCTGGATCTATAGTTCTCTACATTCCTCCTAGAGCTTCTTGTAATGGCTTACATTTATTCTTTTGATGCCATAACATCAATTTATGCCATGTAAACAAATGCCAACTCAAGAATAAAATGAAGGTGAATACAAGCATGAAATAAAATTAGTAAATCTATAGAAAATGAAATCAAAATGAAATGGAATTTACATAATAAGTTAAACTTTCAAAATTCTAAAGTCTTTCTACGTAGTGACTTTTCGTTTTTATACAATCCTCGTGAAATTTTCGGTTATTTCTTATCCATTACTAATGTGCATAGCTCCTAATCGCATTAGTCCCATTTGATCTGGTTTGACGTTGCATAAAGGACTAGATTATTTGATAGAGTAATGCTACTAAAACTATTCAAATGGATGATCATCTTTATAAAATAAACCACTTGAATGGTCACTCTATATTCAGCTTGTGTGCTTGATTGTGCAATTATTTGTTGATTATTAGTACTCCATGTAAGCATCATATTTAGACATGGGAATGGAAAATCATCTATTGGCCTTTCTTCCATGGAAATTACTTTCGAGTTTACATCTATGTATGCATTCAATATACATCGATCAAATTTTCTCTTATAAAATGATTTAGGTTTTTTGTAGATTTACATACATCAACTTCTGTAGGAATGCAATCGAATGCCATTTGCACGGTCTGTGGATGAATTGAATAAGTAATCCAACTTCAAATCTTAATCTATTATTGTAATTATCATAGAGTTGTACGTACTTATGGTCAAGTAGTCTCTCTGGAATCAATCTTTTCTTAGTGATCTTTGAAAGCACTTAGATTGGTTTATTGAAATAGATTTAGGACTAGAAAGTGTATTGGAATCTCCAAAAGAGAATGGGTTGGTCTTTAGTTAGTTAGTTGAACCAAACTTAAACACCTCATTAGATCTCTGTTATTCAAACTTCTCCAAGCATTCAAATCATCCTCCGCTTTTTGGATATGATTCCATCGAAGGGGTGCAACATCCCTATAAGAGAGGTTTTGGAGATCTATCTTAGTTGGTCTGCCTTGATGTTGAAAGCAAAAAGCATCTTTTCTCTAATCTTCAACTACTTTTAATTGTCTCATGAATGGTCATCCTAGAACCATTTCATAGTTGTGTGCCTTACCAAATCAAAAAATAGCTAAGGTGTGTTGGAAATGTAATGTGCACGTATTCAAAATCGCATTTCCGTGGAGTCCTAAGGTACAACGTACATTAGCATATTCCAATTATAGTTTAATTCTAGTCCGTTTTGAGGTTGTTTTCACCCATTTTTCAGAGATTTACTTAACAACAATATGTACGCCGACACCAGTGTCTAGTATGGCTTTAGTCATGTATCATTGAAACGTTATTGGAAGGCAAGTTTTTACTTCATCACCTTCACTAAAATTTCCTACTTTGTCCATAGAAATTCTTATAGTAAGGTTTTCCTCATTACTTTTCTCTTTGTGTCAAGTAACTTGTTCTTTTTTTTAAAATAAAAGAAAGTCCGGCTTTAGCCTACTCTCCCGCGCTTGTATTAAATAAAGGAAAAGAAAAGTACAAGTGAAGGGGACTAGTGCCCACGGGACCCCCCAAGTCCCACAAAACGGGGGTAGATCATATAAAGTTTTGAAAGCATTACAAAAGAGGTTAATCACCCTCTCGTCGCCTTCATGTGGGGCCCACTTTGGTTTAATCTTGTTGTTGATTAGGAGAATCACTTTATGATGCCTAAAAGGGGGGAATTTCTTATAGTTGGTGATTCTTCTACCGAGGAGGAAGAAGGATTTCTGAATCAATCACTCTTTGTGGGAGTCTCCAAAGTTATAAGCACATCTTTCGTGCCAGATCTTCTAGAGGACCTCCCCTCTTATGGCATTCTAGAGGGATGCTGAGTAGCCAATCGCTTCTCCTAAAAGAGCTTGTTTGCAGCTCATATTCTTCTGAAGTCTTATTTTCTTTCTGACAATCTACCAAAGCATGTTGGAGTTGGGGCAAGTAAAGAAGATGTGACCAACATCTTCAATGGACCGGTAACAATGCTTGCTCTTGTGAGATGCCCCACAAATTTTGCTAGCCTTTGGGTTGGTCTAGATTCCCCAATGAAGAATTTCCCATAAGAGGACAGACTTTTTGTTTTCGATAAGAGGTTGCAAGATCGCCATGAACTTCATTTCCCACCACAACCGTGTCCAAGATAGGCACCACTTCTTGTTAAAGTTGACCTAAAAGTCAATGTTTCCTTTGGTATTTGCGATATTAGTGAGGTGAATGCCACTATGCCATCTGAGACCCAGCGAGCACGACGAGTCATGTCCCATGAGACGACCGACTTTAGAACGGTCCCAAGCAAGGCATCTGCTTTGTAAAATATTCCATTCTTCATAGGTAATGGTGATGCAAGGGTCTATGTCCTCGAAGTTGATCCATTGGTTGGTGTCTTGATTCTAGAGATGTTTCCATTCTCTGAAGCCCTTGTTCCAAATCCTCTTGGTGCTTTGAGTTTTCCAAGATTCCACATTCCTAATGCCATGGATCGGGAACCAAATAGAGTCATTCTATCAGATATTAGAGGCCCACTTCCTGTCCTTGCTGATTCTTACTAAGCTTTTGACTTTATTCCAATTCTTCAATAGCAAGCACACAAGGTTTGAACCTTTCGGGAAAACCACGATTGGGGAAAACAAAAGGGTCAGAATGTCAAGATTCTTCCACTTTAGGAATTCCACCAAAGTTTTATTTTCCTGTTTTTGAAGATCAGTTTGGCCCATGAAGTCTCGTCATTGCACCAAGCGTTGATCATCTATTTTGCTGCTAGTTTGTTAGCCATGCAACCCATGTCCATAATACCAAGGCCTGCACTTTCCATTTGGCTAGTGCAGATGGACCAATTGATTTTAGGAACCCCCCTCCTATTGTGATCTCATGTCCAAAGGAATTTTTTGCAAATACTTTCGAGTTTGAATAGCTCCTGCTCTTTCGGTGTCCAACAAGAGAGAAAGTAAAGGGTCGACAAAATGAGGAACATGATAATAACAAACGCATGTCCCGCCAAATTGATTTGCATACCCCTCCAATAGTTTTGCTTGCTCTCAATTTTTTCCAAGACCTTGTTCCATCGCTAGTCCATAGAGATACGAAAACCCATGGGAATCCCAAGAAGTTGCAAGAGTTGACCGAGGGGAATGCTTTTGGCAGCCCTTTTCAAAGAGAACGTCACGTTTGATCCTGACAATAGCTCTGAATGCGGTCTTTGAATGGTTGATTTTTTATCTAGAGGCTTTGCAAAAAATGTCTATGCACCTCCAAAATGTCTCTAGGCTGGAATAATCATTGTGGAGGAATGCATTCATATCATCGGCAAAAACTCTGATGGTGATCTAATCATGGTTATGGGGCAACAAGAGGCCTTTGATATTACCAGCTTCCACCTGTTGCATAGGTAGCAATCAGAGCTACTCAAATCTTGAAAATTATGGCAAGAAACTCATTGTCAAAAAACCATAAGAAAAATCATGAATTTCTAAATGCTAACAACGACAATCTAGCCTGAAATTCACTTGTAGATGGATTATGTATCACATTGATATGCCCATCAGCATTTTGTAAAAATATGATTTTTCTACTAAGAACCTAAAAAATCTTTTAAAGGAATTTTTGTTAACCATATGGTATGGAATGTATAAAGATCATACAAGGCACACCTTTGTACGCATTTTCAAGGCTTTCAATTCTTTCTACAAACCTTAGTGTCATCTTGCAAACTTCCAATAGTAGTCAATCGTTTATAAGGGAGATCTAGATGGGAGGTTTTGCTGCATATTCCTTAAGAGAGGTTTAAAAACATATCGCTACAAATCATCATTCTAATCAAAGCATATATGGAGGGTCAAAGAGAATAAATGCATTTTTTTAGGATCACCATAGTTTTATATATTAAGTAGATCTTGAAGGATTTCTACATGGCAAAAGATAATTGATCCATCTTATATGGTTAGGATGAATGACATTCAAGTATGGAGATGAACCAAAGGTTAAAGAAAGGACAATCCACGAGTTTCTCTTCACCTCAATAAGTGGTATTTTAATGGCGAAGAGAAATTATGCAAAATCTCTCAAAGAAAGCAGCTAATTTTATCCAAATCCTTCTCAACATTGATCTGATGGTCTAGACCTTCCTAGATCCAAGGGTGGAGAATGAAGGCATCTTTTGTCTCTTCCATTGTCCTATATTCGATGTGAAGAATCAAGCCTAGCCATCCATTTGATGAATCGAATGGTTATAACATAAACTAGTGGATCCTAGGGTTGCAAGTTGATTTCTCCATGATCCAAGGGCCTAGATTCATGTAGAAACTATAAAAAATCCTTCCAAACTTATTGAGGATAGTTTTAGGCATCCCTAGGGCCTTTCTAGCACATGGTCTCCTTGTGATGATCACCCACGGTTCATCATGTGAGGATCCAAGGTGGGCTACTAAGAGCATAGCTCCTATATTAAAATTGAGTTAGACTTCCAAACTAGCATAGAAGAATAAACTCAATGGTTTCTCTGTGTTTTCTCACCCTAAATGGAGCATCTGAATGAGTTAGACTCAAAAAAATAGGTTTTATACTTCCTTAGATAGATGCGGCATTCCTACCTAGATATAGGGTCAATAAAGTGGTTCCTATCCTCTCACATGTGGCATTTAGTTGAACTATCATGGTGTAGGGCATTCAAATTTACTTTGACCATGAAATTGCCTAACTCGATGTACCATGATGCTCATGTACATGTATTTCATGACAATCTCTTTAAATTCAAGTCATGTTGTCTCTTAAGTTTTTTTACATGTCTCCTCTTGAATCTTTGTATGTGTGAGAAGGCTGGACAACTTTGGGTGATATGATTTAGGATTTTCTATGGATTTGTGAGGATAATTCTCTTTAAATTGATAATTCAGGACCGACATGCCTACATACCATCCACAAGCACCCATGCTTGTGTATTGATCTTGAAGGTATCTAAAAAGCTTCTTATGGACCATTCTTCCCTTTAAGATTGATTCATGTGTATGTTTTGTATTGTTGTCATCATAAAGGTACATTTACTGATCTTGGAAGTATCTAACAATCTCCTTATAAACCATTATTTCTTTGAAGATTGATTCATGTGTATGTTTTTTATTGTTATCAGCATTCATGTGCATTTATTAATCTTGCATTCATACACTCACATTCCCGCATTAAAATCATTATATATCTCCTCCCCAAAGTCATCTTTTACATAAATACATATATCACTTTCATAATCATACAATTTCAAGATTTTGAACACTCATTAGCAATTATTCGATCCGCTCGGTTAGGGATCACCTCCATATTTGCACCTGAAATGAAACATTTTTCTCTGTTTGCTTTTGGTATTGTTGGGAGGTTGTGATCCATATCCTTTGTCGCAAAATTTTCATCATCAAGATATCATCGTTCTCATTCTTGAGTGTGGCATTAGATTTCTCACAATATCATGCACATCTTTATCCTTAAGTAAACACATTCATGAGAGATCTAGAGCATCGTACATCACTTGCATATGTACTCAAGATGGAGGAGGCACTCAAATCCCTCTTGGTTGAGAAACAAGTTCAGATATTAGTCTCTTATATGTTGAAAAACAAGGGAAAATTCACAGGAATGAACATTAAAAGCTACTTAGATTTGTTTGTGTTGGAGCAAACAATCTCCAAATCCACCTCTCATAGCCCTCCCTATTTTTCATAAAAAACCTCATAAGCATTTTCCTATACGACCCTAGACTTAAGAAGTATGTTTATTTGACTCAAGTCTTAGAGGCTTTTGGTATAGTTTCCATATTAACTCAATGATACCAAATGGATGCGCATGACAAATGATGGAACTCCATAAATCACGGGAATCAAATCCATATGTCACTTTTAACTTTGAGAAAGAAGAATGCATGGGTGGACTCTACGGCTTAACATACTTGTATATATACATGAGTAACAAATGAAACATCTAGGGGACCCTCTCTGTTCATGATACATCTCTTGTCATCTGCCCCATTACATCTCTCTCGCTCTCTCTCTCCTTGTCATAAGAGAGATAATTCCAACGTGCAACAGTGACAGAGAGATTTTTTTTCTATCTCCAATGCATTGATGTGTGTGTAGTACCACATTATTTTCTGATTTATTGTTTGTGTGCAATGTGTGCATGCATCAATATTTGTTTAGCTCTAATCTTATGTATTCATCATATCATCATGTAAGAGTGCCCAATTCGATGATGAGACATGCACATACATGTAGATTCCAATGTTGGACTATTCTTATCAATGTGAGAAGGATGACATCTCGATTCCATTCACAACATCTTTCCCGTTAGAGGCTCAGCCTGTGTGTTGTTAAAGTAATCATACATATGCAATTACTCATGCTCTGACGATGTCTTTATATGCAAGTAATATACGTCTGCTACGCATCAATTTTTGACACTTAGTGTATTTATGCCTAACATCCTGGTAATCTATTGCCACAAATTGATGATAATATCTCAATATTACATATATGGTGAGAAGTCCTATTTTTACAAGAAGACACCTATATGGTAACGCTCATATATCTGTGCATAGTCCATAAGTGTGCACATCTTCATTATGATTGCATAAGATCTTTATACTTGTTTATATGGAATATCTCTAAAGGCTTTGGTTCCATTTATGTTTTGCTTTGGCTTTTTACCTTTCTTTCCCTCGTGTTATACTTTATGGAATAATGGAAAGATATATGGGTTTTAATGTCTTGAGGGTCTTAATTTGATTTTTGTTTTGATTTAGTAGGTGAAGACTCATGCAAGTGTGAACGCACGTGGACTTATCCAAATATTTTTGAAGATATTAAGAAGAATATTTAGAAGATAGTAATTTATTTATATTTTGTAAAAATAATAGATTGCTTTAGAAAGTGAAATTTTGGTAAAACTAGTAGATGGCTTGAAAAGTGAAGATTTTGTACGTATAACAAATTTCTTTAAATGCACCCTTTTTGAAGCGTCACCTTCATGTATCTTCTATTCAAGATGTAATGAAAAATACCTATAAATAAAAATGCTCTTATAGACTCTTCCATCAGAGTATGTGGGGGGACATTGTATAGAATCTGGTGTCAAGTCTCTTGTCTCTTTCTATTTTGTTTATGCTTTTGTGAGATTTCGTTTTTGTACTATCCTTTGTGTATGTGCATCTACGGGATCTGGCCAATTATTGTATTAGAGGCAATGTATGTCTGTGGAGGTGGTTTCTCGACGCCCATTTGTGCTTTATGTCATCTGTTCGGATTAGGTTTGACATGCATCTCAATCGTCCAGTCTAGGTTTTTGTTTAGCAAGTTTATTTGTTCTTGGTTCACTTGTATGTTTTTTGGATTTTTTTCTGAATTTCGTACTATGCACTATGCATTGTGCTCTTGTCACACTCTGCACAATCCTCCTTGTAACGCTTGTGCTCATTGTACTCACTGTACTCACTATACCCCCTATGCTCACTATGTTCATTGTACTCACTATACCCATTGTGCCCTCAGTGCTCATCGTGCTTATTATGCATTGTTCATTTTTCAAGTTTGGTTTGGTTATTAAAGTATTTTATCAAGTTTTCTTATCAATTTGGTTACTCATTTGGCTTACTCCAAGACATCGACTAAGGCATAGAGCTATAGTGTAACTTTTGCATTATTGGCTTCTTTTGCACTCATCGTTCTCTTTGGTTCCCTTTGGTTCCATTGGAAATCATTGGCTACGTGCAAACCAATTCTCACTTATGAGTGGCAATAAGTGCTTAGTTATTTCCCTACTTCACTTACTTATTTCTCTAGTTAGCCTACTTAGCTCTTTATTTAGTATCTAGGGGATTTGAACCCTTATTCTCATACTTCCAAGAGATAAGCTCTATCCTTTAGCCTATTTTCACTTAGTGATACCCTATTCCTTTTAATTACTACTTAACACAACATTAAGCACTCTCTTCACCTTATTTTGTAATTTATTTTTTCAACACTCTCATTTATTTTATTTATTTACTTCTTATTATTTATTATATTTATTTATTCATTTATTATTATTATTATTATTATTATTTATATATACACTATTGTTGAAATGTTTTTTACATGCTTAATTATAGGTTTTGGCTTTTGTATAAGGCCATGGACCCTACCCATAACACCAAAGATTTTGGTACACCACCCCTACCCATGGTATCACCTGAGCAATCATTGGAACTTTTGCAGCAAGAACTCTAAAATGCTTAGAACAAGCGCAATTGTGCACTCCAACAACTGGAAAGGGATGATAATATCCTAGTTAGGGTGGTGAAGGCCATTATCACCGCTCAAGAACAAGGCATGCAGTCGAAGATTGGTGCCAACATTTCCAATTTTTGTGATTCCATGGGTGAAAGGATGACCAATTTGTTCTTTCATGGCTATCCCAATTTGATAGCATTTATTCTCACGAATCATATTTTGAAATTTAAAAAGTGAGATATGCTGCTAATTAATTTGTGTGTAAGGCCCAATTATGGTGGAATGTTTTGCAACATAGCACCGATCAACCCACCACATGGATCAAATTTCAAGAAAAGATCAAGCATTCCTTCTTTCCTCCTTAGTTCCACTTACATGCTCATCAATCATGGACAACTTTTGGATGGAAAGATGGAGATACTTTGTCTACCTAGGCTAAATATTTTTTAAAAACAACTTCTTCTTATTTGTTTGCCTGAAATGATTCATTAAGATACTTTGCAATAAAAGTATGAAGATGTTTTGAAGATGGGAATCCATCACCAAGTCCATTCGCTTACAATAAACACACCAATGACATCAAACAATGAAGCCCAGTTTTCCTTTCAAGCATCCTTTTACTACTTTCTCTTCCCCTAATTTTCAATGCCCACCTACTTTTCAATTCCCTCCTCAATCCAACTTCACACCAGCTTACAAGCCTACCCCTTTACAAGCTAACAAACCTCCAACCCTTCAAACTAGGACAATGGATGCTCAACAAAAGAGGCCCCATATCTCTTGTTGTAAGGAGTGTGTCATGGCTGATTTTCTTTCTAAAGTGCCACCTACTAGGGCATTTTGTGTATGGTTTTGATGACTCTGACTTTGTGTATGGTTGTGATGTACCACAGTTTTATATTTGGCTCATATATGGAAATGGTGCACCAAAATTTTGTATTTGGTTCATATACGATAGGGTTATTTAACATTTTGTATTTGGCTCATATATGGAAGTGCTTTACCACACTTTTAAACATGGTTCGTTTATGGAATATCTCTTTTGTAAATGATTCATTTATGGAATATCTCTTTTGTAAATGATTCATTTATGGAATATCTCTTTTTTACATTGTTCATTTATGGAATATCCCTCTTTTACATGTTCATGGTTTGTTTTGGTCCTACAAATCTCTTTTATATTTGATAATGTGTTCTACTTTACCAAATATCTTGGTTTGGTTGTTGGTCATTTAAACCCTAAATCGGCAACCACTAGAATATATATCATATGTACTCAGTTTTTCTAGGAAAAATGAATTTTCATTTGTTACACAATAACATTATCATGTTGCTACAACAAGAGAAAACACACTCTAAACAAAAGAAATTTTGCAGATATGGCCCTCAGTATAGGCACCCGTATAAGCATCGGTATGCCTAGGGCCATACTGACACTTATATTGATGATTGTGTCTAGAGACATATGGATGCTTGTACCTGTGATTTTAATGATGAGCTTATACGGCCTCTTTGAGGTAAATACCGATGCTTATACCGGCACAAATATACCGATATTCATACCGATGCTTATACTAGCGATATTGAAGACATACCAATGCATAAATCATCATCGATACTCACCCTCATATAGGCATCATTATACAATTTTAATACTGACATTGTAGTCAAAATACCCATGTGTACTTGCGCGGTATAAAGGCTAGTATATGTTATAGTGAGATATCTCTCAAATAAATATACCTCAGTTTCAAACTTCACCATTACTCTTTATTTTCGTTTAAATCAATGGTTTTGAGCAAGAATAATATAACCTTACAAGCGTGTGCATTTTATAATTAAGGATACGCAAATCCATACATGAATCGCATCATGTGTGAGTAGGATACATTTAAGGTCCAACAATTATATACGTGATGTGTCTTCCAACATGCAATCGAGAATAAAAGGTTAAAAAATGGATACGTAATTTCTTTTACTAATGGCTTTGCTTTAATTAATAAATTTCTGGAACGGTAGCTCCTAGACTCCACTTTGTAATTTGCTCTAAGTTTAAATGCGTGGAACGGTAGCTCCTAGACTCCACTTCGTAATTTGCTCTAAGTTTAAATGCGCATGCTCATCCACTGTGAACACACGTGGTTGAGTTCGTTAGAACCATGTTGTGCCAAATAATTAACTACGCAAATCTGAATTGTCACACCCGACAGCCATCACGGGGAATGTAGAACTGGCGAAGCCATGTTCATTGGCTGACGAAACAAGCATATAGGAATGCTGATTGCTTCTGACTTAACCGCCTTGAACTTCGTCAGCACATCTCCGTGTTCTCCTTCTCATATAGTCGTATAAGTCTTTAAGACCCGTTTTCAATTTTTACCTTCTTGCTAGAAGTCGTGAACATCTTCGTGAAGACCCTCACACTTGCTTTGAGTTGGCATCTTCATTTGGTCAAGCAATCGGTCATGAATGATGGCAAGCAGCTGCCTTTCTCGGATAATTAGCATTCACTTATTTCCAAAGTCTCAGTGGCTAGCGATCTCCGCGAGTTTGGCATCTCGTCAATGTAATCCTTGTCTCAAAGGCTTGACCATTAGAACAGTTGCTCACTGGCGCCACCTCGCTGTTGGTGGACAATTCGTTTGCAGCTGCGTTTGCTTGTGCATTCCACAAGCTAGCTTTGATACCAATTGTTGAGTAGCAGCAATCTACTTATGTGTGTGTGGCTATAGTTCCCCTATTTCACATAAGTAGCAGCAATCTACTTATGTGTGTGTGTCAGAGAAAATTCCACGCAGCATTCGGGTAACGTCCCTGCATCACGAAGAAAAACACGCACGCTTCATTTTTCATTCAGAATGTTTTTTTACATAAGTGTCGCCACATAATCAATTACTCTTTCGGCTTAGTTTTTAGAATTGACGTGAGATCACTATTCCCAAAGTCTTTCATGTCCTAGAGTAAAGAGAATCATCGTTAACCATGAGGATTTGGAAACGAGGAAGAGAAGAAGGATTTATGTAGTCTCATCGACTGAAAAAAATGCAGAGATAGAGAGAGATGTCGGAAAGGGGAACCGGGTCAACATGGCACATTAATACTTACGAACTTCTTTATATAAACGACTTGAGAAAGGAATACGAATAATCTTCCATAAAAAAATCAGACTGAGAAGATTTCGAACTACCGACTCACCAAGATTAACGCACTATGCGCCATGAATATCCAAGTTTTGGCTTTAAGAACAGCACCGATTTTCTTTATCTCTAGCTGTTCTTTCCTCTGCGACACACAGTTCCTCGCACATGTATCTCTCCATTTTTCGCGCATTGGTACCGTCCGTCTCCTCTTTTGGACATCTAGTATAGCCACACAGTTTTGCTACTATTGCTTGTACCAGACACCTGTTCATGCATACTCGCGTATGCAAAATGCAAGTACACATACACACGGAGACACACAAGCACAACTTCTCTGTCATGCGATCATTCTCCGAACGTACCCGCAAACTTGAGTGTCATACGGTTCAATCTCTCTCTCTCATATACACACACAGGCAGATACACACATTGCGGCAGATGGAACGTCTAACACATCGCTTTTAACTTGTAAGTCTTAAAAAATTTCCAATACATATCTAAAAATGTGAATAAACTCTCATGTCAAAAAGGCATATGGCTCTAGAAAGTGTGTTATTTGCTAGGGTCCCTTCAAGCTATTTCGATGAAAGTGTAAAACTGTCCTTTCGAGGTACATAGGTGATCCAACCTCTACAGTCCCACTTTTCTCTTAAAAAAGATAGAAATAAAGCAATTTGCTTAGGAATAGGAGTGTAAAGCTCTCAGAATGTGGAACTATAATACCTAGATCTAGGTTGCTAGCTCTTCCACTTGAGGGTTTCAATGTGGAACTATAATACCTATACCTAGGTTGTTACCTCTTTCACTTGAGGGTTTGCATATATGATACAATATTTGAAATAAAAAATCATGAAACGCGTTAGAGATTATTCATTATCCGATTTAACACCATGGGCCCAACTGTTATACTCTAAAATACACCACAAATGGATGTAGTTGATCGGAGTTTTTCGTCCACAAAGCAAATAAAAAGAAAACCGGCTCAAAAGCTTCTCTGACTCGACTCAACAGTTTTTACTTTTATCACAAGCTTTTCAGTAAACCAATGCCTTTTGGTAATCCTACATGATAGAGGATCGTTTCCAACGTCTCTGTCCATGTTTTCCTAACTTTTCTACACCATGGTCTTCAATACGATTCTATTGCAACTTTTATCTGCACATTGCAAGCTTAAGACCTTTTAAAGTGATGCTTACCTATGAAAATTATAATATTGAAGCTTAACTCGTATCTACAACTCAAGCTGACGGTATTAGACAGAATGATTTGATCTCATTCCCTATCAAGGGTACTAGAGTTGTTGAGCCTTGTAAGGTTCAAAAAGCTATGAAGTTTTAGAACAAAGGTCTCCATGTGTGGAAAGACCTTTCGAGTCAAGAAACGTGCCAATGGATTAGAAATGAGGACATTGATGCGGCAAGGAGAGTGGACTATGAAGAATTGTGCCACTTGCAAAATAGATTGAATGCGTGGGAGAGTTGGAGGACTCCCCTCCTTAATGGACACGATTCCCCTCACATTGCTAGCTTAAGGTCTTTTAAAGTGATGCCTACTTATGAAAATTATAATATTCAAGATCAATTGGTATCTACAACTCAAGGTGATGATATTAGACATAATGCATTGATCTAATTCCCTATCAATGGTACTACTTGGAACTTTCAAGAAGCTATGAAGCTTCCAAACAAAGGTCTACGTGTGTGGAAACACCTCTCAAATGAAGAAATATGCCAACGAACTAGAAATGATGACATTGATGCACGTAGGAGAGTGGACTATGAGGAATGGTCCCAGTTGCAAAGTAGATTCAATGCTTGGGAGGGCTCAAGGACTCTTCTCCTTATTGGACATGATTCCCCTCACCTTGAGAGTCTTAGATGGCACAATGAAAATATTCTTGATAAAATAATTAGATTCAAGAAGAATGTGGACTTTCACACCACACTCAATAGGATATGGTGTCAAGATTGGTCTAGTTTTAGGTGGGATCTCAAGTTGGAATCTCTTTGGCATCCACTGATCGAGGTTCAAAAATCAGTTCTTATGTGGCAAATCATCCACTAGGGAATTCGGACTAGTGTGAAAGCTAACACGACTTAAGGCACCCTCCTTTGTGTCGAAGATGTGATCATGTCACTGAGGACTTGGGAAAACTTTTCTATTCATGACCCAAGTCAATGTCCCTCCAAGGGACCCTTGGGAGAATCATATTGCTAAAGCGACAAATCAACTGGAAGCAAGCTCTATTGCATAAAGTGATCCATTGTTCCTCAGCACTTTGGAATGCTATTAGAGGGGATACCCTCTTGAATATCTAGAAAGAGAGGTGTTCCACCAAGTTTGCTAGCCCCCCTAAACAATGGTTGATCAAAAAAACTTTTTTCCTTTTAAGAAAAGAGTTTCCAATTGTGTAAGAAGCCCTCATCTTTTAGATATCATAGATCATTTTTCCTTGAGAGAAAAACAAGATTAAAAGCAAGTGGGCCCCCATGAGGCGGACAAATGGGTTATCAACCTTCTTTGTAATGTTTTCTGGCAAGTTTTAAGCCACCCCTACTTTGTAGGATTCAAAGGGTCCCAAGGGTACTAGGCTCGTTCATTTGTACAATTTTTCTTTCTATTACTAAAGGTTTGGGATAGAAGGCTATCACCAAACTTCCTTTATAAAAATTATAATATTTTTATACAAGAACTGGGGTATGATTGTAAGAAGGCTCTTTAATGATATACCAAGAATTCATCATGTTCCTTTAATTGAGAATATCAATTTATAAAAATTCGCCTATCCCATATAAAATCTCTTAAATTATTAATATTGTTGCTGTCATGAATTTTTTTCCTTAACAAAAGTCTCCCTCCTATGATTAATAATCTTCCTAGAGCTCCCTCTTGAGAGTTCTACAACTATTATCAAGTTCATGATAAGCAATTCTATCCATTCATGAAGTGCCTTGACGTGTCCTTCACGTGGTGGATCCGTAGCTCTCTATCTTCCTCCTAGAGCTTCTTGTAGTGGCTTAGATTTATTCTTTTGATGCCATAACATCAATTTATGCCATGTAAACAAATGTCAACTTAAGAATAAAATGAAGGTGAATATAAGCATGAAATAAAATTAGTAAATCTATAGAAAATGAAATCAAAATTAAATGGAATTAAAAGTTAAACTTTAAAAATTCTAAAGTCTTTCTACGTAGTGAATTTTCGTTTTTATACAATCCTCGTGAAATTTTCGGCTATTTCTTATCCATTACTAATGTGCATAGCTCCTAATCGCATTAGTCCCATTTGATCTGGTTTGACGTTGCATTAAGGACTAGATTATTTGATAGAGTAATGCTACTAAAACTATTCAAATGGATGATCATCTTTATAAAATAAACCACTTGAATAGTTCTCTATATTCAGCTTGTGTGCTTGATTGTGCAATTATTCGTTGATTATTAGTACTCCATGTAAGCATCATATTTAGACATGGGAATGGAAAATCATCTATTGGCCTTTCTTCCATGGAAATTACTTCCGAGTTTACATCTATGTATGCATTTATACATGGATAAAATTTTCTCTTAAAAAATGATCTAGGTCTTTTGTAGATTTACATACATCAATTTCTGTAGGAGTGCAATCGAATGCCATTTGCACGGTCTGTGGATGAATCAAATAAGTAATCCAACTTCAAATCTTAATCGATTATTGTAATTATCATAGAGTTGTACTTACTTCTGTTCAAGTAGTCTCTCTCGAATCAATCTTTTCTTAGTGATCTTTGAAAGCACTTAGATTGGTTTATTGAAATAGTTTAAGGACTATAAAGTGTATTGGAATCTCCAAAAGAGAATGGGTAGGTCCTTGGTTAGTTAGTTGAACAAAACTTAAACACCTCATTAGATTTCTGTTATTCAAACTTCTCCAAGTATTCATGACATCATCCTCCTCCTTTTGGATATGATTCCATTGAAGAGGTGGAACATCCCTATAAGAGAGGTTTTGGAGATCTATCTTAGTTGGGCTGCCTTGATGTTGAAAGCAAAAAGCATTTTCTCTCAAATCTTCAGCTACTTTTAATTGTCTCAGGAATGGTCATCCTAGAACCATTTCATAGTTGTCTGGCTTACCAAATCAAAGAAAAGCTAAGGTGTGTTCGAAATCTATTGTGCATGTATTCAAAATCACATTTCCGTGGAGTCCTAAGGTACAACGTACATTAGCAAATTCCAATTATAGTTTAATTCTAGTCCGTCATGAGGTTGTTTTAACTTCATCACCTTCACTAAAATTTCTTACTTTGTCCATACAAATTCTTATAGTAAGGTTTTCCTCATTACTTTTCTCTTTGTGTGAAGTAACTTGTTCTTTTTTTTTTAATTCAAGAAAGTTCGGCTTTAGCCTACTCTCGTAGACTTGTATTAAATAATGGAAAAGAAAAGTACAAGTCAAGGGGACTAGTGCCCACGGGACCCCCCAAGTCCCACAAAGCAGGGGTAGATCATATAAAGTTCTGAAGGCATTAGAAAGGAGGTTAATCACCCTCTCCTTGCCTTCATGTGGGGCCCACTTTGGTTTAAGCTTGTTGTTGATTAGGAGAAGCACTTTAGGATGCCTAAAAGGGGGGAATTTCTTATAGTTGGCGGTTCTTCTACTGAGGAGGAATAAGGATTTCTCAATCAACCACTCTTTGGGCAGTCTTCAAAGTTATAAGCACATCCTTCCTACCATATCTTCTAGAGGACCTCCCTTCTGATGGCATTCTAAATGGATCGCCAATGGCTTCTCCTAGAGGAGCTTGTTTCCAGCTGATATTCTTCTGAAGTCTTATTTTCTTTTTGACAATCTGCCAAAGCATGTTGGAGTTGGGGCAAGTAAAGAAGATGTGACCAACATCTTCAATGGACCGGTAACAACACTTGCACTAGTGAGATGCCCTAGAAATTTTGCTAGCCTCTAGGTTGGTCTAGATTCCCCAATGAAGAATTTCCCATTAGAGGACAGACTTTTTGTTTTCGATAAGAGGGTTCAAGATGGTCATGAACTTCATTTCCCACCACAACCGCATCCAACATAGGTGATGGAGAGTGTTAATCTCCAAAAGAACAACCTACTCTTGAATTTAGAACACCTCTATATCAAGAGTAAGTCAAAACCTTCACCAATTTAAACTATCAATGACCAAATATCAATTTCTTGACTAAACTGTGAAGAAGGAATTTCCTCAGAAAGTCTGCTGCATAGATCTTGCTCATTGACTGAGTAAATGTGTAAAGTTTTTGATGAAACTTTGCAGAAGGTGTTGGCTAAAGGTTGCGCACCTTCTCCAAGTCAAATTACTTCAAAAGGTTCAGTAGATCTTGAGAAATCTACTTACCAAGTCAGCTATGTCTAAATCTGCACTTCTGAGAAGTCGATTTGGACACCCCTAACTTCTTAACTTCAATTCTCTCAGTATAAAACCCGTTTAAGCTGCAATCCAATGCTCTTTCCAAACTCTGATATTGTCTCATGTCCTTGAATTCTTCACCTCCAAATTTACTCAATTTGTGATTCACCTCCATTGGTGTAGGTGCTACCCTGCAATCATCCATTTTAAACTTGATTAACAAGACTTGAGTATATGTAATCTCCATGCCCAAGAAATATGACAAGTCTCCCAAGTCACTTATTTTGAACTCCTTTTCCATTTTCTTCTTTAATCTTTGTATTCCTTCCTCATCTATACCTGTAAGGATTATATCATCAACATATATGCACATGTATATGAAACCATTATCACTTGCTTTGACAAGCAAGCTACTATCTGCTTTAGACACCTGAAATCCAAGTTCTTTCAAGAATTTTACAAGTCTATAATTCCATGCCCTTGGGGCCTGCTTCAAGCCATACAAAGCTCTCTTGAGCTTGCACACATGATCTGGATACCTTTTATCTCTGAACCCTTGAGGTTGCTCCATGAATACATCATCTGAAATATAACCATTCAAAAAAGCATTTTTTACATCAAGTTGACATAACTTCCAACCTTTACATGCAGCAATAGCTATAAGTGTCCTGATGGTTGTCATCTTTGCCACAGGACTATAAGTCTCATCATAGTCAACACCATATGTCTGAGCAAACCCTTTGACAACAAGTCTAGCTTTGTACCTAGACACACGTCCATCTGCAAATCTTTTTGTCTTATAAACCCACTTACATCCAATGATCTTCTGACTATTTGGCTTTGGAACCAAATCCCATGTTTGATTCTCCAACAATGCATCATATTCTTCCTGCATAGCTTTCTCCCAATTTTCTTTACCTTTTGCCTCTTCATATGTAGAAGGGTCTTCATCTGTTTTAATCATGTAAGCATATTCTTTGGTAGCCAGAAATGAAGTATCATAGCTATACCTTGTAGGTTGCCATTTTTTCCTTGTAGACCTCCTAAGTTCTCCACTTCTTGAGGTTTCTGGTTCTTCATATTCAGGATCAAACCTAGGTGTTTCTTCCACTTCAACCTGCACTTCATTATTTTCTTCTTCATCAATATTTGAACCTTTGACTTACCTTTCCTTTGGCTCACAATCTCTTCATCATCTGTATTAAGATTGATAGTACCTGCATACCAAGTACCTTGCTCATCAAATGTAACATCTTTTGATACAAGAAAATGTTTTGTGGATGGATTCCACAACCTGTATCCCATCTGCTTATCATCATAACCAATAAACACATATTTTTCAGCTTTAGGTTCCAATTTGTGCCTTAATTGTGATGGCACATATGCATAGGCCAAACATCCAAATACTTTGCAATGGTCTAGTGTAGGTCTCTTACCCCACCATGCCTCATAAGGTGTCATTCCCTGCAAAGCTTTACATGGTAACCTATTGACCAAATAAGTAGCTGTATTTAGAGCCTCAGCCCACAAATAATTTGGGCAATTTTTCTCTTTCATCATAGACCTTGCAAACTCAACAAGAGTTCTATTTCTCCTTTTTGCTACACCATTTTGTTGAGGAGAGTACCTACAAGTAACTTCCCTTTTTATACCTGCATCCCACAAGTAATTACTGAATTCATTAGAGAAATACTCTCCCCCTCCATCTGACCTTAGTCTTTTCATCTTATGTCCTGTAATTCTTTCTGCATATGCATGATAGTGTTTAAATGTATTAAACACTTCTGACTTATCTTTGATCACATAAATAGTGATCCATCTAGTAGCATCATCAACATAAATCACATAATACCTTGACCCATTTATACTGAACTCCTTTGATGGCCCCCACACATCTGTGTGTATCAACTCAAGCTTCTCTGCGTACATAAAACCATGCTTGGAGTAGGAAAGCTTATGAGCCTTACCTAATTGACATGCCTCACATCTGTATGTCATATGTTGACCTGCAACATTAGGCAAACCAAGCACTTAACCATTCTTAATCATGTCTTTAATACCTCTTTCATTGAAATTTCCAAGCCTCTTATGCCAAAGATCTAACTCAGAGATCTTATGTCCTCCATATGTGAACATGGCATGACCAATATTACCTTGAATCTTCAATGTGAACAATCTTCCTTCTTTCTTCCCTGAAACAATTTGTTTATACCCATTGCTAGGGTCTTCCACAAACACTCCTTCATTAGTGAACCTTACTTCATAACCTTTTTCCACAATTTGTCCTACACTTATCAAATTCTTAGGAATTGTAGGAACATACAAGACCTTACTCAATAATGTGCTACCATCCTTGGCCTTCACTGACCCAATTGACTTCACATTGTGCTTTGTGTTGTCACCTGTTTGAACAACATGATTAGATACCTTATTCTCCAAATCAGTCATCAAGGCTATATTACCACTCAGGTGATTGCTACACCCTGAATCAATGTAGAAGACTCTTTGATCTTCATTCTGCCTTTCACAAGTTGCATTCATTATCAATGTTGAATCTTCCTTTTGATCTGAAGCATAATTGTAGTAGGTGTTGTTATATTGTTGACTTTGGAAACCTCTACCTGCATTTCTTCCAAAGTAACCCCTACTACCTCTACCTGTGAAATTACCTCTTTGATTTCTGCCACCTCTTCCTCTTGCATTATAATTTTGACTATATCCATTATTACTCTGAGTATTGTGCCAACAATCATTAGCTAAGTGATTTGTCTTACCACAAATCCAACAAGCTTTGCCTCCATCTTTGTTGTTTCTGCCTCTTCCTCTACCTTTGCCACCTCCTCTACCTCTTAGGAAGTTGGCTTGACTAGTTGTGCCTTCTTCTTCACCTGATTGTTGCTTTCCTTTGTTAGCTTTCTTCTTGTCCTTTGAGTACATTGCATGACCTGTACTTTTGTCACCATCTCCTTTAACATCCTGCTCAAATGTTAGCATATGACCTAGCAACTGATTTAAATCAGGAGTGAAATGATCAAGTGATAATTCTGTAGACAAAATGAATGGCTTCCATTTGTCATCACCTCTTAAACCTGTAAGAATTTGCCTTACCAATTTATCCTCCTCAATGTCTTCATCAACAGCTCCTAAAGCATCTGCAATATCTTTCATTCTTGTCACATAGTCTGAAATAGATTGAGAAGCCTTCTTCTTAAAGGTGGTAAACTCTGCCCATAAGGATGCCTTCCTTGACTTAGTAGTATTCTGGAAATGCTCCTCCAAAGCATTACAAATATCAGTTGCACTTTCAAGACCTCGAATATGAGGTAACAAGTAATCATTGACAACCATATATATAATGCTCCTAGCTTGAGCATCTTTCTTCATCCAATTTTTCAAATCTGCTAACTCTTCCCTAGTTGGAACACTAGGATCTCTGAACTGTGGCTTCTCTTCTTCTCTTGTGATATAAGCTATTAAATCTTTGCTCATAAGATGAGCTTCCATCCTCATTGACCATGCAGGATAGTTTTCCCTATCCAATTTCTCTATCTGTAGAGAATCTCCCATCTTGTGTCCACCTGTGTATTGAAATCTTCAAGCTTTATGAATAATATATGTACCTTTACTTAAAATTAGAGTCCTTTTGTCTTTCTTGATGTCGTATGGTCTCCTCCTCAGGTTTTGCCTTCAAGCTTCCACCTTTTAGTTCTTCAATTGTTGAATTTCTTGAATCTGCAGCAGTCGGGATCCTCCTTTCCTTGATTTTGATGTTTCCTGCTCTGATACCACTGATGGAGAGTGTTAATCTCCAAAAGAACAACCTACTCTTGAATTTAGAACACCTCTATATCAAGAGTAAGTCAAAACCTTCACCAATTTAAACTATCAATGACCAAATATCAATTTCTTGACTAAACTGTGAAGAAGGAATTTCCTCAGAAAGTCTGCTGCATAGATCTTGCTCATTGACTGAGTAAATGTGTAAAGTTTTTTATGAAACTTTGCACAAGGTGTCGCCTAAAGGCTGTGCACCTTCTCCAAGTCAAATTACTTCAAAAGGTTCAGTAGATCTTGAGAAATCTACTTACCAAGTCAGCTATGTCTAAATCTGCACTTCTGAGAAGTCGATTTGGACACCCCTAACTTCTTAACTTCAATTCTCTCAGTATAAAACCCGTTTAAGCAAATGCTTCTAGCCACAAGTAGCTTACCTTCCAACTTAAAGATTAAGTCTTACTTGCACAAAACTTTAAACTGTGGAGTGAGAAATGATCAAATCATTAAGATCAAAATTTGCGCCTGTTTCAGGAACCAGTGAGTACTTTCTCACATGCAAATATTCCTACACACATTTCTCTTAGCCTGATCATAATTAGACTCTCAAACTCTAGCCATAGATTGATTAACTATGGACTTAGATATCTCCAAAAGGAATTCACAAAAGATCTATCACACAGAGAGAAAACACAGAAACATCGGGCGCAATTTTTCTTCTATTTCTCAGAAATTTACAACTGAGTGAGGATGGAGAGTTCAACTCACTTCACACATGTCTAATGATATTTTCTACTTCTCAATACACAAATCTGATGATCTCCTATTGTCTCTCCTTGTCTTCTCTCTATGCCCCGACATTTTTCCAAAAGTATATATAGGCAATTATGTACAAACTTTTTATCAAAGCATAAGTATATGTAACCTATGTCTTAACTAATGTACATATGTGTACATGTCTTTTACTCTGTGAATGTATCCATCTTCTTTGCTTCAAATCTTCAATTGGTGATTGGTCTGCACCAACAATAGGCACCACTTCTTGTTAAGGTTGACCTCAAAGTCAATGTTTCCTTTGATATTTGGGATATCCGTTAGGTGATTGCCACTATGCCATCTGAAACCCAGGGAGGACGGCGAGTCATGTCCCTTGAGAAGACGGACTTTAGAACGGTCCCAGGCAAAGCATCTGCTTTGTAAAATATTCCATTCTTCATAGGTAATGCTGATGCAAGGGTCCATGTCCTCGAAGTTGACCCATTGGTTGGTGTCTTGATTCCAGAGATGTTTCCATTCTCTGAAGCCCTTGTTCCAAAGCCTCTTGGTGCTTTGAGTGTTCCAAGATTCCACATTCCTAATGCCATGGATCGTGAACCAAATAGAGTCATTCTGTCAGATATCAGAGGCCCACTTCCTGTCCTTGTTGATTCTTATAAAGCTTTTCACTTTATTCCAACTCTTCCATAGCGAGCACACAAGGTTCGAACCTTTCGAGAAAACCACGATTGGCGAAAACAAAAGGGTTAGAATGTCGAGATTCTTCCACTTTGGGATTTCCATCAAAGTTTTTTTTTCTTGTTTCCAAAGATCAGTTTGGCCCATGAAGTCTCGTCATTGCACCAAGCCTTCATCGTCTATTTTGGTGCTAGTTTGTTAGCCATGCAACCCATGTCCATAATACCAAGGCCCCCACTGTCCATTTGGCTAGTGCAGATGGACCAATTCATTTTACGAACCCCCCTCCTGTTGTGATCTCATGTCCAAAGGAAATTTCTGCAAATACTTTCGACTTTGGACAGCTTCTGCTCTTTTGGTCTCCAACAAGAGAGAAAGTAAAGGGTCGACGAAATGAGGAACATCTTAATAACCATCGCATGACCCGCCAAATTGATTTGCATACCCCTCCAATAGTTTCGCTTGCTCTCGAGTTTGGCCAAGACCTTGTTCCATTGCTGCTCCATAGAGATACCAAAGACCAAGGGAATCCCAAGAAGCTGGAAGACTTGACCTAGGGGAATGTTTTTGGCAGCCCTGTTCAAAGAGAAGGTCAGGTTTGATCCTGACAATAGCTCTGAATGCGGTCTTTGAGTGGTTGATTTTTTATCCAGAGGCTTTGCAAAAAGTGTACATGCACCTCCAAAACGTCTCTAGGCTGGAATAATCATTGTCGAGGAATGTGTTCATATCATCGTCAAAAAGTCTCATGGTGATCTTGTCATGGTTATGGGGCACCAAGAGGCCTTTGATATTACAAGCTTCCACTTGTTGCACAACTAGCTAGCTAATCCCTTTCGTGGTGATGCCAAAGAGAAGGGGAGCCCATGGACACCCTTGTCTGATCAAACGTTTTAATTTGATCACCTTCAATAACTGGCCATTAATGTTAATATGAGTCGATGCATTTCCCAATAGAGTCAAGATCATCTTGGTGAATTTTTGGCTGTAGCCAAGATCTTTAAGTGATTGCAAAATATAGTGCCATTTTAGTCTCTCATAGGCTTTGTCAAAGGTAATCTTGAGGAAAACCACATCTTGTTTTGACTCTTTTGCGAAGTCGAGACCTTCCCAAATATCAATAATGGCTTCCAAAATAGACCTACCTTCGATGAAACCCTTTTGATCCTCGCTTAGCCAAGCTCTTAGATGGCGAGAAATTTTGTTGCCTATGACTTTAGCAATGATCTTATAACCCGTTTGAAGCATCGTAATCAAATGCCTGTTCTCAATACTGTTCTTTTCGCCTTTTTGTGGATTAATTTGATGATGCCATTGTTGAGACAAGTTGGAAGTGCACGGAACTCGAGTGCCTCTTGCCACACCAATCGGAGAGGGGTGGCCAAAACCAACTTGAAGGACTTAAAGAACTCATTAGTGAGCCCATCCAGCCCCGAGCTTTTCCCATTGGAAGGGATCCATGACGGCAATGATTTCTTCTTTCGAGATAGCGGCATCTAGTAAGGATCAAAGGTTGTGTAGGATCCTATGGGGAGATACCCTAGAGATGGCTACCATGCAGTCACGTCTATGATGCGAGAGGGGAGTCAAAGTCCCCAAGAGTCTTGTATAATGGTCTTCAATGATTCTGATATTTTCTTCTTCCGTATTCTAGGCAACGCCATTTTAGTCAAGCAATAGGGGGATCGATTCCCTGTTCTCATTCCTTTTAAGGATGCCACACATCTCTTTGGTGGGCTTGTCAACTTTGCCACACCACCACTGCTTAAAGAATATTTGCAAATTTTCCCTTTGTATTGCTTCCTCGTATCTCAGTAGAGCTCTGATTCTTCATAGACCCTTATGGCATTGAGCTTTTCCTTTCTTCACTTCCTCTTCGAGAGAGTCTATGATATAGAGCTTGTCTGCACCTATGCCAAATAGTCTGGAGCATCTTCCTGGTTCTTATCAGGATCTATAGTGGTTTGTTGACTACGCATATCCAGCTCTTAGTTGGGGAGGAGCAGGAAGTGAAAGCCTCCTTCCACACTTTGACATTTTCTTCATGGGTAGAGGGGAGAGAGAAGGAGGTTGAGCAGGCATGAAACCAAGGAGCCTTACGGGTTTCGGAGGGAGGTTGGAATGAGATAATGATCGGGTAGTGATCAGAGATGGCAAGGTCAGTGCATTGCGACAGGGAAGGATGGCCCCATAGATTGATAATGCTTTGAGCAATGTAGCTTCTATCAAGTCTAGCTTTCCTCAGGTCCTCACCCACTTGGAGATTTGAACATAAGAGTCCTTTCGAGTCTTTGAATCCGACTAGGTCCAAGTGGAGTTTGCTTTTGTCCCAAGTTTCTTTCTCTCGACCGTGTATGATCCATCCCTTGCCAGGTCCTCCACCATCTTAAAGTCATCGCAAATTAACACATATTGGGGGAGTGAGTCCATAGAGGCCCAGGTGTTTAGTCTCTCCAACTCCCCATTAGGGGCATACATGGAAACTAAGGTAAAACAAAAAGGGGCACAAAGGAGACTACAATCCACCTATGGCTCTTGTCTTCAATGCAGTTCTCAAGTTTTTCCAACCACAATTGATTTATACCAATTGTCCTCCCACTAGACCCCTGGGTGTGCAATGTCGTGAACAAAGCATGGGTCGGGGAGACATGACTGAGACGTTTATGGAGGTCTACTTCATCGATTTTAGTCTCTTGAATCCATATGAATTTAGGTTTTAGGCTAATGTCGTGAAGACATTGACCGATGATGATTGCTCTTGAGGAGATGAGTGGTTAATTTATTGCACTATTGGGGCTTTACTTGTAGAAGCTCTTCTAAGGTGAAAGAGAAATGCACCTTTGCCTTCTTCAACTCTTGTAGAGTGGTTGACACTTCCTCATAGGTTCTTTTATCCATACATCTCAATGTGGGAGCATGGAAGAAATATAATTCTTGTTCATAATCACCCATGTATGGAAGTGTGGTAAGGATAATTTCCTCATGTATCTCAAGGTCTCAATTAGATAGATTCTGAGATTCTATTTCTTGCTCCATCATTCTTTGGTTCATAGAAACATCTAGTTTTGTGAAACAAGGGATCTCTCCTTCCATCTTTTTCCGTCTATATTCTTGGACTTTGTCCCATAAGTCTTTTGGTGGCCGATTTGCTTCTACCTTAGGTATTAAGGAATAAAACACCATTGTTTCCAAACCTAAATGCTTTTCAAATGCTTCGGGTGGTTTTGCCTCTACTTTTTTTCAGTTGAAACTTTCTAAGCATTCCAAGAATGTCTTCTCTAGAATTCTCATCTTTGAAATGGATGGGATGGATTTTTCTAGCATAGTCTAAGGAATTTCAATAATCTCCTTACATATCTATAATCTTGCTTTCTCCAAATCTCCTCTAGAGTAAAATTGTTCATGATGCTTTAGATTAGTTCTTTCCTCTTTCTAGATTGATAAGCTTCAGCCACATATGTAATTGTTTAGGCATTGGATCTACTAGAATTTATCGTGCTTGGTCCTTCATTTTTTCTTTCTTCACCACATAATTGTTGAATTGAGTAAATTCTATGTCTTGGGAAGAATTTTGTTTTTATTTTGTCGAATTCTTCATCCATTTGCTTTTGATTTTTCCTCTTCTTGTTTTGCATTTTTTATCTTTTGTTCTTTTAGAACTCTCTAACAATTCTCCAATGTCTTTACCCACTATGGTGAGCATTCTTATTTCTTTTAAATTATGGCACTCTTCGGTCCTTGATCACTAATGACATTGTTGTATTTAGCTTTAGATCTTGTAATATGTTTTAATGGAAACATGTACTCCTTATCACTACAAGACGACTCAATTACTTCCAAAACGTTGATCTAAGTAGTGGAAGATGTTGTAGAGGGATTCTTGGGAAAACACTTGAACAAGTGTTCTTTTCCACAATCACTACAATCACCTTGCCATGTGTTTTGAGAAGGTGGGTGGTAGGGAATTGTGTAGGTGTCACATATATTATGTTTCATATTCCATTCCATATGAATCACCATCGAAATCATATTCATAGTATTTATATTCATAATTTGCTTCACACTCCATGGGATTATGGTCAAAGGAATAATAATCACTATATCCATGCTCATTGCTTTGACTTATGTTCTTTGAGCTTGTCTACATGGTTACATGTAATACTACTCTCTCTAGGTTCTCTTCGAGTTGTGTGTACTTGACTTAGACTATATTTTGAGGGTGCCATGGTTGTTGTCCCAATTGTGGTTGACGTTAAGTATAACCATGATACTCATATGGTCTCTAAGCCAATAAATTCTCCTTGATATGGATAATAGCTTGGAGCCTCCCTAGCATGTTCCCTAACTAAATATACATAAGGTCCATGTGGAGGACATTGTTGGTGTCTCATTTGTTGGTTGTAAGGGAAAATAGTAGTGTGATTGGTATACTTATGTGCAATGTGGTGGTAAAAATTTGTTCGTTGCATAGGTAGTCTTCCATATAGGTATTGTTGTGGTTGCAGAGGTACGCCTCTTCCACAAGCATGATATTGGATGATCCTTTGCACAATGGAAACATCGCTTGAGTATTCGAATACACATGAAGTAATCATAATAGGGCTGTTATCCCTATTGTTTTTAAAAACTAGCTTAATGGCAACGAAGTCTTCTAAATTTTCAACATTCTTGGATTGGATAAACACACTACTAGAAGTTTCATCACACTTCATTGGAGTGTGAGGAATCTTCAGGTCATCAGCTAGGTTATCCTCCAAATCTATTCATTCCCTAAGACACACTCTCATTGCAATTTTCTCTCATCTTTCACATGTGAAGGCCTAGAGAAAACACTCTTGGTGAAGGTAGCGAGAATTTTCTCAGAACTCCAAGAAAAGTCAAGGATAACAAAGGGAGTTCACATTCAAATTTTGGAAGAAATTAAGAAGGTAGCAATCAAAGATAGTCAAATCTTGAAAATTATGGCAAGAAACTCATTGTCAAAAAACCGTAAGAAAATTCATGAATTTCTAAATGCTAACAACGACAATCTAGCCTGAAATTCACTTGTAGATGGATTATGTATCACATTGATATGCCCATGAGCATTTTGTAAAAATATGATTTTTCTACTTAGAACCTAGAAAATCTTTTAAAGGAATTTTTGTTAACCATGTGGAATGTATCAAGATCATATAAGGCACATATTTGTACACATTTTCAAGGCTTTCAATTCTTTCTACCAACCTTAGTGTCATCTTGCAAACTTCCAATAGTAGTCAAACGTTTATAAGGAGATCTAGATGGGAGGTTTTGCTGCATATTCTTGAAGAGAGGTTTGAAAACATATCGCTATAAATAATCATTCTAATCAAAGCATATATGGAGGGTCAAAGAGAATAAATGGATTTTTTTAGGATCACGATAGTTTTATATATTAAGTAGATTCGACGCTTGAAGGATTTCCACATGGCAAAAGATAATTGATCCATGTTTTATGGTTAGGATGAATGACATTCAAGGATGGAGATGAACCAAAGGTAAAAGAAAGGACAATCCACGAGTTTCTCTTCACCTCAATAAGTGGTATTTTAATGGCGAAGAGAAATTATGCAAAATTTCTCAAAGAAAGCAGCTAATTTTATCCAAATCCTTCTCAACATTAATCTGATGGTCTAGACCTTCCTAGCTCCAAGGGTGGAGAATGAAGGCATTTTTTGTCTCTTCCATTGTCCTATATTCGATGTGAAGAATCAAGCCTAGCCATCCATTTGATGAATCGAATGTTTATAACAGAAACTAGTGAATCCTAGGGTTGCGAGTTGATTTTTCCATGATCCAAGGGCCTAGATTCATTTAGAAACTATAAAAAAAACCCTTCCAAACTTATTGACGATCAATTTTAGGCATCCATAGGGCCTTTCTAGCACATGGGCTCCTTGTCATGATCACCCATGGTTCATCATGTGAGGATCCAAGGTGGGCTACTAAGAGCATAGCTCCTATATTCAAATTGAGTTGGACTTCCAAACTAGTATAGAAGTATAAACTCAATGGTTTCTTTGTGTTTTCTCACCTTGAATGGAGCACGTGAGTGAGTTAGACTAAAATTAATACGTGTTATACTTCCTTAGATAGATGCCGCATTCCTACCTAGATATAGGGTCAATAAAGTGGTTCTTATCCTCTCACATGTGGCATTTAGTTGAACTATCATGGTGTAGGGCATTCAAATTTCCTTTGACCATGACATTGCCTAACTCAATGTACCATGATGCTCATGTACATGTATTTCATGACAATCTCTTTAAATTCAAGTCATGTTGTCTCTTAAGTTTTTTTACATGTGTCCTCTTGAATATTTGTATGTGTGAGAAGGCTCCAAAACTTTGGGTGAGACGATTTAGGATTTTCTATGGATTTGTGAGATAATTCTCTTTAAATTCATAATTCAGGACCTGCATTCCTACATACTATCCACAAGCACCCATGCTTGTGTATTGATCTTGAAGGTATCTAAGAAGCTTCTTATGGACCATTCTTTCCTTTAAGATTGGCTCATGTTTATGTTTTTTATTACTATCATCATAAAGTTACATTTACTCATGTTGGAAGTGTCTAAGAATCTCCTTATAAACCATTATTTCTCTGAATATTGATTCATGTGTATGTTTTTTATTGTTATCAGCATTCATGTGCATTTATTAATCTTGCATTCATACATTCCCATTCCCGCATTCAAATCATTATATATCTCCTCCCCATAACCACCTTTTACATAAATACATACATCACTTTCATAATCATACCATTTCAAAATTTTGAACACTCATTAGTAATTATTATACACCCTGAGTGTATTGCCATGAATAGACCCGTTTCGCTTGGTTAAGGATCACCTCCATATTTGCACCTGACATGAAACACTTTGCTCTATTTGCTTCTGGTATTGTTGGGAGGTTGTGATCCATATCCTATATTGCAAATTTTTCATCATCATGATATCATCCTTTTCATTCTTCAGTGTGGCATTAGATTTCTCACAATATCATGCACATCTTTATCCTTAAATGAACACATTCATGAGAGATCTAGAGCATCGTACGCCACTTGCATATGCACTCAAGATGGAGGGGGCACTCAAATCCTTCTTTGTTGAGAAACAAGTTTAAATAGTAGTCTCTTATATGTTGAAAAACAAGGGAAAATTCACTGGAATGAACATTAAAAACTACTTAGATTTGTTTGTGTTGGAGCAAACAATCTCCAAATCCACCTCTCATAGCCCTCCTTATTTTTCATAGAAAACCTCATAAGCATTTTTCTGTACGACCCTAGACTTAAGAAGTATGTTCATTTGACTCAACTCTTAGAGGCTTATGGTACAGTTTCCATATTAACTCAATGATACCAAATGGATGCGCATGACAAATGATGGAATTCCATAAATCACGGGAATCAAATCCATATGTCACTTTTAACTTTGAGAAAGAAGAATGCATGGGGTGGACTCTACGTCTTAAAATACTTGTATATATACATGAGTAACTAATGGAACATCTAGGGGACGCTCTCTGTTCATGATACATCTCTTGTCATCTGCCCCATTACATCTCTCTCGCTCTCTCTCTCCTTGTCATAAGAGAGATAATTCCAAGGTGCAACAGTGAGAGAGATATTTTTTTTCTATCTCTAATGCATTGATGTGTGTGTAGTACTGCATCATTTTCTGATTTACTGTTTGTGTACAATGTGTGCATACATCAATATTTGTGTAGCTCTAATCTTACGTATTCATCATATCATCATGTAATAGTGCCCAATTCGATGATGAGACATACACATGCATGTAGAGTCCAATGTTGGACTATTCTTATCAATGTAAGAAGGATGACATCTCGATTCCATTCGCAACATCTTGCCCGTTAGAGGATCATCCTGTGTGTTGTTAAAGTAATCATACATATGCAATTAGTCATGCTCTGACGATGTTCTTATATGCAGGTAATATACGTCTGCTGCGCATCAGTTTTTGACACTTAGTGTATTTATGCCTAACATCGTGATAATCTATTGCTACGAATTGATGACAATATCTCAATATTACATATATGTTGAGAAGTCCTATTTTTACAAGAAGACACCTATATGGCAGCGCTCATATATCTGTGCATAGTCCATAAGTGTGCACATCTTCATTATGATTCCATAAGATCTTTATACTTGTTTATATGGCAGTAAAATACTTTATGAGCATGACTAAAATATATGTTATCATTCTGTGATCTGAGTCTATATACACAATTAATATGTCTTCTTGAAGGTGCTGCCAGTAGTTCGAAAGCCCTAAATATACAATTATAGGTGGAGCTTACAATTGGTACCGATAACGTTGAAAGGTTGCTGGTACACATGATGCATATCAAAATTGATAGCAGTGCATATTGAATCCCTGTCATGACTTATAAAGTCAATTACTCGAGTTAAAGACACAATGTCTCAAACTTATATTAAGTCGAGTTGCATATGTCTATGTGTGTCATATGCAAGTTGCACATACTCATACATATCTTCATTGTTCAAGCTTTGGTGGCACACTATCATTTCG
Organism: Ceratopteris richardii; assembly: GCA_020310875.1. Taxonomy (NCBI): domain Eukaryota; kingdom Viridiplantae; phylum Streptophyta; class Polypodiopsida; order Polypodiales; family Pteridaceae; genus Ceratopteris; species Ceratopteris richardii. The sequence continues at coordinate 130,777,243 of CM035422.1, read as the reverse complement.
GACTGGATGCAAGTTGCACATCATCACTCTCCCTGCAGAAGACAACAAGGTTTTCACTACATCTTTTGTGTGCAAATCACGTAAATATATTTACTTTATGAAGTGCATTCACATATACAAGAAGATGTTACTTATACAAACTTGAAAGGCATTTACATGCAAATCGTTTGTATATGAGGGTTCATATGCTATTATGAACATGAGTATCTTTGTAAGAATACTCCTTTTGTATTTATATGGAGAACACAATGAAGTTAATTCTTTTCATGATGATTCAATTGGGACCATATTTTTGCTTATGTGTAATTCTTGGAGTATTTCACTACTCTATACTCCATACGTTTTCGCATCGTGATCATTTCCACACACTTAGAGTGGTATCAGAGGCATCTAGAGCCAACGAGAGCTACTCAAACTCTTTAACAACCGTTGTCAACACTTCATTATTTGGCATTTGTCTATGGAGCGAGTGGATCAACACTCATTGAAGGAAGGTATTCAAATCAACACTACATCAACAGCCTATGCTATGTGTGTTACATGCCACACATATCTTACATGGATTCAACTCAAGTGGACATACAGGTGGATGCAACTTGGTGGTTTCTATTGGAAGATACTTATGTGAGAGATTATATGAAAATTCTTATGATCATCTTCTAAATTCAAGTCTCTTGATTTATTCATATTTATGCATCATTTGATTTCATGGCTATTCGATATGTTATGGCTACATGATTTGTAACTTGGAGCGTACTTTAGGCCTCAACCAAGCACTTCATTGCATACTACACTTGCTATACTTGAGGCATGTGAAAGCTTATGATCATGAAGCCTGTAGTAAACACATTTGACTACACAACTCACCCATATTCGAAATCTAGGTTTACTTTCTTGCAACATCAACCATGTAAGAAGATGAAGAAGTTTCAAGCCCTTGAGCTATACTTGCAGTTCAAATTGCTATATGGAAGCATCAAGGATAATGAAGATTATTATTCGACCAAGTGACCTTCAAGCATGTGTCCAAACCTATTTATGTTGTAATCTTTATGAAACCTTATTTTTCAAAAGTATTTCCATTGTATCTCTTGCACCAAGAAACTGAGATATCATATGTATGATATACTCAATTCAACAATTCAAGGAAGAGCAAGGATAAAGCTATCTCTCATATTTAATATGTTGAGAATGTATTTGTATGATTACTATGTTAGCTGATGATTGAAGCTTGGAAGATGATTCAAATTCAAAGGGCAGGAAGCAATGCATTGAATAATCGACATCAATGAAGGTAGCATCATCAAATCATAAAGAAAGCATAGAATGAAGATGAAATCTCAAAGGACTCAACACTAGAAGATTATTAAAGAAAACAAAGAAGGGTTGGAAATCAAGGCGCAAGGCAAGGCTCTTCATCAACTACAAATGATTTCAAAATGAAGATATCAAGAAGGTGTACACAACCTACAAAGCCAAAGGATCAAATTGGTGGTAAAATCAAAATCTCCTATTCACAAATTCCTAGTGATTGAAGATCAATTAGTTCATTTCAGGAAGGCATTTTTCCATTAAAGTACTCATTTGGTATTGTTCATCAATTTGGTATCTTTCTTGATAGAATTTCATTTTTTTTGATCCTTGTGCACTTAAACCCATGGTTAGGATAAATGCTCTTATAGTTTTATCTTGAGGAATACCCATTCTTTAGCATCAACCCCTTATAAACCTTCTCATAGGATTTCATATTTCAATGATCATCCCCTTTGTAAATTGTTTATCTACCACATACATTTGTATCAAAAGAATATCTTAAACGGTATCTCTTATACCCCTAGTCCATCCCATATTAGCTTGTCAAAGCTATGCCTCTCTTTTTTGAGACTTGTACACACAAATACTACTTGTATTTGCAGCCAAGTGCTACTCAAGCACTCTTTCCTTTATCAAAGAAGCTTGAAAGGAGAATGTTCAAAGTCTCCAAGGCAAAGATCAAAGAAGTCACTCTTCAAAGGCTTACCTATTTGATGGAAAGGATTACATTGAAGCCCACTTATCCACATCGATTGGAAGAAGTAAAAGAAGCCATTGGCTAAAAGAAGACTTTCGCATAGTGGGAAGAAGAAGGACATGCATTCAATGCACTCAATCAAAGAAGAAGATTTCCACATAGCACAAAGAAAAAGGATGAGCATTCAATCAAAGATGAAGGACATTCATTCAAGAAGACTTCCTCATAATAGGAAGATGAAGGAAGTTCTTTCAACACACTCATAAAAAGGTAAAGAAGGGTATTCCACTTGAAGTCTGATAAGCACTTTATATGTGCTCTCCTAAGTGAGTAGGACGTATATTTATCTACAAGAGAAAAACTTTGGATAGACTCTCATGCATTAAGATTCATACTAAAAGACTTGATAAAGGCTGCATATTATCACAAAAATCACATTCTCTTTGTAAAGCACAGTCAAGGTAGTCATGGTGGATCAAACTTCCTTTATCATCAACCAATGTAAAGGACCAACATGTATAGTTAGGTAGAATACAAGTGGTGTGAGCACTTGATAAATAGTTATGGTAGAATTGTTCTACACACATAGAAGGTGAAATCACAAATGGAGAATAATCAAGAAGCTGGGATCTTGATTAGATTCATTTCTTTATGAAAACTATCAAACAAGTGAAGGAATATAATAAGTCTATAGCTAGAGCCTTGCTTGTTCCAAGATGAGTGTGAAAAACCACAACCTCTGAACTTTGCATTAGGACAAAGTTACATTGTTATACATAGATGGCCAAAGCCATAGGTAAAGCCTTTTGTTTCTTTGTAACTTTTTTTTAAAACTTCATTATGTACTTGGTCCAAGTCATCATCATCATGAGCTTCCTTATTTGAAGTCTTTTATATGTATCAAGAACTATCATACAAAAAGAACTATCAGATCAAAGGGGAGTTACTGTTGGAGATCTACCACATGAAGAAAGGACTACATTCTTGAAGGTCAACCACATCAAGCAAGGACTACAAATATTAGGAGAAGATAAACCACAACAAGGACTACCAACTTGAAGAAAAGATCAACCAGATGAAGTAAGGACTACACTCAAGCAACGACAACACTCTTGAAGAAAAGATCAACCATACACAATGATAAATCGAAGGAATTAATCAACAATCAAAAGGAGCTCTCTAGATCAAATGATCAAGAAAAGCCGTCACGGTCAAGAAGGAAGATATCATCAACAGTCTTGAAAGATAATCAATCCAATGGAAAGGCTATACTTCGACATTCAAGGACTACATCAATATGAAAGAGTCTATATATTGAATAAGAGGATGAAGAAGAATAACATATGAAGAACAGAGCAAAGATTACAAAAGAAGGAAGTAGAACAAAAAAGAAGAGAATATTCAAAGACAAATGAATAACTAAAGATCAAAGGGAGTTAGCTAAAGGAGAAGCAAGCAAAGAGAGAGGGGAGAAAACATCAAATATGATCGGTAGAATTTGAAGATTCAAGGGGAGCTGTTGGAGCAAACAATCTCCAAATCCACCTCTCGTAGACCTCGTTTTTTTTCATACAAAAGCTCATAAGCATTTTTCTATATGACCCTTGACGAAGTATGTTCATATGACTCAACCCTTAGAGGCTTTCCATATACTTTCTTTATGACCCATCACGTACATTAGATAAAGTAAAAAAAAAAAGAGAGTTTTTTCCACGTAATAGGCAAACTAGTGAGTACAACTCCTTAACTCAAGGATACCAAATGGATGCGCATGAAAAATGAAGAAAATCCATAAATCAAGGCAATAAAATCCATATGCCATTTTAAGAAAGAAGAATTCATGCGGTGGACTCTGCGGCTTAACGCACTTGTACATATTCATGAGTTACTAATGAAAAATCTGGGTGACGCTATCTGTTAATGATACATATGTTGTCATCTGCCCCATAACATCTCTCTCTCTATCTCTCTCTCTCTCCTTGTCATAAAAGAGATAATTCCAACGTGCAACACTGATGGAGAGATTTTCTAATCTCTCTAATGCATTGATTTGTGTGTAGTACTGCATCATTTATGATAGATTGTGTGTAGTACTGCATCATTTTATGATAGATTGTTTGTGTGCAATGTATGCATGCATCAATATTTGTGCAGCTCTAATCTTATGTATTCATCATATCATCATGCAACAATGCACAATTTGATGAGGAGACATGTGCATACATGTAGAGTCCAATGTTGGACTGTTCTTATCAGTGTGAGAATGATGACATCTCGATTCCATTCGCAACATGTTGTCCGTTAGTGGATCAGCCTGTGTGTTGTTAAAGAAATCATAAATATGCAATAAGTCATGCTCTAACGATGATGTTATACGCAAGTAATTTACGTCTCATGCGCATCAGTTTTTGACACTTACTGTATTTATGCCGAACATCCTGATAATCTATCGTTAGAGATTGATGACAATATCTGAGTATTACATATATGCTGAGAAGTCATATTTTATAGGAAGACACCTATATGGCAGCGCTCATATATCTATGCATAGCCCATAAGTGTACGCATCTTCATTATGAATGCATAAGATCTAGATACTTGTTTATATGACAGTAAAATATTTTATGAGCATGATTAAAATATATGAAATCATTCTGTGATCAGATTTTATATACACAATTAATATGTCCTCTTGAAGTTCCTACCAATAGGTTGGTGCCTAGTAATATCCTTGAAGGCATTTTTCAAGTAACTTATTTTTTTATCTAGAACCCACACAAAAGTTATTTGGATAGTCTCAAAAGGAGATAATACTATTTGGATCATTACGTAAATAAGGCATTTATCATCAATGAACTTTCCATGATAATCTAGTCTTGGCTATTACGAATGAGAAGCCCATAAACTTGGCCAATAAGGGCAAGATGGTTGACTACGTAGCGAAGGCCATCAATGGTAGTAGAAAAAAATCAATGAAGCAAGAGGGAAAGGGTACAAGGTGAGATTAGTTGCCAAAGGATGCTCACAAACTCATGGTATAGACTATGAGGAAACATTCTCACTAGTTGCAACACTACATTTAGAACATTGATAAGTGTACTTGGTTCAAGAAATTGGAGACTCCTCCATCTTGATGTGAAAAATGATTTCCTAAATGGTTGGATAAGCAAAGAGGTTTAATTGTCACAACCACGAGGTTTTGAAAACCCTCATCATGCATCTTATGTTTGCAAACTTAAGAAGCATTGTATGGATTTAAACAAGCTCCTATAGCTTGGAGTTATAGGTTGGTTACATACCTTCAAGATCAAGGGTTCAAATCTAGAAACTCAGATTCTTCTTTATTCATCAAAAGGGATCACAATGAGGTTATCTAACTATGTGTATATGTAGATGATATTATTGTGACATGTGATTATTTGAATGGCATTCAATGGATCAAGAGACACATGCAAGAGGAGTCTTAAATCAGTGAATTAGGTGAGCTCACACATTTCTTAGGTATTCAAGAGATTTATATAGATTAATGGATGTATCAAACTCATAGAAGATACATTGAAGACCTACTTCTCAAGTTCAAAATTGAGAACACAAGGTTTGCACGTACAACTTTGTAATTGAACCCATAAACTAAGTGTTGATGAAGGTGAGCAGATTGATGATCCTAAAGAGTTTCAAAGATGATATGGTAGCTTGATATATGCTTCTCACCCAAGATGAAACATATCATATAGTATGGGAGTTTTGAGTCAGTTCATGCACTCACCTAGACGCCCACACATGGATACTAGAAATAGAGTACTCAAGTACCTTAAACAGACACTTAATGAAGGTATCTATTCCTTACTCTTTAGATTTAGATATCAATATCTATTCGAATGGAGATTGGATAGGAGCAAAGGATGATAGAAGAAGTACCTGTGGATACTTAGCATTTGGAGCTCAAAATTGGTGTCATGGAATCCTAAGAAGCAACCAATAGTTGCTTTATCTTCAACTCAACCAAAATATAGAGGTCTGACTATTGCAACTCAAGAAGTAGTATGGCTCAAGGAATTCTACTCAAATTTGGGACTTGTAATTTCCAAACCCCATTTACTTGGACATAATGTAAGCTCCATGCATCTAGCTACAAATCCATTTTTTCATGCATGGACAAAGCACATATAAGTCCATTACCACTTTGTCAATCAACCAAAAGCTAGATATGACTTCAACTTTCTCTTCTCCTAGATTGTAGGAAAAGATTCCAATCAATTTAAACTACTAAACCACAAAGAAAAGGGTGTGGTCATATCCTCACAAGTCTATGTAAGGACTCCAAAACATTTCTACATGAATTATATTGTTGTTTTCAAGCAATAGATATACTCTTTGAGCATTGCTTGGTGTCATTTCTATTCTCTAGTCTTTCCTCAAACTCAATCATCTTGCAGAGATAGGTGCTCTATCTCTAGAGTCCAAATCCAAATTTTAATCAATCATTCATAAGATGTAAATGTCTAGTTTTTACCTAAAAATTTTCAAGTCATTTGATTCATTACTTTCAGAAAAACTCAAGTTTTCAAATCTCAAGGTCATTCTTTGCACATCATTAAAAAAACAAGTTGACAACACTTTAGTGTTAAGGTGATTAATACTTCATTGGATGATATAAATAAGGGATTTTTATGCATTTTAGCAAGCCAAATCTATGTAGGACACTTCATTAAGAGTATATTTTCCAATTGTTGTTGTGCTAGCTACTCTCAGTGTTTGAAGGCACAACTTCCATCCATTTTTAGAAGGTTTTTGTGAGCTAGTCAAGGTGCAAGTTATTTGTTTTGCATCAACTTCTTCTTGTTGATGTTCCAAAGTACCTATTTAGTTTTATTGCATTAACCAAAAGCATACAAGGTTTACTTTACATATCCAAAAAGCTAGGGCTAGTCCTATGTTGGTTTGTTGTACCAAATTCACCACTTGAAAACTTAACTTTCCAAGCCTCTCTAAGCTTCTCCAACTTCTTTTAGTGGTATTAGAGCAGCTTCAAGATGGGAGATGGCTTTCCCTAAATGATTGAGAGGCTTGATAGACATAATCGTGCTGCTTGGCAAATCAGAATGGAGGCTTATTTGCAAGGATGAAATCTATATGGGATTGTATCAGGTGATGAAACAATGTCTATTCCAAGATCCAAAGAATGACCTACTCAAGAGGAAACAAATAAGATCACACTTTGGTGTGCAAGGGATGATCAAGCACGGTCATACATACTCAACGCTATTTTGGATTTTCTATTAACACATATTAGAGCATGCAACACATCTTGAGAGACTTGGGATGCCGTAGAGAGTTTCTTTTTTGCTAGTAGAAAAGCACTTTCATCAGAATCAAGGAAAGCAATTAAACAAAAGATTATAAATCTTGACAATTTATAATCAGAAGATGAAGCTTTTATGGTTTCAGCTACAATATGATCTTTAACTTTTTCATTCTCTACTAAAACTACACTATCCTCACTCGCTGATTTGTGTAGTACTATTCTCTAGTGAAGCAGGTAAAAACGTATCTAAAATAAAAGAGCTATCTATTTCCTTTTTACTTGAAGTCTTACTTGTAGATGCAATATTCGTATACATGAAAAGGAAATCTCTATGGTCCATATGGAAGTGCAGTTCTATACCTACAAATAGCGTCTAAATATGAAGGTAAAATTAATTATTTGTTAGTTATTCTATCTTTAATGAGATCAATTATGGCGTCTTGGTTTTGTTGTGGAAGATTATTTCTTTTTAAGGTTGGAGGAAACAAATCTTCCCTATTTTTTGGTTCAGGTAAGACAATTGAGATTAATGGCAAAACTCTAGACAAGTTACGATCATGTAAGGTTTCATCCACCACTCGATCTTTAATTATTTCTATTACTTCTAATTCATTACTAATCTCGTCTTCACTGATTTGAGTAAACATACGTTCAATAGGTGTGGGTAAAAAAGTTCCTAAAATAGAAGAAATATCTATTTCTTTATTTTTAGTAGCAGACTTACTTGTTGATGCTATATTTTTAGCCATAAGAAAGTGTAATATCAGAAATTAATTAAAATGTATAGTGAAGTGCTAAAACTTTAGAACTAAAATTAGTCCTATAAAAATGCTTGTAAAAAGTTCTAATACAGCTTTTAGAGGATATTCCTATACAAAATCTTAATACCTAAATTTATATTTCAAAGATCATATAATGAACTAGAATCAGCGGCATGAAAGCAACTTCTATCTCATAATTCTCGTCAAGTCCTCTTCAAAGATCGTCAAGTTTCCTTCACAATGATCTGTAGAAAAGATGATTTGGAAAAAAAATCATTCACAATACATACATATATACTTCCACATAAATGTATGCGCACTTTCTTAAGAGACACTTAGAAGATAGATGCTCATGCAAGCTTCACTTAAGTCACAAGAATTCTATACATACTTAGTGCTAAAATTAAGTTCACTTATAATTCAATATACGTACAGATATATTTGTATTTGGTATTTAATTGTTAATATGAACTAAGTAAATAACCATAAATATATATAGTATATTAAATACTTTGGATGTTTAATATCTTTAACCTAATATATAATCATATAACATAACATATTAATTATTAATTAAATCATATAACCTATTTTATAGAGTCATTAAAATATAATAATCCATTATTAATTTAGAGGTAAAGAAATATCCTCATTTACTTACTTATTTATAAGGTTAAAACATATAAAAATTTATCTATAATATGATAGGATATCATATAGACTTAAGGACCCACACACTTTAGTATTTATAAGATAATTCTATAAAGGTTAAAACAACTCATACCCATACATACGATAAAATAAGTATTGTTGATCACTTTTATATGTCTATACATAGATTTGCATGGATACAAATTCATGGTTAATCCCACATATTACATACACTAGAAGTTCTTATAATTATATGTAACCAAGCACTTAGCGTGAAACATACTCAACACATTAGGGGTTTCTAGGATTTACAAAGAGGTAAACACATAGTGTTTAACCCACACATACTTTAGGGTTTAAACATTTCTACAGAATACATTCACATAAATGGATTCAACTTTTGAAGCACATCAAAGACTAATATCTTATCATTTACATGAAAGTTCATATGCATAATCATAAGCATTAGGACTAACAAACATTAACATACATTCTTACCCATTCTCATGCATTTACATACATACACAACCATGCTTTTATTCAACTTATTTATTATCTATACCTATTTCAGACTTCATAAAAATTAAGGATTCTAGATAATGAGGTCTTCACTTAATCCAGCACTTCTTGTTTTTGTTATCTAGAGGTACTCAAGAGAAAAGTTTAGTCAATTTAAATCAACACATTAAAAAATATGTGAGAGAAATAACAATTAATCGACTTTGAATCAAAACATTTTTATTTTTCCATATGTTAATTCAATTGAGGAAATCCTTCCAACAAGGCATACATGAGGAACTACCAATGTTTCTCCCTCTAGTGTACATAATCACCACGAATACATCAATGCCATGTATGAGTATGCCATCGAGGATTCTTGTCGTCTAGACCTTCGTTTATGTCTGTAAATATGTTCACTACTTACGATTAGCATGAGTGCATGACACAACAAGTAAGTCATCCTTAAATTCTCTTCTACCATTAAGAAATAGATATCAAAATAGAAGAGCCAACTTTTACGATGGGAGAGGGAGTAGAAGCTATAGAGCATAACATTGATAGAATTTTTTTGTACTAGTTTAAGATATTATGATCATGGGTTGGTGGAACTCAAACCGATTGCTCAAAATTCTTCATAATACATCAAGATCTGCATTCCCCTAATTTTTGTCCATGGGTGTTGGGTTTGAACTTGCGTACGAAGAGAGCCTTTCTTTTACATTATATCTCTGAATACTTCATAGTAGCCAACTGCAACAAATAAAAGGAGGTTTTATTCAGATCTTGACACAAAAAGGTCTGATTTAAATAGGTAAAAGATCAAGGGAAAATAATTCAAAGAGGGTTGGAAGATATATTTAAAGGAAACAGGTAAAAGAGAGATGTGTGTGAATGAAGGATGTGTGCACACAAAACCTTTAGTAGTTGATCCACTTTGTTAATGATCCTTAGTGCATTGATCGATGTTGCTGTCATCTTCATATAAGTTCAATCATTAATTGCCGAATTTGGAGAAGGTTGTTGGAACAAAGAATTCCCAAATTGATGATTATGAAGAATTTTAAGCAACTCACGAATCATAATGAAGCCAAAGAAGTCAGTGAAGAAAGTGAAGAGATCTCAGAAATGTAGCTTGTATACATATGTGTATTACATATGAAAATTCTTATACTATGAGGATAGATGATCATTAGAATGATAAGGAGTAATGTAGTAGATGTCGAATGAGTCTAGAATCATATGTGTTCAAGTCAATAATCTAAAGAAATGAGTGTGAGAGTCATTAGAAGCCAAGTGTCCATGAGATAGATGTATAGAGAGTCATCTCCATGAGTTAGCGTGGAGTCTTTCTCTGATTTCTCTCAACCTCATTAAGTGGATCAGGAAATCTTTTGTACACACTTAATCTACAAGTTAATCAAGCTATATTCAAAGTTTCTTGGTCTTATTGCTTTCAATTTGTGTGTATGATCAATAGGAACATGTATATGTAAAGCCTACAAATAGAACTCTCGAAGTCCCGTACTTTTTTGTGTCAATGTTTTGCTTGAATCTCAGTGCAAAATGAAAGTTTTTTGATGAATGAGCATTCAAAATCTAAGCTGGAAGGTAAAGAATCTATGGCTAAAAGCATTTAGCAAAATAGGACTTGTGCTATGAGAAATCAACCTTAGAAGTTGACTATGTCAAAGTCGCTTGTTCAGGAAGATAGTTTCTAACATATCTTTGATCTTAATGATCAAATCAGAGTTTTAATGATTCTTTTGAAGGTCTAATAGTTGATATTGTTGCGCAAAGCTAGTGTGGAGATATGTGAATCATTAGATTGAAGAAGTTTGAAGTTATGAGCAGGTAATGAAGTTAAATTCTGAAGCAAACTTCTTGAAGAAGAAGAAATTTCACTCAGAGAAGTGATAGTGAATGATGTTGTAAATCAAGGTAACCTTTGTGTAAAGTTTGGTGTATGACTGATATAGAGGTGTTCTTAAATCACTATAGATCAAGCCTTTGGAGATTAAGAGGTCTCTATAAGTGGTATGAGAGTAATAAAGAGCAATAAAGAGCATTGGAAGTCCCGACTATTGCAGACATTGAAGTCTCTTCTAATTGAAGGTGGAAAAGATTAAATTCTTGAAGAAAACTTGATGAAGTGTAAAGATTGAGCTTGAAAGGATCTGAAAGACTGAAGCTTTACATTAAAGGTACAAATTATACTCATTCATCCTAATATTTGCAGACAACAAAAATCAAAGATGAGTGGGATAAACTGCCGAGTGGTTAGGTCCACGAGTCGCATTTGATTTTAGCATACGCTGACATGTGTAGATAAAGAATAAATAAATTAAATTAAAAGCAAAAATATGAAGGATGAGTTGGGATGAATAATTAAATTGAAGAAAAATATAATAGAAGTAAAAGAAAAATAAAAAAAGGTTTGGTGGGGGTCCGGACGACGGGAAATTAATAGGAAAGCTAGATTGTAGTTTCATAAATTGACTTAGTAAGGATTGCTATATGCATATGCTTAGGATGGGCTACTGAATCTCACCAGGTTAAGTTAACAAAAGAGCTAAGAAGTTTTCAATTCGCTCATGTAATTGCTAATGCATTAGTGTATCTTGATATGACGTATGTGATGTTTGTGTCTACCTCCTTCTCTTAATTTAAGCCACCTTTAACGCAGTTTCAAATTTAAAATGGAATTTTCTTTAAGATGTGTTTATTTGGTATGAATACTTGATGCTTGCTTGTGTTTATTGATATGTATGCAGGTTGGCATATCTAGAGGATGCACATGTTTAGAAGGGGTGGATGTGGTCGTGATATGGAAATCAATTTAGCAAAAGAATGAAAAATAACAACCGGAAGCTCATTCAAGGTTGGCTTAACAAGATATTGAGAAATAATCAAAGCATATTCAACTAGATTCAAATGACGAAAAGAGTTTTCATCCCATGGAAACAAAAAGCTTGTTGATTTTTGCCCTTGGAAGCTCAATCTATTTCATATTGACATCTGTTTGAGAGAATATATATATATATATATATATATATATATACACACACACACACACACACACACATATATATATATATATATATATATATATATATATATATATATATATATATATATATATATATATATATATATATATATATATATATATATATATATATATATGTGTGTGTGTGTGTGTGTGTGTGTGTATTCATGTCTATATTTATCAAATGGATGTACTTGTGTCCTTGTTTCCATTATAACCGAAGTGATTTGGACATATAAGATTGTAATAATGACTTGATATCTAAATAAATACATGTTCTTACAAAATAGGTAAAAGTGAAAATATATGTGCATATGTACAAGCAAAATGCTTCTAGTCGATGCATGTGCCATGCTGTATGTATATCTTCAACAAGCTTATATTTTTTCATATAAGCTTGAGCAAGTGTGAATAATGTATTTTAAGTGCATCTTTATTGTTTACTTTACCCTGAATGCACTAGTGTGAGCATCTATGTTTAAATGCATTTGCATGGGAATATGTGTGTGATGTGAAATTAAAAACATGCATACATGTGCACATACATATATATAAAAAAGAAAGTGGCTTAAGAAAAACAAGAGGTCTCTGCTTCCTTTTTCTTTTTAGCATATTAAGCAGCTCGCGGGACTCAGACGGCTCTAGAAGGGAAGGTTTTGTATCGAAGAAGATGCCATGTTCTTAGAAAGGCAATTCTAGAGGGGAGGCATGAAAAAGAGGAGGGTCGACAAAGGAACAATGGTTCGAGGGTGACAGAACTCACCTAGACAGGGGGCTTCACTCACAAAAAAAGGGAGAGCTCCAATCATCTGGGGAAGATTTGTTGCTGCATGAGATAAAAGAAAAGGAAGAGCACCAAATTTGGAAATTCAACGACACGACCGGTACCTTCTCATCCCTGAGAGGAACTACAGAGCTTTGTTGCTACCATTGTGGAAGAAGGCACTAGATCATGTGACAATAAGAATTGATTTACTTCTACTATGAGACACTATCGTCGATGGGTGTGCAAGGACGCAGTTATTCATCCAAATAGATTCACGCTGACCTCACTGTGTGACTACACGCTAGGTGTTTCTTAGTGTGCTTCAAGATCTAAGATGTGTTTTCGATGTTTGGAAGTTAAAAGCTAGAGTTTTATAATCTATTTAAGTTTAATCTAAGAAACTAAAATTCATATGAAAGCACGTCTAGCATTTTGGTTTGTTGTTACGATAAGTTCTTCTTCAGTAATACAATTAGAAACTTCATCAGTAATACATTCTTTAATAATATCTACCTCGTCGTTTTCAGATTGAGTTTTCCTTTTATGGGAAGTTGGAAACACGATTCCTCTTTCATCAGAATCTGGGAAAGTAATTAAGGAGAAGGTTCTAAATCTAGACAATTTATAAACAGATAATGAAGAGTATAACATTTTAGCTACAATATGATCTTTAACTTTTTCTTTTTCTTCTAAAACTACACTATCCTTGCTCTCGTTGATTTTCGTAGTACTATTCTCTAATGGAGCAGGTAAAAGCGTATATAAAATAAAAGAGCTATCTATTTCCTTTTTACTTGAAGTCTTACTTGTCGATGCAATATTCATATACATGAAAAGTAAATCTCTATGGCCCGTATGGAAGTGCGTTTCTATACTTAGAAATACCCTCTAAATATGAAGGTAAAATTAGTTATTCGTTAGTTATTCTATCTTTAATGAGATCAACTATGACATTTTGGTTTTGTTATGGAAGAGTATTTCTTCTTAAGGTTGGAGGAAACAAATCTTCCCTATTTTTGGGTTTAGGTAAGACAATTGAGAGTAAAGGCAAAACTCTAGATAAGTTACGATCGTGTAAGGTTTCATCTACCCCTCGATCTTTAACTATTTCTATTACTTCTAATTCATTATTAAATCTCGTTTTCAATGATTTGAGTAAGCGTACTTTCAATAGGTGCGGGTAAAAAGGTTCCTAAAATAGAAGAAATATCTATTTCGTTTTTTTTTAGTAGCAGGGTTACTTGTAGATGGTATATTTTTTGACATAAGAAAGTGTAATATAAGAAATTAATTAAACTGTATAGTGAAGTGCTAAAACTTTAGAAGTAAAACTAGTCCTATACAAATGCTTGTAAAAAGTTCTAATACAGCTTTTAGAAGATATTCCTATACAAAAGCTTAATCCATAAATTTATATTTCAAAGATCATATAATGAACTAGAATAAGCGGCATAAAAGAAGCTTCTATCTCATAAATCTCGTCAAGTCCTCTTTAGTGCTCGTCAAGTTTTCGTCACAATGATCTGCAGGAAAGATGATTCGGAAAAAAATCATTCAGAATACACACATACATACTTCCACATAAATGTATGCGCAATTTCTTAACAAACACTTAGAAGACAGATGCTCATGCAAGCTTCAGTTAAGTCACATGCATTCTATACATACTTAGTGCTAAACTTAAGTTCACTTATAATTCAAAATACTTATATATATATTTGTGTTTGGTATTTAATTGTTAATATGAATTAAGTAACTAAGCATAAATATATATAGTATATTAAATACTTTGGATGTTTAATATCTTTAACCTAATATATAATGATATAACATAACATATTAATTATTAGTTAAATCATATATCCTATTTTATAGAGTCATTAAAATATAATAATCCATTATTAATTTAGAGGTAAAGAAATATCCTCATTTACTTACTTATTTATAAGGTTAAAACATATAAACATTTATCTATAATATGATAGGATATCATATAGACTTAAGCACCCATAAACTTTAGTATTTATAAGATAATTCTATAAAGGTTTAAACAACTCATACCCATACATACGATAAAATAAGTATTGTTGATCACTTTTATATGTCTATACATAGATTTGCATGGATACAAATTCATGGTTAATCCCACATATCACATACACTAGAAGTTCTTATAATTATATGTAACCAATCACTTAGAGTGAAACATACTCAATGTTGGTGCAATTCAAGCCTTCACAATTTGGCTTGGGTACTATCTTGAAGACTTAACATGTGAGAAGGACTATAGGAACTTATGCTTATAAGTTCTTACCATTTTATCTCTTGTAAAAGTCTTAGTGACTTGGCCTTTTATGTAATCACACCTAATTGATTGGAAGTTGTGGAAAAGGTTGTTGTTTAATTGAGAGAATATCTCAATCAACTTTTAGGTGAAAGATTCTAGGATATTGATTTGAATTCAAAATTCAAATGATCACTCAACCTCTATAAAAGATGAAGGAAAAAAGTCACGAGTGTGATCCTCACTTCAGCTCATTTCCCGAGGCATATTACCATTGTATCTCTGTGTGTGTGAGTGCTACATCTTAGCCTACACCACAATACCTCATTTAGCTATGCTTATCAGGCTAATGAGATTGTACAATTACATCAATCAATAGACAACTCTGTGTTTTTCTGAGTTATCTTCTCCAAGTCTGTCAACTTCCAAGAGGCATAGCTCAGTGCCTACTGAACTAAATCAAGTGATTCAAACCTTTGGGAACCAGCTCCAAGCATACTACATGCCTACAAAATTTTAAGGTCATTGGATCAGCCATCTCGGAGAAATCTTGCTCGAAGTGGTCTCTGGTATTTCTCTACACATCTCCTAAAAGGTCGGGGGTGACTCTAATTTTGCTAAACTTATTTCTCAGTGCATAGATTATCAATTTGAGTGATTCCACTTGCAAATGGTAGCTTGGTAAGCTAATTGAATAACTCTAGGAGGAATTGTTCCAATTGTAAGTGTGCTGGTTACACTGAGCAAAACTCTGAGCATGTGTCAGTACTAAAATAGCAAGTTTTCTTGGATTTGTGAAGTATCAAGTAGTCTGTTTTGATATTATCATTACACACATCATTTGCAAAGTACATATATGATCTCTTGGTGTCATTTGGAAGCTAAGCAAGTGTACTAATCAACTCTGAAGCAAGGAGGGCTGGTACAAAGCAGGTCTAGCAGTACCAACTCAATCTTCTAGGTGTATCCAACCATTTCTCCCAACAGTGGTATCAGAGCAAATAAGGTAACATGGGAGATGGTTTTCCTTCATTCATTGACAAATTGGACAGGAACAATTACCAAGCTTGGTCTCTAAGGATGAAGACCTATCTACAAGGAAGAAGTTTATTTGGATTCATCTCAAGAGATGAGGAATTGCCCTCATTCAAAGCAAGAGGACTACCCACCAAGGATGAACAAGAGAGGCTCAACACATGTTGTGCAAAAGATGCATTGGCAAGGTCTTATCTTCTTAACTCTATATCTGATTTCCTTTTACCTCATATTAGGAACTGTAAGACTTCCCAAGAGACTTGGGAAACCTTGTCATCATACTTCTCTTCCAACACAAGGGCCAGGAAGCATCAACTGTGGATTGAATTCGCAACCCTTAGGAAGCAGCCCAAGCAATCAGTCTCAGAGTATGTGACCAAGATTAAAGATGTGGCAAACCAATTAGCAAGCATTGGAGAGGAGATTGAAGAGGAACAAATAGTAAGGCAAATAACAAATGGACTCAAGGCAGATGATAAGTGGGCAAGCTTCACCATTGCAATGGATCTCTACATGGACATGCATACCCCAGATCTCACAACTCTCATGGGCCAACTATTCACACATGAAGCAAAGTTTACAAAGGCTGGAGATCAATCAAAAGGTAACAACCCCTCTGCTCTATATACTGATAAGAAGATTAAGGATAAAGGTAAAGGGAAGAAGCAAGAAGAAGAAGGCTCTACCTCCCAAGCTAACTATGCAGGGAGAGGTAGATCTTCAAGAGGTAGAGGCAGAGGAGGTAAGTTAGGTAGGGGGAGACCCTACAACTCATCACCATGCAACATTTGTGGATTATCTAACCATACCACAGATGAGTGCTACAGAAACTACAAGAATCAGAGAGGAAGAGGCTATCAAAGAGGTGGATACTCTCAAGGTAGAGGCAGGTTCAACCAACACCAAGGCTACAATGGATACAACAATCAGTACAACAACAATTACAACCACAACCATAATAATGGTAACTACCAAGGAGGATTCAGAAATAGGGAAGATTACAACAACTACACAGAGGAGCAAGATGACTCCCTATTGATCATGAATATGACCTCCAAGGCAGGAAGAAATGATGATCATTTATTTTATATTGATTCAGGGTGCTCTAACCATGTAGCTGGTAATGTGGCACTACTCTCTGATTTGGAAGAACCCAAGGGCAAACATCAGGTACAGACAGGTGATGATACTAAACATTCTGTTATAAAGATTGGAAATTTAAAAACTTGTGATGGTAACCAGAACCTATTGAGCAGGGTACTTTATGTACCAACTATTACCCAAAACTTAATGAGTGTTGGACAGATTGTGGAGAAAGGTTTGCAGGTCAGATTCACTCAACATGGAGCATATGTGGAGGACCCAAGAGATGGATTCAGAAGGATAGCCAAGGGAGAAAAATTAGGTAGATTGTTTACTTTTGAGCTAGAGGACACAAAGAACATTGCTTTATATAATTACAAGGATCAAACACTTTCAGAATTAGAAATATGGCACAAGAGGTTAGGTCACATATGTGAAAGGACCTTAAAGCAAATGTGCAGGGATCAATGTGTGCTTGGGATACCTAATGTATCCAAGCAACACATGATTTACAAGTGTGGAGCTTGTCAGTTTGGTAAGTCACACAGGTTGCCCTATTCAAAGAAAGGTTTTATGCATGAAGACTATCTGGAATTGGTGCATACAGATGTTTGGGGACCTAGCAAGGAACCATCCATTTCAGGATCAAGGTACTATGTGTCTTTCATTGATGATTATAGCAGATGAACTGTGTTATACTTTATGGAGCACAAGGATGAAGTGTTTAATTGTTTCAAGAGATATCTTGCACTTGTTGAAAACCAAACAGGAAGAAACTTGAAGAGGCTAAGGTCAGATGGAGGAGGTGAATACTTCTCAAATGAGTTTAAAGATTTCTTGCAGGAAAGAGGCATCAAAAGGGAGATAACCACAAGGTACTCACCTAAACAAAATGGAGTAGCTGAAAGAAGGAATAGGCTTATTGTTGAAACAGCTAGGTCTATGCTTAATGAAAAGAAGTTACCAAATTATCTTTGGGCAGAGAGTGTATCTACTGCCACCTATCTCATAAACAGGTTGCCATCAAAGTCTCTTGATGGCATGACACCATATGAAGCTTGGCATGGTAAGAGACCATCATTGGATCATTGCAAAATCTTTGGTTGTGTAGCATATGTGCATATTCCCTCATAGGTAAGGGGAAAGCTAGACCCTAAAGCAGAAAAATGTATTTTCATTGGTTATGACTTGAATAAAAAAGGGTACAGATTCTACAACCCAACCAATAAAGGGTTCAAGGTAAGCAGAGATGTCATCTTTGATGAGAAAGACTCATGGTATGAGAATGAATGCAGGAAGGTTAGTCTACCCTATGATTTGGAAGAAGAGTTTCCAAAACTCTCAAAGGAAGAACCAATCCAGAAGGAAGACTCAAGTTCAGAAGATGATGACACAATCAACCTTGAAGAATTCAAGGCATGGAAGTCCAAAGGCAAGTTAAAGATGAAGAAGCTTGAGGATATACCAGAATCTTCAACTCAAGCAATGAGGAGATCTCAGAGAGAAAGTAAGAAGCCTATCAGATATGGGTATGATACATCTCTTGTAACTAAGCATTCAATTTATCTTGCAAAGGACTTGTTAAGTGAAGAACCAGGTACATATGAAGAGGCAATCACCAAACCAGAATGGAAAGGAGCTATGGATGAAGAAACAGAAGCTCTCAAGGAGAGTGACACATGGGACTTGGTACCCAAGAAGGACTCTATGAAGGTGATAGGATCCAGATGGATCTACAAACTAAAGAGGAACTCTGATGGTACAATCAACAGGTACAAAGCTAGGTTGGTAGCCAAGGGTTTTGCACAAAACCAAGGCATTGATTATGAGGAGACATTTTCACCTGTGGCTAAGATGCCAACAATCAGAATTTTGGTGAGTGTAGCTGCATCCAAGAATTGGAACATGTACCAATTAGATGTCAAGAATGCTTTCTTGAATGGATGGATATCTGAAGAAGTCTACATGTCACAACCACCTGGCTATGAAGATCCCAAGAAGGTAAATTATGTTTGTAAATTGAAGAAGGCTCTATATGGATTGAAGCAGGCACCTAGAGCATGGAATTATAGACTGACAACATACCTCCAAGATCAAGGGTTTACTATGAGCAAGGCAGACACTTCATTGTTTATCAAAAGGAGCAATTCAGAGGTAATCTATCTCTGTGTTTATGTTGATGACATCATCATTACAGGTAATGATGTCCAAGGAATCAGAAGCATAAAAAATCAGATGATGAAGGAGTTCAAGATCAATGATCTTGGATTATTGAAATACTTTCTAGGACTTGAATTGGTTTACACTAATTCAGGTATATATATCACTCAGAAGAAGTATGTGCAGGACATGTTAAAGAAATTTGGCTTGCAGGATGCTAAAGTCTCAAGCACTCCAATGGAGGTCAACCTAAAGCTTAGTGCTCATGAAGGTGATGAAGTCCAAGACATTACAGGATATCAAAGTATGGTAGGTAGTTTGAATTATGCTACCTTGACAAGAATTGACATAGCATATGGAGTTAGTGTGCTAAGTCAATTCATGCACAAACCAAGAGTACCTCACTTAGAGGCAGCAAAGATGATCTTGAAGTATCTAAAGGGAACTCTAAACCATGGTTTGTACTTTCCTTATACATCAGATATTGACATTAAAGTATATTCAGATGCAGATTGGGCAGGATGCAAGGATGATAGGAGAAGCACATCAGGATACATATGTTTTGCAGGTGATAAACCTATTTCTTGGTCAGCCAAGAAACAACCTACAGTAGCTTTGTCATCTACTGAAGCAGAGTATAGAGGGCTAGCCAATGCCACTCAAGAAGCTATCTGGTTGAAGCTTTTGTATACAGAGTTAGGCCTATACACAAGGCCTCCAATTATCTTTGGAGATAACACAAGCTCTCTTCACCTTGCAGCTAATCCAATATATCATGCTAGAACAAAACACATAGACGTTCATTACCACTATGTGAGAGAGAAGTTGCTAAGCAAGGATATTCAATTGACCTATGTGTCTACTAATATGCAATGTGCAAATTTACTCACTAAAGCTTTGGATGGAAACAAGTTATGCAGATTCAAATCCATGATTGGATTGCAGGATGTGATTGAAGAATAAAGCTGAAGACTTGAGCCAAAATGTTTGGCTTGAGGGGGAGCTATTGGTGCAATTCAAGCCTTCACAATTTGGCTTGGATACTATCTTGAAGACTTAACATGTGAGAAGGACTATAGGAACTTATGCTTATAAGTTCTTACCATTTTATCTCTTGTAAAAGTCTTAGTGACTTGGCATTTTATGTAATCACACCTAATTGATTGGAAGTCGTGGAAAAGGTTGTTGTTTAATTGAGAGAATATCTCAATCAACTTTTAGGTGAAAGATTCTAGGAGATTGATTTGAATTCAAAATTCAAATGATCACTCAACCTCTATAAAAGATGAAGGAAAAAAGTCGCGAGTGTGATCCTCACTTCAGCTCATTTCCCAAGGCATATTACCATTGTATCTCTGTGTGTGTGAGTGCTACATCTTAGCCTACACCAGAATACCTCATTTAGCTATGCTTATCAGGCTAATGAGATTGTACAATTACATCAATCAATAGATACATTCATACCTTTCAACTCTGTGTTTTTCTCAGTTATCTTCTCCAAGTCTGTCAACTTCCAAGAGGCATAGCTCAGTGCCTGCTGAACTAAATCAAGTTATTCAAAGCTTATTGGAACCAGATCCAAGCACACTACATGCCTACAAAATTTGAAGGTCATTGGATCAGCCATCTCGGAGAAATCTTGCTCGAAGTGGTCTCTGGTATTTCTCTGCACATCTCCTAAAAGGTCGGGGGTGACTCTAATTTTGCTAAACTTATTCCTCAGTGCATAGATTATCAATTTGAGTGATTCCACTTGCAAATGGTAGCTTGGTAAGCTAATTGAATAACTCTAGGAGGAATTGTTCCAATTGTAAGTGTGCTGGTTACACTGAGCAAAACTCTGAGCAGGTGTCAATACTAAAATAGCAAGTTTTCTTGGATTTGTAAAGTATCAAGTAGTCTATTTTGATTTGATCATTACACACATCATTTGCAAAGTACATATATGATCTCTTGGTGTCATTTGGAAGCTAAGCAAGTGTACTAATCAACTCTGAAGCAAGGAGGGCTGGTACAAAGCAGGTCTAACAGTACCAACTCAATCTTCTAGGTGTATCCAACCATTTCTCCCAACACTCAACACATTAGGGGTTTCTAGGATTTACAAAGAGGTAAACACATAGGGTTTAACCCACATATACTTTAGGGTTTAAACATTTCTAAGGAATACATTCACATAAATGGATTCAACTCTTCAAGCACATCAAAGACTAATATGTTATTGTCTACATGAAATTTCATATGCATAATCATAAGCATTAGGACTAACAAACATTAACATACATTCTTACCCATTCTCATGCATTTACATACATACACAACCATGCTTTTATTCAACTTATTTATTGTCTATAACTATTTCAGACTTTATAAAAATTAAGGATTCTAGATAATGAGGTCTTCACTTAATCCAGCACTTCTTGTTTTTGTTATCTATAGGTACCCAAGAGAAAAGTTTAGTCAATTCAAATCAACACATTAAAAAATATGTGAGAGAAATAACAATTAATGGACTTTGAATCAAAACATTTTTATTTTTCCATATGTTAATTCAATTGAGGAAATCCTTTCGACAACGCATACATGAGGAACTACCAATGTTTCTTCCTCTAGTGTACATAATCACCACGAATGCATTAATGCCATGTATGTGTATGCGGCCGAGGAGTCTTGTCGTGTAGACCTTCATTTATGGCTGTAAATATGTTCACTACTTACGATTAGCATGAGTGCATGACACAACACGTTATTCATCCTTAAATTCTCTTGTACCATTAAGAAATAAATATCAAAATAGAAGAGCCAACGTTTCCGATGGGAGAGAGAGGAGAAGCTACAGAGCATGACATTGATAGAATTTTTCTGTAGTAGTTTAAGATATTATGATCATGGGTCCCTGGAACTCAAACTGACTGCTCAAAATGCATCATAATACATGAAGATCTGTATTCCCCTAATTTTTGTCCATGGGTGTTCCGGTTGAACTTGCCTACAAAGAGAGCCTTCCTTTTACATTATATCTATGAATACTTCATAGTAGCCACCTGCAACAAATAAAAGGAGGTTTTATTCAGACCTTGATACAAAAAGGTCTCATTAGAATAGGTAAAAGAGCAAGGGAAAATAATTCATAGAGGTTTGGAAGATATATATAAAGGAAAGAGGTAAAAGAGAGATGTGTGTGAATGAAGGTTGTGCGCACACAAAACCTTTAGCAGTTGATCCACTTTGTTAATGATCCTTAGTGCATTGATCGATGTTGTTGTCATGTTCATATAATTTCGATCATTAATTGCCGAATTTGGAGAAGGTTGTTGGAACAAAGAATTCCAAAAATTGATGATTATGAAGAACTTGAAGCAATTCAGGAATCACAATGAAGCCAAAGAAGTCATTGAGGAAAGTGGAGAGATCTCTGAAATGTAGCTTGTATACATATGTACATTACAGATGAAAATTCTTATACTATGAGGATAGATGATCATTGGAATGATAAGGACTAATGTAGTAGATGTGCAATGAGTCTAGAATCATATTTATATAAGTCAATAATGTAAAGAAATGAGTGTGAGAGTCATTAGAAACCAAGTGTCCATGAGATAGATGTGTAGAGAGTCATCTCCATAAGTTAGCGTGGAGTCTTTCTCTGATTTCTCTCAACCTCATCAAGTGGATCAAGAAATCTTTTGTACACACCTGATGTAGAAGTTAATCAAGCTATGTCAAAGTTTCATGGTCTAATTACTTTCAATTTGTGTGTATGATCAAAAGGAACATGTATATGTAAAGCCTGCATATAGAACTCTCAAAGTCTTGCACTTTTTTGTGTCAATGTTTTGCTTGGATCTGAGTGCACATTGTAATTTTTTTCATGAGTGAGCATTCAAAATCTAAGTTGGAAGGTAAAGAAGCTATGGCTAAAAGCATTTAGCAAAACGGGACTTGTGCTATGAGAAATCAACCTGAGAAGTTGACTATGTCAAAGTCGCTTGTTCAGGAAGATAGTTTCTAACATATCTCTGATCTTAAGGATCAAATCAGAGTTTTAATGATTCTTTTGAAGTTCTATTGGTTGATATGGTTGTGCAAATGTAATGTGGAGATATGTGTATCATTAGATTGAAGAAATTTGAAGTTATGTGCAGGTAATTAAGTTAAATTCTGAAGCAAACTTCTTGAAGAAGAGGAAATTTCACTCAGAGAAGTGATAGTGAATGATTTTGTAAATCAAGGTACTAATAGTCTAAAGTTTGGTGTATGAATGATATAGAGGTGTTCTTAAATCAGTATAGATCAAGCCTTTGGAGATTAGGAGGTCTTGAGCAATGGTATCAGAGAAAAAGGTGCAATACAAAGTGCAATAAAGAGCATTGGAAGTCTCGACTATTGCAGACATTGAAGTCTCTGATTAAATTCTTGAAAAAAACTTGAAGAAGTGTGAATATTGAGCTTGAAAGGAGGTGAAAGACTAAAGCTTTACATTAAAGGTACAAAGTATATTCATTCATCCTAATATTTGTAGACAACAAAGATCAAAGATGGGAGAAAGCTTGCAGATTGATAAGCTAGATAAAGAAAACTATCCAGCTTGGTCCATGAGGATTGAGGCACACCTCATGAGCAATGATTTGATGGCATTTATTACAGGAAAAGAAGAAAAGCCTGAGTTTGAAGATCCTAGTGTTCCAACTAGGGAAGAGCTTGCAGATTTGAAGAACTCGATGAAGAAGGATGCTCAAGCCAGTAGCATCATTTACATGGTTGTAAATGACTATCTTCTACATCATATTAGAGGATTAGAAAGTGCAACAGATGTGTGGAATGCTTTGGAAGAGAATTTTCAAAATACAACCAAGTCAAGGAAGTCATCATCATGGGCTGAGTTCACAACCTTCAAGAAGGAGAGTTCACAATCAATTTTTGATTATGTGGCAAGAATGAAGGATATTACAGATAGCTTGGGAGCAATAGATGAAGATATTGAAGAGGATAAGTTGGTAAGAAAAATACTTACAGGTCTGAGATGAGATGAGAAATGGAAGCCTTTCATAGTTTCCATACAATTATCATTAGATCAGTTTATCGCTGATCTTAATCAATTGTTGTTCAAGACATTCAAACATTATCATGCTTATGCAGAAAGGATTACGGGACAAAAGCTGAAGAGGTTGAGATCAGATGGAGGGGGATAGTATTTTTATAAAGAGTGTGGTGATTATTTGTGGAATTGAGGTATAAAACGAGAAGTAACTTGCATGTACTCCCCTCAAAAAAATGGAGTTGCATATAGAAGAATTAGAACTCTTGTAGAGTTTGCAAGATCAATGATGAAAGAGAAGAATTGTCCAAACTATTTATGGGCAGAAGCTATCAACACTGCAACATACCTTATGAATAGGTTACCCTGCAAAGCTTTGG
Source organism: Ceratopteris richardii (assembly GCA_020310875.1). Lineage (NCBI taxonomy): Eukaryota > Viridiplantae > Streptophyta > Polypodiopsida > Polypodiales > Pteridaceae > Ceratopteris > Ceratopteris richardii. Next base: position 130,752,222 of record CM035422.1, on the reverse strand, counting down.
ATGGTAGAACACCTTATGAAGCATGATGGGCTAATAAACCTACTCTTGATCATTGTAAGGTATTTGGATGTTTAGTATATGATTATGTTCCTTCACAATTAAGACATAAGCTAGATCCCAAAGTAGAGAAGTATGTGTTTAGGAATACAAAGGAAAGGGAATACAAAAGTAAAAGTGTATGAAGAAGATATTGATGATGTTGATAGTAAAAGTAAATTACAGGGCAATGATGAAGATAGGCCAAGATTCGATTCAGAATCAAATTCACCTGAGACTTCAAGAAGTGTAGAGGTAAGAAGATCCTCTAGAGAAAGAAAAGAACCTATCAGGTTAGCTATGATACATCTTCCTTAACAACAAAAGATTGTGCTTATATTGTGAACACAAAAGAAGATCCAACCACATATGAAGAAGCTAAAGGTAAACAGAATTGTGAGAAGGCAACGCAAGACGAGTATGATGCTCAACTTGAGAATGAGACATGGGAATTGGTGCCAAGACCAAAGAACCTGAAGGTAATTGGATGTAAGTGGGTGTGTAAGACAAAGAGGTTTGGAAATGGTGAGGTGTCTAGATACAAAGCTAGAATTGTGGTTAAAGATTATGCCCAAACTTATGTGTTAGATTATGATGAAACCTTTAGTTGAGTTGCTAAGATGTCTACAATTAGAACTCTAATTCCTATTGCTACTTGAAAAGGATGGAAGTTGTCACAATTAGGTATGAAGAACGAATTTTTGAATGGATATATTGCAGATGAAGTGTACATGGAGAAACCAGAGGGTTTCATGGATTCAATTGGATCAGATTATGTATGTAAGCTGAAGAGAGCTTTGTATGGTTTGAAGCAGGCCCGAAGAGCATGGAATTATAGGCTTGTTAAGTTCTTAAATGAATGTGGATATGAAGCCTCAAAAGCATATAGTAGCTTGCTAGTGAAGGCAACTGAAAATGCATTCATATATGTGTATTTATGTTGATGATATTATTATCACACGTACAGATGCTCAAGGAACCAAGGAGCTTAAGAAGAAAATAGAGAAGGAGTTAAAGGTAAGTGAGTTGGGAAACTTGTCTTATTTCTTAGGAATGCAGATTGTGTATACTCAACATGGAGTATATGTTACACAAGAGAGATACTTGAAGAATCTTTTGGTCAACTTTAACATGGAAGATTGCAAGCCTTCAACCACACCATTGGAGGTAAATCATAAATTGAGTAGATATGGAGAATAATAATTTAATGACATGAACAAATATCATAGTTTGGTAGATTGTTTGATCTACACTACCTTGACAAGACCAGACCTATCATATGCAGTTGGTGTCTTATCACAATTTATGCATTGTCCAAAGAAAAATCATTGGATTGTACCTCAAAGGGTACTCAGATATATCAAGGGAATTGTGAGTGAAGGTTTGTATTATTGTTTTACTTCTGACACAAGAATCCTATATGAGCTCATTATATTTGGCAGCTAATCCTATTTTTCATGCTAGGACTAAGCACATAGAGATTCAGTATCATTTCTTCATAGAAAAGCTACTTGACAAAGAGATTGAAGCTGTGTATACATCAACAAAAGAGCAAGTTGCAGATATGTTGACAAAGAGCTTAGATGGACCTAAGCTACAGAAGTTTAAAGAGATGGCAAGAATAAAGAAGAATGATATAATCACAATTAGTGATTGAGAAGGAGATCTTGGATTCAAAGCAATCCCAAATTGATGATTATGAAGAATTTGAAACAAGTCAGGAATCACAATGAAGCCAAAGAAGTCATTGAAGAAAGTGAAGATATCTCATAAATCTAGCTTGTATACATATGTACATTAAAGATGAAAATTCTTGTACTATGATGATAGATGATCATTAGAATGATAAGAAGTAATGTAATAGATGAAGGATGACTCTAGAATCATATGTATAGAAGTCAATAATGTAAAGAAATGAGTGTGAGTCATTAGAAGCCAAGTGTCCATGAGATAGATTTGTAGAGAGTCATCTCTATGAGTTAGCATCGAGTCTTTCTCTGATTTCTCTCAGCCTGATTAAGCGGATAAGGAAATCTTTTGTACACATCTAATCTAGATGTTAATCAAGCTATGTTCAAAGTTTCATGGTCTAATTCATTTCAAGTTGTATGTGTGATCAATAGGTACATGTATATGTAAAGCTTGTAGATAGAACTCTCAGATTCACACACTTTTTCATGTCAATGTTTTGCTTGGATCTCAGTGCACACTATAAATTTTTTGATGAATGAGCATTCAAATTTCAAGTTGGAAGGTAAACAAGCTATGGATAAAAGTATTTAGCAAAATGGGACTTGTGCTGTGAGAGATCAACCTTAGAAGTTGACTATGTCAAAGTCGCTTGTTCAGTAAGATAATTTCTTACATATCTTTGATCATAATGATCAAATCAGAGTTTTAATGATTCTCCTGAAGGTCTAATGGTTGATATGGTTTCATAAAGGTAGGGTGGAGATATGTGCATCATTATATTGGAGAAATTTGAAGTTATGTGCAGGTAAAGAAGTTAAGTTCTAAAGCAGACTTCTTGAAGAAGAAGAAATTTTTACTCAAAGAAGTGATAGTGAATGATTTTGTAAATCAAGGTAACATTTGTGTAAAGTTTGGTCTATGAATAATTTAGAGGTGTTCCCAAATCATTATAGATCAAGCCTTTGGAGATTAAGAGGTGTCCAACAAAGGTGAGACACACAAATAACACGAACAAGGGAAGTGGTTGTTTTATCATGCATGGAAAGAGAGTGTAGGAAGGATGATGTTTGTGGTTTGAAGAATAAGGCACTAACAAGATCTTATAATGAGTTGAACAGAAGCTAATCACTGACAAGAACGCTCAAAGAAATACCATATTGATGAATTTGCAGAGGAATCTTGCACTAAAGAGGACCATAAACTAGGATTTTTTATTGTTAAAAAAGTCATATGAATGAATCATACTGTCTATTCTCGAATTTTGCATCTACCTACTTATGATCGATTTTGTCTAACATTATTGAACTGCATCACATGAATGGCTTGGGTCACTAAATCAGTTCTCTCTCGTCTAAACAACACATCTTGGATCTTAAATTTGGTTTGAGGCAATTAAATCACTGCATCATATGAAAAGGTTGGCCAATAACACCAGGCACTCATACAGACTCGATATGCATTCAATTCTGTAAACCAACTACGAGTTTTTTTTTTTAGTTCTTCGTGATTTATTTTGTATAAGTTCATCATGATACGCTATGCATAAGTTATAATGCTTCCATTTTTAATATAATGCATAGTTGTCTTTCATTCTACGAAACTGTTCGTTCTTTAATCTTCATCTCTAAAGAACTAGTTGAATCAATTTTCAAATTGTTCCTGAAGTTTAAATCACATGACTATGTATTTTGTTCGTTGTGTTACAATAAAAACAATGCACATGTATTGATGGACTTATGCCGTGAATCTAAAGTTCCTCGTGTCATGATAAATATCTTATTTTGATCTTTAAACTTTAAAGCCTTAAGCTATTTGACAGTTTCGGAGTTGTACTATATTTTGTTCTCGCAAGAGGAGTGAATACATAAAATGTACTAAACTTTAAATGAAGAAATCTACAACATTTGAAATTTTTTGTTAGAAGATGATCTTGGAAATGCATGTGAACTTACTGAATACAAATCTAATGTAAAAGACCCTAGGAAAGTCATTCCCAAAGGTGAGAAACAAACCAATGAACAATTTCAACAAAACCAAGGGCTAAGGTTAAGTGTAATTTCCACGATTTTGAAGTTTCTTGATGAGCCCCATGTTTCTACTTCGAAATTACATCTTCAAATGAAGAAAAACTTATAAACCCTTATTCATGTCAATGTAAGATAAAGGTCCTTGGCTATGAAAGTCTATTGCAAAAGTTGAATTCCTCATAAATTCCGCCAATCTTCATAGGTACAAAGGCACATGCTCCAAGCAAAGACCTAGAGCCATTATCAGAAGTACTCATCTTCCATCCATGGTCGTTGTCTATAGCTAATCTCAACTGATCATACAACTTCTTAGAGATGCCATTTATTTTTGACCCTAGGTCAATCAAGGCCAAAAAGAAACATGAATCTCCATTGGTTCCTAATCTTAATTTCATTTCTGGCATCCCTCTTGCCCAAAAGCTCGTAGTATGCACAGTTTCTTATCTTGTCATTGCATCATCCGGTTTAATTTATCCTAAAGAATTCCTATTCGCTTGACATCTTGTAATCTCATCATCTGCATAATGACATTATTCCCGCAAAGCTACAACTTCATTCATCACCTGAGTGTCTTTTGATACCTCTCCCATTTCCACATCCTTAGGTAACGAGACCCGTTCTCTCTTTATCATCTTAATAAAACTATCCTTGAACTCAAGCTTTGCTATGGAGAAAGCCTATTCTAAGGACATGGTCACTTGGCTCTTCAATAAAATATTATTTATTATCTCTTTGGCATCATTCTTCTTCTCTAGCCTTTTTCTTTTTCTTGAACATTTTCTTGAGTATCTTCACTCTTTTGAGTAGGTTCTTCTTCCTTTTCCTTCTGTTTATTTGGTTCTTGAACTTTGATTGGCTTAGTTGGCCTCTTTCCCTCTCTTATTTCCTTTCTCTTTGCCTCTTCTTGACAAGTAATAGACTCTTTAAATTGAACTCTTTCCAGGTTCCTTAGCCTTTTCCTCAGCTTCTTTACTTTGTTTTCTCATCACTCTTGTCTATGCCTCCAGATCATCTTGCTTTTCATATGTTTTTCTCTTTTTCTTTACATTGGCTATGTGCGAGTAGACAAAGAATTGATCTAGAAGAGACTTCCATGCATTCCTCTACATGACTGCATCCCTAGCTCTCACTAAAGCTTGTATAGAGTAATTTCTTTGTGGTTGAGGCCTTGTTTCCTCCTCACCTCCCTCTTCTCACATGTCTAATGGTGATGTTGATGCGTTGGCATTATTACTTGACAAGTTCTCCATCCTCACAATGGTATCAGAGCAAGGTTGGATAACATGGCAGATGGATTTCCTTCATCAATTGACAAATTGGATAGAGGTAACTATTCAACCTGATCATTAAGGATGGAAGCTTATCTTCAAGGTAGGAATCTATATGGTTATATAGCTCAACATGAGGTTATGCCAAGTTTTAGGAATAAAGGTCAACCTACAGAAGAAGAGCAAGAGAGATTGAGCACATGGTGCTCCAAGGATGCACTTGCAAGGCCTTATAACTCTATCGCAAATGTTTTGTTGCCTCACATTGGAAGTTGTAAAACATCACACAAAGTGTGGAATGCACTTAAGGCCTTCTTCTCATCAAGCAGAAATGCTAGAAAGAAGCAACTTTCGTTGGACTTCACAACCCTCAAGTCTTCCAAACAAAACGTGAATGATTTACTCACAAAAGATCAAAGATATTGCTGATCAGCTAAAAAGCATTGGAGAAGTGATAGATGAAGAAAAAATTGTAAGGAAAGTCATCAATGGCCTGAAGGCAGAGGACAAGTGGGAAGCCTTTACGACAACAATGGATCTATACATGGATATGCATGTACCAGATTTCAATACACTCATGGGACAACTACTTACTCAAGATGCCAAGCACTTGAATAATGGAGAAAGTTCCAAAGGTAATCATTCTTCTTCTTTGTATACTGGTAAAAATAAGTCCAAAGACAACAAAGGGAAAGGAAAGAAAATGGATGATGAAGCAGGTACACACCAAGCTAACTATGCAGGTAGAGGAAGACATGGTAGAGGTAGAGGCAGAGGAGGAACACAAGGCAGTGGGAGACCCCAAGACTCTAATCCTTGTCCTATTTGTGGATTAACTAATCATACAATTGAGAATTGTTTTAGGAATTCCAAGAATCAAAGAGGCAGAGGCTACAACAAGGGAGGTTATGGCTACTCAAGAGGAAGGTTCAACAATTTCGATGGGAACCACAACAAGTACAAAAATTCAAGCTACCAAGGATTGATATAAAGCGAGAAGAGATTACAATAATTACATAGAAGATAAAAATTAAGAAAAGTACCTACTTCTCATGAATATGACAATGTCATAAGGTGAATCTAATGAGCATGTTTTCTACATAGATTCAGGTTGCTCAAATCATGTGGCAAGAAATGTGGCCCTCCTGTTAGACTTAGAAGATCCAAGGAACAAGCATGAAGTGCAAATAGGTGATGATTATAAGGCACCTGATGAAGAAGATAGGAAATGTAAAAGAACCTGATAAAACCATCAACCAACTTAGCAAGGTACTCTATGTCCCTACCATCACAAAGAATTAAGTGTAGGACAGATTGTGGAGAAAGGCCTACAAGTTAGGTTCATAAAAGGAGGAGCATTTGTTGAAGATCCAATTCAAGGATTTAGGAGGATTTCAAAGGATGAAAAGAGAGGTGGATTACTCACATTTGAATTACAAGACACTAGGAACGTTGCCCTCTTTAATTATGGTAGTGAGACACTCACAAAATCCGAAGTATGGCACAAAATGTTCACACATATTGGTGAAAGATCATTAAAGCTTATTACTCACATTTGAATTACAAGACACTAGGAAAATTTCTATCTTTAATTATGGTGGTCAGATACTCATAGAATCGGAAGTATGGCACAAAAGTTAGCACATATTGGTGAAGAAACTGATTACTCAAAAAAGTCTGCTACATTGACTGACCAAATGTGTAATTTTTCAATGAAACTTTTTACAAAGTGTGTACTAAAGTTTGCACACTTTGTCTAAGTTAAATCACTCCAAAATAATCATTAGATCTTGAGATTTACTTCAAAAAATGTACCTATGTCTAAAACTACTCTTCTATGTAGTCGACTTTGACACCTCCAATGTATAATGCATGGTTCTCCCAAACTAGACATCGTTTATTAAACTTCTTTAAGCCACACGTAGCTTACCTTTTAACTTAAAGAATGAGTTCTTATCTGCTCAAAACTTTAGAGTGTGGAGGGAGACCAGATCAAAACATTGACCACAGGGATTGCACCTATTCCTACCTTCACTTCTTCACATTTATGCATGTAAATGTTCCTACTCCAAATTCTCTCAGCTTGATTATAATTGAACTCTCAAAACTTGTATAGAGGTCACTCAACTACAGATTAAGACTTGTACAAAAGCATTCCTCAATAGGATGAACACAGAAGGAGCACTAAGCAAAAGATCGAGGTGCAACTTTCTTCTATTCAGAGAAATTTTACATCTAATTGATGATTCATATTGTTCTCACTTTCTAAAGTCTAATGACTTCTAGAAATTATCACTCATGATCTCTCCCACTTGTAATACATCTATATCAAGTATATATAGATGTTTACATCCTAATTTATCAAAGATGCAAAGTCTTTATGAACCAATTACAAGATTAGTGTACATGTATATACAAGTCTTCATCTTCTGATCATGCACTGAACTTGAAGCCTCATATGTTGATCTTTGATTTATTCTTTGACTTCAAATTTTTTTTCTTATCCTCAACCATTGATTTTCCTGCACCAAAATCTCCCTGTCAATCATCAATTGTGATTTTCTCCATCTTCTTTATACCTATCATGTCTTTGAACCTTTGTAGCTTAGGTCCATCCAAGCTTTTGGTTAACATATCTGCAATCTCATCTTTTGTTGAAGTATGTATGACTTCAATCTCTTTATCAATCACCTTCTCTCTTAAGAAATGTTATTGAATCTCAATATGTTTAGTTGTGGCATGAAACACAAGGTTACAATGAAATCGTATTATCTCCATGAATAGTGGGTGTACTCTGAATGATGTCAAAACTCTTCATGAGAGTCTTTAACCATATAACATCCTTTGCAGCTTCAACCAAACCTTTATACTCTACTTTTGTGGATGAAAAAGCAACTATATGTTTCTTCTTAGAACACCAAGAGATTCATAGGTTGACCTCCTATCATGAGGATTACCTGCCAAATCTGAATCACTATATATCTTGATGTTTGTATCTGATATGAATCCATAATACAAACCTTCTTTCAGTGTACCCTTAATGTATATTAGCATCCTTTTTCCTGCAATCCAGTGTTCTTTCCTACGGCAATGCATGAATTGAGACAACACTCCAATTGCATATCACAAATTAGGCCTAGTTAATGTAGCATAGATTAAACTACAAACCAGACTTTGATATAGCTTCATGTGCTTGAATTCTTCTTCTCCATATCTACTCAATTTGTGATTCACCTTCATTGGTGAATGTGCTACCCTGTAATCTTCCATTTTAAACTTGATTAGCAATCTCTTCACATACGTTCCTTGAGTCACATATACTCCATGTTGAGTATATGAAATCTCCATGCCCAAAAAATATGACAAGTCTCCGAAGTCACTGATCGTGAACTCTTTCTCCATCTGCTTCTTAAGACTTTGTATGCCCTTCTAATCTGTACCTATAAGAATTATGTCATCAACATATATGCAAATGTAAATGAACCCATTATCGCTTGCTTTAACAAGCAAGCTACTATCTGCCTTAGACACTTGGAAACCAAGCTCCTTCAAGAACTTCACAAGTCTATAATTTCATGCCCTTTGGGCCTACTTCAAAACATCCAAAGCTCTCTTGATATTACACACACACTCTGGATAATATTTATCCTTGAATCCTTCTGGTTGCTCCATGAAAACATCATCTGAAATATAACCATTTAGAAAAGCATTCTTCAAATCTAATTGACATAGCTTCCAACCTTTACATGCAGCAATAGCTATGAGTATCATTATAGTTGTCCTCTTTGTCACATGACTTTAAGTCTCATCATAATCTATTCCATATTTCTAAGCATACCTTTCACAACAAGTCTAGCTTTATATCTAAACACACTTCCATCTTCATACCTCTTTGTCTTGTAGACCCATTTTCATCCAATAGTTTTCTGACTATTTGGTTTCGGAACCAAATCCCAAGTCTCATTTTCCATCAATGCATCATACTCTTCCTCCATAGCTTTCTCCCAATTTTCCTTACCTTTTGCCTCATCATATGTAGAAGGGTCTTCCTCTGCTTCACCATATAAGAATAATCTTTAGTGGTAAAAAATGAAGTATCATAGCTATACCTTGTAGGATTCCATTTGTGCCTTGATGATCCTCCGAGTTCCACTTTTTGAAGTTTCTGGTTCATCACATTTTGGATCAAACCTTGGCATTTCTTCAACTTCAACTAGTGCTTCATTGTTCTCTTCTTCATCAAATATTTGAACCTTTGATTTACCTTTCTTTTGGTTCAATGTTTCTTCATCAGCTTCTTGAATATTAATTGTACTTGCATACCAAGTACCTTGCTCATCAAATGTAACATCTTTTGAGACAAGGAATTGATTTGTGGATGGACTCCACAACCTATAACCCATCTCATTATCATTATAACCAATGAATACATACTTTTCAACTTTAGGTTCCAATTTATGCCTCAACTATGATGGCACATATGCATAAGCCAAACATCGAAACAATTTTCAATGATCTAAGGTACGTCTCTTACCTCACCATGCTTCATATGGTGTCATACCCTCCAAAGCTTTAGATGGTATCTTATTAACCAAATATGTGGCTGTATTTAGAGCCTCAAGCCACAAAGAATTAGGGCATATGTTGTCCTTTATCATTGACCTTGCAAACTCAACAAGAGTTCTATTTCTCCTTTCTGCTACACGATTTTGTTGAGGAGAGTACGTGCAAGTAACTTCTCTTTGTATACCTAAATCCCACAAGTAATCACTGAACTCATTAGAGAAATACTCTTCCCCCCCATTTGACCTTAGTCTCTTCAATTTTTTTTCTAAAACTCTTTCTACATACACATGATAATGTTTAAATGTATTGAACACCTCTGATTCATCTTGGATCACATATATGGTGATCCACCTGGTAGCATCATCAACATAAGTCACATAATATCCTTGAACCATTAATGTTAAAGTCCTTTGATGCTCCCCACACATCTGTATGCACCAACTCAAGCTTCTCTCAATACATGAAACCATGCTTATTATATGATTGCTTATGAGCTTTACCTAATTGACATGCTTCACATCTATATGTCATGTCTTGACGTGCAATGTTAGGGAATCCAAGCACCGAACCATTGTTAATCATATCCTTAATACCTCTTGCATTGAAATGTCCAAGCCTTTTATGCCAAAGATCTAACTCGGAGATCTTGTGTCCTCCATAGGTGAACAAGGGACATGTGTACCTTGCATCACATGGGTTGTTAAGGTGATCACAAGGTTTCCAAACTTAGGAGATCACATGAAATCACATACCTTCTAAACGAACACCCTCGAAACTCTCACATACAAATCAAGTGGCAAGGAGAATCTTTCAATCAAGCCTAAGCTACTCAACCTTCAATATTTAACACTAAGTTTCAAGAACCTTCAAAGTTAGGTACATAAAAAAAAATTCCCAAGGGTTTCATGCCTAGAAACCCAAGTTTCTACCACTTATACCCATGTAGTTATACAACATCCCCCACCCCGATAAAAAAACGAATCCCCATCCGCCAAAATGAATGGAGATATATACCTTGTGGTATTCCCGCGTACTTAATGAGCATTGTCATTGATGTTGGTCTTCATCTCTCTTATTTTCATATTTATTTAAAAAGAGGTATTGCCATCCTAATTTATCTTAAAATAGCACACTTCATGTGTGACCTAATGTTGCCCTATTAGACATACTCAATAATCCACCCGCACATGACCACAAATGATCCATGGTACTCTAAGTTGTATGGCCCCCATTCTAAGGAGAACCCATTGTAAGAGTTCGATCATTTATGATGAGGTCTACATGAGACCAACAAAGGTACTAGATGATCTATGTGAGTCTAGTTAGGAGACTAGGCAAGGCATATATTTTTATAACATGAGAAGTCTTGATGAAAGTTCGATTGTCAATGAGTCTGAAATTACGAGAACTCCAATTGTCTAGTAGTTCAGTACTCTCACGATTTAGTCTGGTGGTTTACCCAATCTTGTAGTTAGGTAATTCAATATGTTCTAAATTAGAGATAAACCTAATGATTACACATAGATCATATGATCAAGCAAGCCTAGTGATCATGCCTAAATCATAGGATTAGGCCCCCTCGTTACTGTGGGGAAATCTCAATTGTGTGCACTAGGAAGCCCTAAGTCTAGATTCTTTCCAGAATGCAATTGAAGCTCCATAATGGAAGCACATGGGTGGACAATATCATCATTTTATATATACATTACTGCTGGCAACTAGAGAATCTAAGTTCTCAAACTCTTTTTTTTATGTGTATTTCAATTAGTGTGTTTTGCTTCTCACTAGTATACCTACCAATCATATTCATCTATGTCACTATTCTTGATTTTTCTTACATTGTCTTAGAGCTTAGGAGGTTTTGAGTGTTGCAAAAGTGAAAAACAAAGAAGTCACAAAAGACAATGAACCATTTAAGAGAGAAGATGTGAAGCAATGTGTCATCATCTGTTGTTGCAATCAAGATGGTTCATCAGCAGGAGTATGTGGAACATAGATCAGAGCAGTAATGATGTCTCTGGTGCGAACATTCTAGATATGACCACCCACCTTCAGAAAAGGTAAACTCAATGGCACTAATTACACCTTGTGGAAGTTTAAGATCACTTGTATGCTTGGCTCTTATGATCTCCTTGTGACTATACTTGGGACTGATTGTGAGCCCCACGACACACTTGATTCAAATAATGCGAGTCAGATCAGTGCTCTCGATGCTAATCCATTATGTGCTTGGAGTTTAACAATGTAGATAAACTCTTTAGTATAGTTACAAGTACTTCTGATAGTGTCTTGACTCTTATTTAACACAACACCAAGGCATGTGAAGCATGGAACATATTTACAAATCAATATGAAACTCGAGACTAGACATGCATTAAGAACTTCAAGAATCAGCTAGCAGGAGAGAGCTTTGATGATGGGGAGATTTTTGAAGTGCTTACCACTTGCATAAAGAATCAATGGGATCAAATGGCTTAGGTGTACCAAAGTCAAGTGAAGAGCTAGCTCGACACTGTCCTCAAATTTGTCCATCAAATTTAGATGGTCTCGTAAATAGCCTCATGACCTAGATTAAGCCACAACTAACTTTTGAAGAATTTAGTGCCTTACTCATGGAGAAGGAGCTACAATGCAAGGCAAGAAATGACAACAAAAAAGGAGATGTTGCATTCCTAGTAAATGCTAAAGGTGGCAAGCTCAATTCTTGGAAAGATGGGACAAAAAGAATAATGACAAGAAGAACTTGAAGGGAGAGTGTTTCCACTCTAAGAAGAAAGGCCACAAAATCCAAGACTCTTGCATTAAGAAGGTAAAGGAGAAGAGTGGCTCTGACAAAAGTGGCAGGGCAAGGAGTTTGCCAACACTACTGATATGGATCTTGAGTTGTTTGTTACCATAGAGGAAATGTGTTCCTGAGCTAAAGATTTAGCTACATATGACTGATGGGTATTGGAGAGTGGTGCCTCTCATCATATGACCAGCATGAATGACCTTTAGAGTTCCCCACAACCTCTAGAGGAATCCATCACGGTAAAGGTAGGCAACAATGCAAGATATTGTGCTAAGGGCAAAGATACAATGTCTTTCATTAACCGCAACGTGGACACTAAAAGCTTTCAAACTTGATTTATGTGGAAACTAAAAGCTTTCAAACTTGATTTATGTATCAAAAATCATACAACATTGGCTTTTGATAGCTTCTATAATTCATGAGGGTCATCAGGTGTCTTCTAGCAAGATTGGAGCTGCAATTTCGGACCACAACAACAATGCTATTGGGACCGAAATTAGGAGGAACAACCTATACAAGTTGTCTGCTCTTACAACCATGACAAGTGTGGGCACAAGTAAGCTTTGGCATAAGATATTTGGGCACATTAGGTACTCAGTACTAAAAGATATGCACATGAAAGGCATGGTTTCTCACCTATCTTGGATTTCAGAGATGAAAGAGCCATGTGCAACTTGCATGATGCGAAAGCAGTAGAGGAAAGCATTTCCACAAGTAAGCAAGAATAGAGAAAGTGTTCCTCTAGAGTTGGTGCATGCTAACTTGTGCAAAAGAATGCCTACTCAAGCCTTGGGAGGGTCTTCGGACTTCATGTGACTCATTGATGACTATAGCAAGAAGATGTGGGTGTATTTTCTATGTGATAAGGCTCTAGCTTTTGGTAAGTTTAAAGAATGGCTTCACATTGTTGAAACTGAAACTCGGAAGAAGATGAAGAATTTGAGGACAGATGGTGGTTGTGAGTTCACATCAATAGAGTTTGATGACTTTTGCAAGGGTAAAGGAATAAAGCATGGACTCATAGTGGTGCATATCCCTCAATGAAAGAGTGTTGTGGAATGCCAGAATCGAACCATCATGGAAATGGAAAGGTGCATGTTGAAGGGAAAAGGATTGCCTAACCAATTTCGCCAGAGGCTATCAACATTGCTCTTCACATCCTCAATCAAATCTACACTAAGGCACTTGATGGAAAGACTCCACAAGAGGACTAAACTACTAGAAAGCCTTCACTCTCCCATTTCAAAGTATTCAAAAGTGAGTGTTATGTACACACTCCAAATAAAGAGAGGCACAAGATTGAACCAAAAAATAGCAAGTGTATCTTGTTAGGGTAGAATGAAAAGAAGAAAACTTACAAGGTTTATGAATGAGAGGCAAACAAGCTCATAGTGAGTCACAATGTGGTGTTAAAGGAAGAGTAGCAACATGTGGTGGAAGAGGAAAAGATATCTTCCACTCTATCATCAAGCAAAGAAGTAATTCACTATGAACTTGGCCCAAGAGCTAGCTCTTCTACATAAGAGAAGGAAGCAGCATCCTTAGATGATGAGACAGAAAGTCACCAACCTGTTGTCACTCATGTGGAAAAGCCATTGCCACATTGGGCAAGGTAGGTCTATGATTCAGCAAATCCCATCCCATAGTCAATTGAATAAGTTGTAGATGGTCGAAGGAAATCATAGAGAATAGAGGAACAAAGACTCAAAGAGGTCCATATTGTAATATCAGCATTGATGGCTGAGATTATCTATAAAGAAGCAAAGGATCCAAATAGTATGGAAGAATCACTCCAAGATCCGAATTGGAGAGATGCTATGCAAATAGAATACAACAATATCATGAAGAATGGAACTTGAGAGCTAGTGAAGCGAGCTCCAAAGCAGAAATTTATACACTGATGGAGGTCAACAGAAAATTATCTATTGAAGGTACTTCACCTCCGGTGGATGTTTGAAGATACAAAATATTAGTTGCAAGTCTCATCTACTTGTGTAATAGTAGACCCGATATCTCTTATGTTTCTATTGTAGCAAGCACGTTCTTTGATAATCTATGTCTAACTAAATGGAAAGCATGCATGCAGATTCTCAAGTACGTCAAAGGAATCTTTTAGTATTGTATTCTTTGCGGTGAAGGATCATGCTTGAGTTTAGTGCGACTCACATTGGGCAAGAGATATTGATTCTAGAAAATTAGTTTTGCGATGTTGTTTTTCTTTGGGTTTGGGGATTCTTTCTTAAATCAATAAGAAGCAACCGAGCGTAGTGCTAACTTCTACTAAAGCTGAGTACAAAGTAGCATGTGTTGTGGCATGTGAAAAAGTAATATGGTTGAGGAGGATCCTATGGCATATAGGCATTCAAGGACCAGAGGCTATAAGGTTGAAATATGACAACCAGATTTGTATAGGCATAGCCAAGAATCATGTTTGTCATGCACATACTAAGCACATAGAAATCTAGTATCACTATGTGCAAGAGTTGATTGAGGATGGAGTTGTGGTGATAAGCTATTGTTTAAGGGATGAATATGGATCATACATTTTTACTAAGGCTCTAGGGAGAGAGCGACTCTATCAACATCTTCCAAAGCTTGGCATTGGAAAAAGAAGGTAGTTCATTATAGGTGAACATTAAGGGGGTGTGCTAGATATAATTGATACTCCACCAGCACATGACCACAAATGATCCATGGTACTCTAAGTTGTATAGCTTCCATTATTGTCATGGACACAAAGGAAACCATCTTAAACCTTAGATTCCATTTGAATTTCCACATCTCATGATCAGCTCAGATTTTGGAGAAACTAATGCTACCATCGTGCTTAGAATGTGCTAAAACCCCAAGATTGATTGTTTATTTGTTGAAATCTGACACCCGGAGGTCCTGTTTCTAGTTGATGACATCATCGATGACATCATCATGTCGTAAGCGCCTTTGGTAACCACCCTTGAAAAACTATATAAGGAGGGGTTGGCCACATTCATAATCAGTCTTTCGATTACTTGTCTTGGGAGCTCAAGGAGTCGTGATTGCCAAGTCAGTACTCTCCAAGTTCGAGTTCCAGTTCTTGTCTTGTTCCTTGTTCTAGGTCTAGATCTTAAAGACAATGGATTATGCTTTTATTGCGGAGATCATGGTCATATGGTATTCAAATGTCCTAAGAAGAAGAAGCAAATTGGAATGAGGCCTTCCACAATCACCATCCCACATCAGAAGGATAATCATGAGATTCAAAAGAGGAGTACAACCCATCATGAGAATCATGGCCTTGATTCTGCACCTAGATATACTACAAACCCTTTCCGGTTTCATCATGGATATCTATCATCATCATGTTCTAGTACCACATACCAAGAGCTCTACAAAGACCAAGAGCTATGAAGATTCAAATTCTAGAAGATCTCATAATTACATAACCGCTCCTCGTGGAACTCGTTGCTTGAGGGGGAGGTGATGTCATGGACACAAATGAAACCATCTTAAACCTTAGATTCCATGTGAATTTCAAAATCTCATGATCAGCTCAGATTTTTGGAGAAACTAATGCTTCCATTGCGTTAGGAATGTGGCTAAACCCCAAGATTGATTGTCTATTTGTTGAAATCTGACACCCGGAGGTCCTATTTCTAGCTGATGACATCATTGATGACATCATCAAGTCGTAACTACTTTTGGTAATCGCCCTTGAAAAACTATATAACGAGGGGTTCGCCACATTCATAATCAGTCTTGTCCACACCAGTCTTAGGAGCTCAAGGAGTCCAGACCGCCAAGTAAGTACTATCCAAATTCGAGTTCAAGTTGCTATCATGTTCCTTGTTATAGTCTAGTTCTTCAACATCCTATCTTGTCCTCTTGTAATCTCGTCGTACGAGATCCTATCGAGTTCTTTCTTATATTTAGTTCATCTCGAAGGAGGGAATTCTTGTAATCAAGATATCTTGTTCTATACCTACGGTCCCAGGTTGTGGGATCTCCTACATCGTCGCGAGTCGAGTTTCCCATACCTAATAGTTCCGGGTTGTGGGACGTATTGTATTAAGATACATATTCTTGTACCATTGCCCCCACGTGGCTGATCTTGTAATCAAAAGTATCATTATGAAATCTTGTGTAGGGAAGTCAGAGATCAAAATCTAGTGCTCCCCTGACAATTATGAGGAGAAGCCATTGTGAGAGTCTGGATATTTCTGATGAGGTCTTCATGAAACTAGCAAAGGTACTAGGTGAGTCTAGTTAGTAGAGTAGAGAAGGCATGTACTTCTCTAACAACAGAATTTTGATTGAGAGTTAGATTTTCAACGAGTCCAAAATTATGGTGACCGTCATCATCTAATAGTTTGTTAGTTCAGTTCTGTGGTTTATCTAGTCTGGTAGTAAGGTAATTTGATATGTTCGAAATTACATATGATCTCGATGGTAATGCCTAGATAATAGCATTAGGTGATCCCGGTGATCATGCTTAAGTCAAGAATCTCCATAGTGGGAGCCCATTGGTGGATAGTATCATTGTTGTATATACCTTACTATCAACAACTAGAGAATCTGAGTTCTCTATCTCTCTTTTTTCTATGTATATTTCCATTAGTGTGTTCTACTTCTCAATACTCTACCTACCGATCATATTCCATTGTGGCACTATTCTTGATTATTTATTACATGCTCCCATCATTCAAAGCTCTATATAGGTTTGCATAAGAAGAACCAAATCAAGTGCAAAATATGAAAAGAATGATAAGGGTGGAATATGACATCCTTGTCTACTATTTCATTGTTAAGGCTGTGTGAAATCTAGGCTTACATAGTTCAAACATGTAAATTAGGTGGAGCCAAGTAAAGTTCTATCGTGGTTCATCTCTATGTAAAATTAGTGTATGAACCTAAAAAACTAGATGGATAATACTTAATACTTCCCTGTCAAACTCATCTTTCAATCTATCTTGTTCTAAAAGAAAGTTTCATAATCCTCGAATAAATCACTTACTCTTAGGTACACATACTGTCCACCTATAGGCTAGTCAAATGGCTAGATTTTTTATGTGCTATTTTCCTTCTATAAAGAGATCCATCTGAAAATTACTATGCATCTCATCCTATCTAAACCTTTAGGCATGGTCACTAAATCAACTACCCACTTGTAATAAATACAAGGAGGATAAGTAGGGTGCAGAGGTTTCCTATGTCTAACTGACGAATGAACTAGACAAGTAGTACAAGAACTTACAAAGTCACGTAGATTCACATACATTCCTGGCCACCAATAAACTTCTCTAATTTTAACATACGTTGCATAGAAACCTTTATGTCCTGCCCAAAGAGTTTCATGCATATCTATCATAACTCTATTTTGAAGGTTTTTATTTCCTAAAACTCCTTGCGGATATCTAATTTTTTGCATGACATCAAATAAAACCAGCCTTTAAAAAGAAATTAAATGCACGTTTCCTAATGTCCCTAAACCTATTAGTTGACCAGACAGATAATTGCTTCAAAGTGATAAGATAATATCCTATATCATAGCAAATTCCCTCATAATCTTTTTCATTAAATTTTTCATACATATAAACATGAGAAATATAATTAATCGCATTTAATTCAATTTCAGTCATGTCATCATTTTCAAACTTAGCCCTAGAAAGCATATCTACAACAGAGCTAGTTTTCCTAGAAATATGATTTAAACCAGAATTAATAAACTTAATATAAGATATCCACCTTAACATTGCTATATCTCGAGAAGAACAATAAGTAATCATTCCTATTAATGGTAAACAATCTATTTCTATAATTACATTAGCTCCTATAAAATATTCCTTGTCAGTTTTTAACATAGTAACTAAACCCCATAATTCACGTTTTATTTGTGGATAATTTTTTTGAGTTTCATGTAAGATTTTAGCCCAATCTAATAGCATATCTATTTCCCTCACTATCTTCTTGACCTATTACACATCCTATACCTATGGGACTAGTATCTACAGTTAAAATAATTGGCTTATTATTTGAGTAAATTACACGTTTTAAAACAGGTGCATTAGAAAGTAAGCTTTTTAATTTCTTCATTGCTTTAATATGAGTTTTAGTCCATTTTTTTTTCCTATTTTTCCTAAGTAGATCATACAACGGATTAGCTACATGGGCATAATGTGGAATCCAAATAGCATAAAATACACATGCTCCTAAGAAACGTCTAACCTCACTATTGTTCCTACAAGTTTCAGATAGTTTATTTATAGCGTCTACTTTTGGAGGATAAGGCCTACGACCATAATAACCACATAAATATCCTACAATTAAAACTTGATTAACACCAAATACTGATTTTTATATGGAGAATGTTAAACCTACTTCTTCAAATCTTTTAAGTATTTTCTTACAATATAAAATATGATTAGTTACAAACTTCCTACATCCTAAAGAATCTAATGTTTCATCTTTTTCTTTTTCTTCACAGCCTTTAATTGGAATATCATCTATAAACGGCATTGTCACATTAGGAATAGAATCATGAAGAACAATATTCATTGCGTTCATCATATGAGCTACCGAGTTGGTAGCTCCTTGAAGAAGAGTACACATACGGACTAAACCTAAAGGAGTCTTCATTGTAGTAATATCTCTACTCTCAGTAGCAAGCTGGAACTGATCATAACCTGAATAGAAATCACCCATAGAATAGATAGAATGCCTAGCAAAAGCTTCTGCGAATTCTCCTACAATAGGGCCGGTTCCTACATTCCTAATTGTAACTTTATTTACAGGTTGTAAGTCTTGGATAAATCTAAGCTTACCATTCTTTTTAGGAATAGTAAACCATCTATTAGAATAAGGTGCGGAGGAAGGTTCTAGAATTTTCATATGCATCTTCTCCTTAAGCAGTTTCATTAGCTCAGGTAAATGAGCCGTTATAACTGGTGTAGGGCGAAGATTCCAAGGAATATGGGCTACGCTAAATATAATCATTGGAGATACGTTTCTAGGATCAACACATCGTATTTCATGAGGATAAAGAGAAAAAAATTTTCCATGTTTTCTTATCATTTCACGAAACATTTTACGTTCAGTAGGTAGTAAAAAAGAATCTTCATTTCCTATTTTATTAATTTAATAGTTTCGTAAGTAAATTTATGTCCTATTTTTGAAATATCACGTAAAATGGGATCATTTACTACTTGTTTTATTTTCTGGTCACTCCCTTCAGGTAAAGCCTGGGCTACAGGTTTAACTTTTTTATCAATTGTTTTATACTTGGTATTAATTTTAGCTTCATTATGAGAATTAGAAACAAATTTCAAAATTAGTTCATATTCATTTAGCGAGTTCAAAAGTATAACTTGCATTAATTTTTCATCATGTAAAGTTTGATTAATTTCATCAAATAAAGAAGAAGAAAAAGATGTTTCAATTATTTTTTAAATATTTTCATTTGTAGACATATAAACTTTATTTTTAAAATATTTTTCATGTTTCTTCATTATCTTCCTAGGAATCTCTTTACTATTTAAAATTTGTAATTTTGAAAATGTAAAATAAACAGAAAAACTTTCCAATTTATGTACACATTTTTGTGAGATTTCAAACTAGTTACCACTGTTGTCCCGCTCAACACTGGTGTCTAGTAAAAATTGTGATCAAAATAAGTCCCATAATCACTAAGAGGTAGATGACTTTCCTACAACTTCTCTTATGATCGGATTGGTGTTTTTCTAATTTGTTCTCTATTTCTAGTGTGATTTGGATTAACAATCATTACTTGTCATGATTGCAAATCATCGTTTGACCTAATTCTAGCATATGCAGAGGCGTCTTCCATTACTTTTGTTTCCATTTGTGTTTCACAAATAGACGGTTGTCCTAAAATGATTTTGTAAGAAAAATTATCTTGTATAGAAAAATGAAATGTTTCAGTTATTCCTCCTATTAAAATTGGAATGTTTGCACAAGCTCCTGAAAGTGTACCACATCCGTTATCTGTTGTTCTCATTATCCACCCATGTTGTTTATCTATCGGCCATCTAAATTTATCATACAATTCTTTTGAGATTACATTAATTTCAGAACCTGAATCTAATAAAGCTAAAGCTTGACTTTTTTCTATCTCCTACGTTTACTTTTACTTCAGGTGTTACCCTAGCCCAAAGACTCTTTTTATAATTACTTTCATATTTTTCATTTATATTATCTGGAAGAATTGGTCCTAAAAATTCTTATTGACATAACCTTCACTTTCTTCTTCATCATCAGAGTTAGAAGAAAGGGAATCTTTAGAAATATGAGACACATCTACATTTTCTTGCATTTCAATATATGTATTAAGTGGAAATCTTTTTCTTTTAATCATTTTAATAAATTTATCTTTAAATTCAAGTTTAGCTATAGAAAATAATTGTTCAAGTGACATAGTCACTTGACTTTTCAAAAGTATGTCATAAAGTATTTCTTTTGCATCATTTTTCTGTTCCAATTCTGAAGTTAAAATGGCTTTAGGAATTATTTTAGGTTTCTTTGTTTTTTCTTCATTTTGTTCTTTTTGTTCACTAAGCTTTAAATATAAAGGTTTGATTGATTTTTCAGGTTGTTTTCCCTCCCTTATTTCTCTTCTTTTATGTTCATTTGAGTCTATATTTGTGTTTTCCTTACATTGAACATTTTTAGGTCCTTCTCTTAATTGTTTTCTAGTTACTCTTCGATTGGTTTCATCTATATCCTCAGTTTCATCCCTTTTCCTCTTCTCTTCCACATTTGGTATAGGTAAAAAGATTGAGAAATGATCTACAGGTGAGTCGCATGGTATTTGATGCATTATATCGTCTCTAGCTTTTATTAATGCTTCTATTGAATAATTTTTAGTTTCATTAGAGGTTTCATCATCTAGATCACTCTCATCACATTCTAACCTAACCATAGAAGAACTTTTTTTGTGCTTTAGATATATTTTCATATAGTTTTTGCATACCCCCTTTTCCCCAATTTACAGCTAGTGGAAGGTGGGTGCGATAATCACATAATTTTTTATCTATATCTAACTTTCTTTCCTTTGCTTCTTTTGAAGATTCACAAGCATAGGACATATGATCTGTGGAG
This sequence comes from Ceratopteris richardii, assembly GCA_020310875.1. Lineage (NCBI taxonomy): Eukaryota > Viridiplantae > Streptophyta > Polypodiopsida > Polypodiales > Pteridaceae > Ceratopteris > Ceratopteris richardii. The sequence continues at coordinate 130,730,752 of CM035422.1, read as the reverse complement.
TCACACCAAGCACATCGGCGGGTGGGTGCACCTCTCCGTTGATTCATAAAAGGTGTTACAGGTATAGGATTTATTTGTGGGGCATGAGGTAAATTGTGGTCCTAAAATTGTCCTATCTTGAGTAGTAAATGAATGAACTATATTTTGAAGTGTAGCATTCCTTACACATATTCGTATGCATCTGCATCAGATTATCTAATTTACTAAATAATATTTCTAATTGTAATTCACTAGGAATTTTTGATGTAGAGGCTTGTCCAGTTGTATGAGAATTAATATTAATTTTAGGATTTTGAGTAATTGGACCTACACGTGGAAAACTTAGATTCATATCATAAAGTAATGTTTGCCTTTGTATCATTTGTGCTACTACCTCTACTACTTGTTTTAATACTCCGCAATCCTCCGTTAGGCCATATCTTTTCCCAGGTTCCTCAAGTCTCCTTTCTACTTCACTTCGAATGACTGAAGGTAATACCTTTAGAAAATTTAGAACTATATCAAGTGTGAGTGCAGTTCTATCTTGCTCTGGCAACTATGAAAACCTTTTCATAAATTCACCATGTAATTGTGTAAAGGAAATCTGGGCCTTAGGAGTGCTAATCTTCAAGGTAAAATTCTTTATGCATTTGTTTCTTAAATTCATCCCATTCAAGTTCACTATGGGGTTCTATTACACTTATAGCTGACCCTATGGCAAGCTTTACTAGAAATGTTATCCACTTAGTTACAGGCAAACCATGCAATTTTTCTATATCTTCAAATATGTCTAAATAATTAGTTGCATTTACTCTAGTGAATTTCCCTTTTTCTTTTAGCATTGCTTCTACTACTTTCTCTCTTTGCATTTCCGACATCATATCTCTAAATAATTCATCCATTTTATTTTGTATATAAGAACTAGACTTATGTTTTTTAATAAAATCCTTAATTTCTTCTTGTACTTTAGTTTTTTGGTCTCTTAGGAAGCTAATTAAATTGTTTGTTTCCAGATTACCTAAAGTTTTAATCCTTTGAACAATTTATCTCCAAATATGTGAGGCTTGAATCTCACAAGTCCCAAATCTGTATCCAATGCCTTTAACCATATTGCTTCTTGAATTGCTATGGTCAAGCCTCTGTACTCTGCATCCATTGAGGATAAAGCAACTCTTGGTTTCTTCTAGGAACTCCATGACATTAGCTTCCAACCTGCAAATGCTAAGTAGCTAGAAGTACTTCTTCTATCATCCTTAGCTCCTGCCCAGTCTTCATTTGAATAGATTTTGATATCCAAACTTGAAGAGTAAGGATAGTATATACCTTCATTGATTGTACCCTTGAGATACTTAAGTACTCTCTTAGCTGCATCCATGTGTGGTGTTCTTGGTGAGAGCATGAACTGACTAAGCACTGGACCAATACTATATGAGGTATCTGCCCTTTTATGAGTAGCATATATCAAGCTACCTCCCAAGCTTTGATATTCTTTAATGTCTTCAAGTTTCTCAAGTTCATAAACATTAAGTTTATGATTCATCTCCAAAGGTGTACCTGTAGATTTAATATTCTCCATTTTGAACTTGAGAAGTAGATCATAAATGTATCTTGTTTGAGTCAAATGCATTCCTTCATCAGTGTATATCACCTGCATACTTAGGAAATATGTGAGCTCACCTAGGTCACTAATTTTGAACTCCTCTTGCATGTGTCTCGATCCTTTGAATGCCATTTAGATCATCACCTGTCACAATAATATCATCTACATATACACATAGATAGATAACCTCATCCTGATGCCTTTTGATGAATAGAGAACAATGTGAGCTGCTAGGATTGAACCCTTGATCTTGAAGATATATAACTAACATGTAATTCCAAGGTCTATGAGCTTGTTTCAATCCATACAATGCTTTCTTAAGTCTGCAAACATAAGATGGATGATTAGGGTCTTCAAAACCTGACGGTTGTGACACGTATACCTCTTCACTTATCCAACCATTTAAGAATGCATTTTTCACATAAAGTTGGAGGAGTCTCCAATTCCTTGTAGCAGCTACACTTATTAGTGTCTTGATTGTAGTCATCTTTGCAACTAGTGAGAATGGTTTGTCATAGTCTATACCATGAGTTTGAGAGCATCCTTTGGCAACTAATCTTGCCTTGTAGCTGCAAGCTGATCCATTTAAATTTCTTTTAACTTTACATACCCATCTGCAACCAATTACCTTTTGAATTGACGACATTGGAACCAAATCCCAAGTGTCCATCTGCTTCAATGCATCTATTTCTTCTTTCATGGACTTTTCCCAATTAGGGTTTCCCTTTGCCTCTTCATACGTTGAGGATTCCTCTGAAATAGAGTCTTTTTCTAAGTAGATTGAATGCTTTGTAACAAATTTGGAATCATATCTATACCTTTCTGGTTGTTTCTTCTCTCTTGCTAATCTTCTAGGTGCCTATTTGGAGCATTCTCCAACCTCTTGCATCTTTGCTTTGCCTCTTGACTTCCATAGCTTGTAGTCCTTTTTTGTGTCATCTTGGTCATCGTCCGTATCACTTCTTCGATCCTAGACCTATGTATCATGCATGCTTCCTAATTGATGAGAATCAGAATCAAGATCATTCTTTTTGTTTGTCTTCATCATACCAATACCTATGTTCTTCAAATAAAACATCTCTACTCGTAGTGAATTGCTTTGTTGAAGGAGTATAGAACCTATAACCCATCTCAGTTGAATCGTATCCAATAAACACTGCCTTTGTTGCCCATTCATGTAGCTTACCTCTTATTTGTGATGGTACATGAACATCAGCTAAACAACCAAAAACTTTGCAATGTCGAAGAATAGGTTTTCTTCCATGCCATGCTTCATAAGGAGTCATACCTTGAAGTGATTTGTATGGTACTCTATTGACAAGGTACACAACAGTTGAAATAGCTTATGCCCATAGATAATGTGGCAACGACTTTTCTTTAAGAATTGTTATGGCTGATCCAACGAATGTCTTGTTTCTCCTCTATGCAATTCCATTTATTTGAGCAGAGTACCTGGTAGTCACAGCCCTTTTGATACCTTTATTCTGCAAGAACACATCAAACTCTTTGAAGAAGTATTCTCCCCCTCCATCAGATATGAGCTTCTTGAGTGATCTACATGTATGATTCTCCACATGTGGGAGATACTTTTTGAAGCAATCAAACACTTCATTCTTACTCTTGATAAAGTACAGAACATCCCATGTACTATGGCCATCGATAAATGAGACATAATACCTTGATTGTGCCAATGAAGATTCTTGACTTGGTCCCCATACATTTGTATGTACTAAGTCCAATAAGTTCTTGTGGATGTAGCCTTTTTGGTTCATGGTTGTCTTTGTGCCTTCCCAATCTGACATGCATCACACATGTTGATCATGTGTTGCTTTGATATGTTCGGAAGTCCTAGAACACTTTGATCCCTGCATATATCATTCAAGGTTCTTTCATTCACATGAGCAAGTCTCTTATGCCACACTTCAAGCTCACTTAGGGTCTGAGACCCAAAAGTGAATAGAGCTATGTTCTTGGTTTCTCCTACTTCAAAAGTAGAGAGCCTACTATGCTCCTCACCTCTCGCTATCTTCTTGAAGCCTTGACATGGATCTTCCACAAAAGCTCCATGTTGGGCGAACCTAACTTGCAAGCCTTTTTAACTATTTGGCCTACACTTATTAGGTTTTTAGTGATAGTGGGTACATAGAGAACCTTACTCAAAATGTTTGTCCTACCATTGGAAGCTTTGACATTACCAATCTTCTCCACATTATGCTTTGTGTCATCCCTTGTTTGCCCTTCATGTCTATGCTTTGGACTTTCCAAAGCAGATAGAAGAGCAATGTTGCCTGCAACATGATTCGAACATCTTGAATCTATGTAGAACAATGATCATCTTCTTTACCTTCTTTGTGGATTAGATTCATGAGAAACAATGAGTCTTCATGTGATTGATCTTCTGAATAATTGTTGTAGTCCCTTCTATTATAGTCTCTATTGTTATTGTTGAAGTTTTGTCCGCCTCTACCTCTATTGTTGCCATATCCTCCTCTTCCACTTCCTTTCAGGGTCTTCTATCAATTCGAATGCCATTGAGAATTTGCCTCATGATAGTCTCTTCTTCAATCAGCTCCACAATAGATGCTAACTGATCCTCAACCTCCATGACCTTGGTAACAAACTCCATGATGGTCTATTTAGGTGTCTTCTTCATTTGGTTGAACTTGTTGCAAAGATGATTCTTTCTTGCTTTTGTACTAATAGAAAAGAAAGTCTCGAGGGCATCCCAAGTCTCTTGAGATGTCTTGCATCCTCTAATATGTCGTAATAAAAAGTCAAAGATAGAGTTTAGTATGTATGACCTTGCTTGAGCATCCCTTGCACACCAAAGTGTTAGTTTATCTGTCTCCTCTTGTGTAGGTCCTCCTTTGGATCTTGGAATAGGCATAGCTTCATCACCTGCTACAATTCCATAAAGATTTCTACCTTGCAAATAGGCCTCCATCCTGATTTGCCAAGCCGCGTAGTTGAGTTGATCAAACTTTTGGATCATTGAGGGAAAGGCATCACCCATCTTGATCTAGCTCTAATACCACTGAAAGAAACTTGGAGAAGCTTGTAGGAGATAGAAAAGTGTGTTTAGAAGCGATGAAGTTTGGTCTAGCCAATCGGCACAAGACCAACCCTAGAGCTTATGGAGACTCAAATAGACTTTATAGGCATGCGATACGTGCAAAGAAATGCACTATGTACTTTGGAACATCAAGGTGAAGAAGTTGATACAAAACAGATAGGTTTGCACATCAAGTAGCTCAAAAAACTTACTATCTATGGAAGAGAAAATGAACTTCAAATGCCCATAGTGACCAACGTGATTACAATTAGAAAAAATCCTTTTATGGGAGTGATACACATAGAGTTGGGCGTATATAATGGATGAGAGTATAAATAATAAGCAAAATATGCTATAGGAATGAATAAGACATTCACCGATGGTACTTCCTATTTTTCAAGAATACGTAGAGATTGACCTAGAGACAACAAAACTCCGATTTCTCCCAATCTACTGATCCAAATGCTATGAAAATCTATAGTCATAAATCAGAAACTAATACCTTTCCAATGAGCCATGTTTCATGTAATTTGAAGCTCCGTAGAGAGAGTAGCAGTCTCTGCAAGATTACTATTGGCAATGAAGATGATGCAAAAATTTGAAGGAGCAAGACAATGATCATCACAAGTGTATGTATATTGCTTCATGTATTGTAAAAGTGATTTCAAGTATTTATATAGGCTCTAGGAGTTTTCAAAGACTTCTACAAGTGGATTTAGAATTCAAATGAAGGTGGGAATGGTTATTGGAGGGAATCAATTCACTTTCCTACAATCTAGGAAAAGTGAAGATCTAATTTCATCTAGTTTGATCTACTTTTAGGTGATTGATTGCTTGATTGAATGCAACTCAACCACCATAGACTCATGGGATTCGGGATATATATTTCTACTTTTACATGTGTAAAGCTCAAGGCTTTTAGAATGGTAAAAGATCCATGAAAAATATTTTTTTAAAAAGTACTATAAGCGAGCATAAATAATAGAACTCTGCAACAGAGATTCTTTTGACACGATAGCCTTTGATGTAGATCAGATCCACCTCAAGCATAATGTAAGATTGATGCTCCAACATTGAGGTCCAAACTTCTTAGCACTTGATTCTGCCAAGTTTTCCACATTCTTGGATTGGATAAACACACTACTAGAAGTGGCATCACACTTCGTTGGAGACTGAGGAATCTTTAGTTCATCAACTAGGTTAACCTTCAAATATTTACATTTCCTAAGAGATGCTCTCATTGATATTTTCTCTCCTCTCTCACTCTTGAGGACCTGCAAAAATAAAAAACATTTAACGAAGGTAGCTAGAATTCCTTGAGAAGTCCCAAATGCATTAAGGATGAAAGGACATTCACATGCAAAGTTTGGAATGAATCAACAAGGTAGCAAACAAAGCTAGTCAAATTCTGGACATTTATGACAAAAAAATCAGTGTCACCAAATCACATGAAAATAAATCTACTTGTAAAAACTATCAAAGGAAGTTTATAGCCTAAAGATCCTCTTTTAAAGGATTATGTATTACATTGATATACCCATGTGCATTTTATAAAAATATAATTTTTCTTCTTATACCACACCAAATCTTGTATAGGAATTCTTGTTTACCATAAAGTCTAGCATGTGTAAAGATCATATGAGGCTATACATTTGCACAAAGTTTCAAGGCTATCAAAGCTTTCTACACACCTCAGTGCCACCTTGCACACTTCAAAATGTAGTCAAATGTGTATAAGGGAGATTCAAATGGGAGTTTTTGTTGTATGTTCTAGAAGTATAAGTTTGAAAATATACCCCTATAAAATTTCATCATGATCAAATCATATTTGAAGGGTCAAAATGCCAATTTTTAGGGTCAAAATGCCAATTTTTAGGGTCACCATAGTTCCCTAGATTAAGAAGATTGGAGGCTTGAAGGATTTCCACATGAACAAAGATGATTCATTCATGTTTTATGGTCACCATGAGCTTACATTCAAGGATGGAGATGCACCAAAGGTAAAAGCAATGAGGATCCATGAGTTTCTTTTCACTTGTATAAGTCCTATTTTGATGGTAAAGAGAAATAATGTAAAGTTCCTCAAGATAGAGGCTAATCTTATTTGAAGCAATGTCAACGTTGATCAGATGCTCCAAATCTTCAAAGATCCAAGGATGAAGAATGAAGGCACTTTTTTCTTATCCTTTGTCCTATATGTGATATGAAGAATCAATTCTAGCCATCCATTTGATTAATCCAATCATTAAAATAAAATTCTGTTAATCCAAGGGTTGAGATGCATTTCTCCATGATCCAAGTGCCCATATTCATAAAGACAACTATTAAAAACCCCCTCCAAACTTGTGGAGGATAAATGTTGGTCATCCATAGGGCCTTGCTAGCACATGGTTTCCTTGTGATGATCACCTCAATTGAACATGTGAGGATTAGGGATGCCCTCTTTGTATTTTGCAACTGGGCTCTAGATTATATGAAGTAGTGAGAGACAAATGAATACCATGAGGTTCAAAGAACTCTTTAGCTTCTGTCACATCTAACTCTCCACGATCGACAACTATTTTATCTATGTACTCAAAGGGATTTATGACTTTTTCAAGCAAGAAATTTCAAACCTTGTAAGTAGCATTAGATCGTAGAGCACATCCCTCTAGATCATTAGTTAAGTCCTCTCTTGCAAGTACCTTTAGGCATAGTTACAAGATCTACTACCCACGTTTAGTGAATACAAGGTGGACAAGTAGGATGCAAAGGATTTCTATGTTTGACTAACAAATGAAGTTGACAAGTAGAACATGTATGAACATAGTTACTAATGTCAACATAGATCTTAGGTCAATAATAGGTAATTCTAATTTTTTTATATGCTCCAAAAACTCTTTTATCACCTACCCATAATGTGTCAGGAATTTCCTTCATGACTTACATTTGAAGATCTCGTTCTCATAGGACTCATTGTAGATTCTTAATCTTACGCTTAGCATGCCTCCAAAGATAACCATTAGGCAGGAAAAATTGTAAGCTCATTCCCTAATGTTACAAAATCTAATCGTAGTCCAACTAGGTAATGGTTGCAGTGTGCTCAGATGCTTTCCTATGTCTTTCCATTCATCTTCATACTCAGACTCATGAAATTGCTTATACTTATATATATGTGGAACATGGTCAACTAAGGTCACATTAGTTATCATATCACTTTCAAGAACTTAATATATGAGATCCATCTAAGCATGGCTATATCAAGAGATCAACGATTGACTATTCTTCCAATGAGAGGAAAACAATCAGTCTCAACTTTGACATTTGCACCTATGAAATATTCTTTGTCTATTTTCAAAGTTGTTACCATACCCCATAGTTCTTGTTTGATCTATAGATACTTTTGTTGTGTTTCATTTAAAACTTTAGCCCCAAACCAATTGCATATCAATTCCCTTCACTATCATCTTGACTTATTACCCAACCTATACCAATAGGACTAGTATCGACAATCAATATAATAGGTTTGTTAACAAAATAGTCTACACACTTAAGGATGGGAGCTTAAAGAAACAATTTCTCCAATTTAGGCATAGCTTGTGCGTGTATGTTTTTCATTCCAAATAATTTTCCATTTGTTCCTCAACAATTCATAGAGAGAATTGTCAACATGAGCAAAGTGTGGGATCCAAATAATATAAAAGATGCAAGCACCAAGAAATCTTTGTACCTCACTCACATTGTTGCACATTTCAGAAATCTTGCTAATGGCATCAAAGTTTTATGGGTATGGCTTTCGACCATAATGAACACATAAATATCCAACAATAAGAACCTCCTTGACACCAAAAACAAGTTTTTTTCTATGGAATATGTGAAACCTACCTCTTCAAATCATTGGAATACTATTCACAATCAGAGATATGGTCAAAAATAGATTTATGACCTCTAGACAAATATAAAGTAATGTTGTTTACACATTCCCACTCCCTTTAATTGGAATATGATTAATAAATTGCATGGGTATGTGAGGGATAAAATCATGTAAGACCATATTCATAGCACTATCACATGAGCCATATAATTAGTCCCTACTTGAGGTAAAGTACACATTCACACTAAGCCTAAAAGTGTTTTCATTGTGGCTATGTTAGGACTATCAATTGCTGATTGGAGTTGGTCATATTCATAATATTAATCACCCATTTAATAGATAGAATGTCCTGAAAATGATTCAACAAAATCATCTACAATGGTTCATGTTCATTCATTCCTTATGGTGACTTTATTGATGGGTTGTATATCTTGTAATAAAACATAGTTTCTCATTCCTTTTAGGCACAATGGACCATCCATTTGAGTAAGGTGCAGAAGATGGCTTTAGAATTCTCATGCTTATCTTCTGCTTGAGTAGTTTTATTAGCTCAAGTAAGTGAGCCTTTGGAACTTGTATAGGGCTAGGATTCCATGGAATATGTGCAATAGTAAAGATAATCATGGGTGCAACTAGGTTAATATTTGTGCAACCAATCTCATGAGGATACATAGGAAATTGTTTTCCGTGGCTATGTATGACTTTCTCAAATTTATCTCTCTATCTTGGCAAAAGAAAGTCATCATCTCTACCAATTTTCACATGTTTGGTTGTCTCGTCCATGAATGTATGTCCTATGTTTTTCTTATCTCGAAGAATTGGATTGTTCTCGCATCAATAAGTTTTTCGTTACTTCCTTGGGGTAATGGTTGAGCTATGGGTTTGATTTTCTTTTTATATAGTTTTGTACTTTGTTTTGACTAAGGCATCATGTTTTTGGTTAAATTTTGAGCACTTGTCAAAATTGAGAGAATACTCTTGGATTAGAGCATACTCATCAAGGGATGAAAGAAGAATAATGTCGGAATTAGAATTTTGCCAAAAAACATAACTCTAACTCCTTAAGAGCAGAGAAAATATGACATGTCTCAACCACATGCTCAATGTTCTGATCATGTTCCATGATTTTGTTGGCTTTAAAATGTTTTTCGGTTTTTTGGATAAATAACTTGGACAATTGATTGTAATAAAGGAAATCTAATCTAGATTGTGGAAAACAAAGTGACGAACTAGTGTGCAGGTTGGTTGATTGCGACATGTCAAACCAATGTGCACTCTTCTCCCACTCAACAATTGATTCTATCCAAAAGTTTGATCCAGCATAGGTAGAACCATCATCCATGGTGTTGGTTTCCATACAACTCTAATCAATAAAGGGCTGATGGAAGAGAACTTCATAGGATCAATTATTTTGAATCAATAAGTAAAAGTCTTTGTTGATTCCTCCTATCCATATGGGCACACTAGAACAAGCTCCATACAAGGTACCTACACCATTATCTACACTTCTCATATGCAATCTACAATCTTTATCTATGGGCCATCGAAATTTATCATAGAGTTCTCTTCAAATCACCTTGAGTTTGAAGCTGAAGTCTAGTAATGCATTTACAATAAAAGCGTTCTTATCATTGCCTACTTTGACATGCATCTCTAATGTACCTCTAGAAAAAAAAATTCTTTTAAAGTAACTCTAAGGATTGTTAACATGATTTTCAAGGTCAGGTTGAATAATGTTGGAAGAGATGGATGGACACCTGAAGGAAGTGAGGTGGTACTACCAAGACCTGCTTTGTACCTACCCTATTTCACTTGTGTTATGTAGTAGGCCCTCTTAGCTTGCAAATGAAACCAAATAAGACGTACTTTGGAGTTGGTGTGTCAAACACTTGAATCAAAATAAACAACTTTGCAAATAGCTAGTGATCAAAAACTTGCTATTTTGGTAAACACACCTACTAGATATTTTGCTCAGTGCTCACAGTACAGTAGCAATTGATAAAAATCCTTTTAAGGGAATCAAATTAGATTAGATATCTAGTTATTGCAAGTGGATCTATAAAATATGATGAACTATACTCTGAGAAAATAAGTTAGCAACCAAAGGCTTACCCCCAAATTTTTAGGGACTCAGGAGAGAATAACCACAGAGAAATTTCATGGAGATTTATCCCAAATGGCTGAGTAAAATGCCTTCAAATTTTTGTAGCTTAAAGTAGCCTCTGAGCTGGTTCCAACAAGCTATACATCAAGAAAAATGATGGAGAGATCACTGTGATATGGTCATGCAAACTTTACTGTTCTGAGTAGACATAGCAGAAAGGTCAACATATGTGATCAATGAAATGTATGTATTATAATACATGATTTTACCTGTAAGAATGAAGTCATCAAAATACACACATAAGTATATCATCTCTAAGTTGGTCCTTTTGATAAACAAAAAAGAATGTGCTTTTCTCATCATGAATCCTTAATCTTGAAGGTAGGTTGTTAACCTATGGTTCCATGCCCTAGTTGCCTGCTTCAAACCATAAAGAGCTTTTTTCAATTTGCACACATAATTTACCTTGCTTGGGTCTTCATAACCAGAAGGTTGAGCCATGTAAACCTCCTCTAAAATCCAGCCATTTAGAAAAGCATTTTTCACATCCAATTGATAAATATTCCAATTCCTAGATGTAGCCACACTTACTCTCATGGTTGTCGTTTTAGCCACAAGTGAGAAAGTCTCTTCATAATCAACTCCTTGGGTTTGTGCAAAACTCTTAGCCATAATTCTAGCTTTATACCTATTTATGGATCCATCTCAATTCCTTTTGATTTTGTAAATCCATATGGAACCAATTACCTTCATTGATGCCTTCTTGGGTAGTGGTCCCAAGTATCATTCTCTTGGAGTGCTTCTATTTCTTCATCCATAGCCTCCTTCCATTCTACCTTGGTACTTGCTTCTTCATATGAAGAAGGTTCTTCAAGTGATAAATCTTTATCAAGATAAATGGAATGCTTAGTAACTAATGAAGTATCATACCCATATCTGATTGGCTTCTTACTCTCCCTTTGTGATATCCTTATAGCTTGGTTGGATGATTCACGTAAGTCTTCCAACCTCTTCATCTTGGCCTTGCCCTCTGATTTCCATGATTTGAACTCTTCTACGTTGATGGTGTCCTCATCATCTGATTTGATGTCTCAATTGTGTTTGGTTCCTCCTTGGTGAAGCTTGGATGGATTATAAAACCTGTATCCTTTTTTATTTAAATCATACCCTATGAAGATGCACTTCTTTGCCTTAGGGTCTAGCTTACCTTTGATTTGAGATGGAACATGCACATGAGAAACACATCCAACTATTCTACAATGATCAAGTGATGGCCTCCTACCATGCCATGCTTCATATGGGGTCATCCTATCAAGTGATTTGGATGGCAACCAGTTAATACGATAAGTGGAAGTAGACACAATCTCTACCCACAAATAATTAGGAAATTTCTTTTCATTAAGCATTGATCTAGTTGATTCCACAATCAAGCTGTTTCTACTCTCTGCTACCCCATTTTGCTAAGGGGTATACCTTGTTGTAATCTCCCTTTTGATACCTTTGTACTCTAGAAATGCATGAAATTCATTGGAGAAGTACTCAGCTCCTCCATCTGACCTTATCCTCTTTAGACTTCTTCCTGTTTGGTTTTCCATAAGTTCAAGAGACTTCTTGAAGAAACGAAACACTTCATCTTTATGTTTCATAAAGTACAAGATATTCCACCGCCTAAAATCATGAATGAATGACACATAATACCTTCAACCTAAAATTGAACGGTCCTTGCTTGATCCCCACACATCTATGTGTACAAGTTCCAAATAGTCCTCATGCATGTAGCCTATTTTGTAAAGGTTAACATGTGTGATTTACCAAACTAGCAAGCACCACACTTATAGATCATATGTTGCTTGGATACATTAGGTATCCCGACCACACATTTATTTTTGCATATCTACTACAAGGTTCTCTCACAAATGTGCCCTTATCTCTTATGCCCAAATGTAATTATAAAGTGCAATGTTTCTAGTGTTCTCATGCTCAAATGTAAATAAACTACCTATTTTTTCTCCCTTGGCAATTCTCTTGAATCCATGTTGAGGGTCCTCCACAAAAGCTCCATATTTGTAAAACCTAAGATGCAAACCCTTTTCGACTATCTGTCGAACACTCATCAGATTCTTGGTGATAGTAGGTACATAAAGAACCCTACTCAATGGATTTCTATTCCCATCAGAAGTTTTGACATTTCCTACATTGACCATTGAATGTTTGGTGTCATCACTTGTTTGCACTTGGTGATTTCCCTTGGGCTCCTCAAGATTAGAAAGAAGAGCTACATTGCCTGCTACATGGTTTTAACAACATACGTCAATATAGAAGAGGTGTTCATCATTCATACATTGTTTTGAAGTCATATTCATAATGAAAGGGGAATCCTCTTGATCCTCTATATAATTGTTGAAGTCCTTTCTTGACTTGTATCCTCCTTGATAATTCTTCTTGTAATTATCATTGTAGCCATAGTTGTAGCCTTGATTATGGTTGAAACTTCCTCTTGATTGTGAGTAACCACCTCTTTGATATCCTCTTCCTCTCTGATTCTTGAAGCTCATATAACACTCATCTGTAGTGTGATTAGCCAATCCACATTTGTTGCATGAAGAAGAGTTGAAAGTTCTGCCCCTACCTTTCTTACCTCCTCTACCCCTTCCTCTTGAGTTCGCACCTCTCCCTGCATAGTTAGCTTGAAAAGTAGTACCTTCATCCTCTACTTTCTTGCTCTTCCCTTTATCTTTAGTCTTTCCTTTACCTCTGTATAGGGTAGAAGAGTTGTTACCTCTTGATGGTTCTCCATTTTTGTTGAGCTTGGCTTCATGGGTAAAGAGTTGTCTCGTGAGTGTGGTGAGATCCAGAATCTGCATGTGTCATGTCATCCCCGGTGGTCAAGTCTTTTGTCTGATAGGAATTTCAATGGGCTTCATTGTTACATTTATTGAAATTTAAGCTTCAACCTTAGTACCTTTTGAACCTTTGGATGTTTCCCACTTGGAGCAATAAGGACCAACACATCTAGGGAGTCTTTTCAAGACTTTATCTATATGCATTTTACTCTCAATGTATGATCCCAAATGTGCTTAAGCTCTCTTATGTTTTGAATAAGCTATAGGACCCCTTCATTAGCAAGCCCTTAGCTTTCTTGAGTGATTTCAAAAGACTTTTCGTTGCCATAGCTAGCTTACAAATTTCTATGTGTATGAGCTTGATAACACACACTGTTGAGCAGAGTTTCGTTATGAGATTGTAATCATTTCTTGTAATATTTGGTTTCATAGAAATTTGTTGTTTTTATTTCTAAGCATTCTCAAAGATCATGTGCAAAGTCGACATATTCTAAGAGAAACATTTCCAAAACTGAATATTGGTCTTTTTGTCCATGCCTAATGAAGGTAATAACTTTATTGTCTTCGACGCATTAGTTATGAAAATATGGGTGATAATTTTAAGTTAGCATAATGACCTTTCATCAGCAACGTCATTAAATTTTTTTTATGTGTTCGAATTCTCATGGGTTAAATCATCAATAGTATAGTGAACTATTCATTTGAATAAATAGAGGGTTAAGAGAGCATGCTTGTGAAGACACCTATTCATCAAGACTACATAGGGAACTTGAACTCTCTCCCATCAATGGCATTTGAGCTTCTCACATGCAAAGGCATTCAAGGAGGCCTAGGAAGAGTGACCAAATGGCTTTCAAGGAAGGAGAGATACCGATCAACGTAAGGAGCACACAACAAAGTCAAAGGGAGTCTACTAATGGGAAAGGAGAGCATCCACCTCAAGTGCTTGGTGCATGTGTACACAGGTAAAAGGTATGGCTATTCCTAACTTCCCTTGCATCAAAGGGATCTAAAAGAGTACATTCAAGTACATCATATCAGATTATAGAACTCAAATCCAAAAATTGGACAAAATCAATTATTAACCATGGAGATTTAGAACATCTATCTATGTCATGGGAAAAGGATTATGGAGTCTTATTTGTGGCATAGATTTTAGACCTAGATTTGGGGACAATCCAATCCTTGATTAATTAAGGAACTTCTCATAGTGGAATGAGAGAGATAAGACAGTCATATTCATATTTTGACAATATATTATCAATGCCATGATGGAACATATGCAAGATTTAGATACCCGTAGATGGTCTGAATGTTACTAGAAAATGCATCATCATAGATCAAAATCAATGGCTAGCTTTCTCAAGCTATTCAATTAAAACATTCTATGACGGGAGGATGGGCCGTGGCCCCTCTTCTCTTTGTGATTGTTGTCGACGGTCTCAAGTGACTTGTTAAAAATCAATCACATTCATGTCATATTCAAGGCCTCTTTCTTCCCCTTAATCAAGCCCACATGGTCATGGGACTCTTTGAAAATGAATAAATTCTTTTGTGCATAACGATCTGGCCAACATTGATGCCTTTTTGTATTTCGTAAATACATTTTGTGAGGCAGCAAGCTCCAAAATTAACCACTCAGAGAACACTTTTAGGGACGTTATTGGGCATCCATCTCAAATTCAGGTTGATCATGGCTGCAAGATGATACAAAGTGGAAAAATCTTTTGCTTGTAAGGTGCTCTTATGGGATTCAACATTTGATGAGGTAGGAATGCAATTAGTCTCTCTCTAGGATCAATAACAAGTTGAAACATTCGGGAGGTATGCATATCAACCTTTGCAGGGAAATCTATGGTTGTTAAGATGTTCTTTATTTCTTTGATTATTTACTTTCTCTCTCGCTAGAGGCCAAACAACCAACAAATTAATAAAATGGAAAGAAATTATAGGAACCTTCTGTAGATAGAAGATCCTGATAGAAGGGGTGCTCACAAAGTTAAATGGGCTACTTGCATAAGCCAAAAAGATCAAGTTGCTTTGGGCATTCTACACATTGAAGGAATGGCCAACAAGCTCATGACCAAATGGTCAATTAAAGCATGGGGCAATAGAGATGCCACTTGGGCCAAACTGATTTTTAGAAATAAGACCACTCTTAGAATTGTGGGACTTCTACGGTGGTAGAGTCTTAATCTTCTCACTCTTCTATTCTCCCCCTATCATGTGAGTCCCACATGCTTGAGCTTAGTTTGCTCCATATGGAAGAGCTAGAACAATGTGAAACACATTGTCAAAATCAATACAGATTGGAAATGGGCTGCCAATGCAAGACAAAATGATGTGATCTCATTCAGTATCAAGGGCATCAATGGTGTTGAGCCTTAGAACCTCCAAAAAGCTAGGACGTGTTGGAAAAAAGGTTTTCTCTTATGGAAACATGTGTGGAATCAAGAAGTATGCCAATGGATTAGATTTGAGGACATTGACTCAACTAGGAGAGTCAACTATGAAGAATGCTGCATGTTGTAGGGAAGATTGAATGCCTAGAAGTGCTCGATGAGTCCCCTACTTATTGTACATGACTCCCCTCAACTTGATGATATTAGATGGAACAACAACAACAATCTTGATAAAGTTCGGAGATACAAATTCATGTCACACTAAGTAGGAGATGGTGTTTGGATTGATCAAGTTCCAGATGGGATCTTGAGTTCCAATCCCTTTGGCATCCCTCTTTGAGGTTGAAAAACGAGTTCTTATGTGGAAAATCCTCCACAAGGGAATTTGGACTAATGTAAAACCCAACAAAATTTGTGCAACCCTCCATGGTGTAGACGATGCCTTCATGGAAATGAGGACTTGCGACACCTCTTCTTTTAATACTCTCTTGGGCAAATCATGTTGCTGCATGAACAAATTGAAAGAAAATTGGAGAAGCTTAGAGAAGATTGGAAAGTTGAGTTGTCAAGTGGTGAAGTTGGTCCAACAAGCCAGCATAGTGTAAAGGTCCGTAATAGTTGTGAAGGCTTCCCACTTATCATCTGCCTTGATGCCGTTGATTATTTGTCTCACTATTTGCTTCTCTTCAATCTCCTCTCCTATGCTTGCCAATTGATGAGCCATATCTTCAAATTTGGTCACATACTCTGAAACATTCTGCTTGGGTTGCTTCCTTTGGGTGGTAAACTCAATCCACAATTTATTTTTTCATAGATCTTGTGTTGGAAGAAAAATATGAAGATAATGTATCCCAAGTCACTTGGGAAGTTTTACAGATTCTAATGTGTGGAAGAAGTCAGAGAGAGAGAGAGAGAGTTAAGTAGATATGACCTTGCTAAAGCATCTCACACTTGAATCAAAACAGACAACTTAGCAAATAGCTAGTGATAAAAAACTTGTTATGTACACACACATGCTAGATATTTTGCTTAGTGCTCAAATTAGCTTTGATCGCTAATGATTTCAAGTGGAATCATAAAAAATCATGAACTATACTCTTTGAAAATAATTTAGCAACCAAAGGCTTACCCCCAACTTTTTAGGGACTGAGCAGAGAATGATCAGAGAGCCATTAGATGAAGATCTCTCCCAAATGGCTGAACCAAATGCATTCAACTCTTGAACGCTTAAAATAGAATTTGTGTTCGTTCCAATAAGCTATAGATCATGCAAAAGGATGGAGAGAGAATTGAGATATGGTCATGCAAAGTTCATTGTTCTGAGTAGACATAATAGAGAAGTCAATAGATGTGATCAGTGAAATGTATGTATTATAACACGTGATTTTACAAGATCATTGGCAGTATGGTTATGCCCAATGATAATGGGATGAGTGAGCTATAGTGTATGATCCTCAACCTCTACAAGAGATCAGAAAATGAGCTCCAAAAAGAGGCCTCGAGGTCGCAAGATTTACAAGATCTTTTATAAGTGTCTTCTTCAAATTTGAATTTGAATTTCAAATTAGGCTCCACCTTAAAGTGATTCCTCTAAATGAGGAGATATTCTCTCATGAGAAATTCGTAACTCAAATGTCTCCTAACTTCATGATTTTATTGGCTTTACAAGATTCTTAATGATTTAACCATTTACAAATGGTGAGTGATCCAATGTTACAAGCAATAATTCATATGCTTCATCAAGTGATTGCACATTCTTCCTTCCATGCCTAGCCAAGTGTGAAGGCTTGTGTTCTTGCACCAACAAATAGTTCATAAGAAATTTTTATTCACATTTACTTCATGATCGTCAAGATCCTCTTCATCGGTTTCATCAAAGCGAAAGGCTTTATTTTGAGCTTGAACTTGATCTAGAGAATCTTGCATCTCAATATCTAAATTAAGTGAAAACATCTTCAGTTTAGTTAGGTTGATAAAGTTATCTTTATAAATAGACTTTTCAATACAGAAACTTCTTCCACAGACATAGTGACTTCATCTAAAATCTGCATATGATCTATTTTTCTCTAAATGTTTGAAATCAAGATGGCTTCAGTTTTCTCTTTGGTTTCTTTTGTTTTAGCTAAAGATGTTTTTTTCTGTTCAGGTTCTTGTGTTTGGTCTTGAGTTCGTTTTGATTGTTCTTGTTCTCTAAAGATTTTGGTTCCATTTTTCATTGCTTTGTCTTGTTACCTTTTTGTTTCTCCTCTTGTCTTAGTTCATTGGTTTGTGATTCTTGTTTCTTATCTTTGGGTTGTGATGTTTCCCCTGGTTATATAATGGTTTCCATTCCCTTGAAGGTTTGTTTTCAAGTCACTCTTCTTTCACTAGGCTCAACTTCATCTCTTTTTTGTTTTTATTATACATTGGATATGTGAGAAATAAGAGATTGATCTTCTATTTGTGACTCCCAAGCCATTATTCATTGAATATCATCTTTTGATCTTACTAAAGCCTCTACAAAAAAGTCAACTCCCTTTGTGGGTTTACTTGATTCTTCTTTTTGTTCATCAAGATCTTGTAGTTTCACTCCTCTAGTTCTTGCATCTATCATGGTTATATTTTAGCAATACTTTTTCATTCCTTCCTTAGCATAATTTCCTTGAAAAGGTAACCTAGATGGATAGTCATAATTTTTCTTGTCTATCTCTATTACTAGTCATTGCTCCTTGGGGGCCTTCAATAGTTCACAGTCTTTCAAACAGAGCTCTGATGAATCCGACAAAGGACACCTACGAGGACCACACACAAAAACCATTCAGATTCTGAGGATTTTGACTAACTAGTAGTGGAAATTTTTAAAATTGAGGATTTTGTTGGTAGGGTATTGCTTGAACACAATAATGAGGATTTCAAAACACAATAATTAGGATTTCAAAACACAATAATTAGGATTTCGATAAGGCAATTGATGTATTTGAGGAGCTAGGGGAGCAACATGTGGTACTTGAGGTGGAACATCAGCTTCCATAGTCTGTGTTTGATGATTTTGAAAATTTTGATTTTGATGATTTTGAAATGTTTTTTGGGATGTTTGAGAAGCTTGAGGATACTTGTTTTGATGCATTTGCAGATTTTGCACATGAGGATGAGGATTTTGCATTGAGGGATTATGCAATGGAGGAACTTGATATGCTTGAGTAGGAGCTACTTGTGGATATTTATTGGGAGCTATAAGATGTTGATTAGGCTCTTCAAAAGACATAGGGTTCATTTGATTTTGGAATTTTTTTATGTAACTAGATTGTAAAGCATCTAGAGTCTTGGGCGAATTGGAATGTGTAGCAATAAGACTTTCTATTTGCTTAGTGAGAATTTACACTTGATATTGTTCAACTAAACTTTTATTTTTAAACCTTGAGTAGGCTCCATCATTTAAGGAATAGGACTAGAGTCAAAAACCATAGCATGGGATTGCTCCCCAACTTGCTCCTTAGCTTGTGGAAGGCTAGCTTGAGGAAGACTAGTTTGCTCATAAAGCATAGATTGTATTTGATTTCTATGGGCTACAACCACTACTACGCTATGCACTTTTTGCAAATTTTCAGTAAGACCATAGCACTTATCTGGCTCTTCTAATTGGCGTTCAACTTGCCTACATGTTTCAAAATGAAGAAGCTTCAAAAAATTGATCACAAGATCAGGTTCCAAAGTTATCTTATCCTCATTGGGAAGTTGTTCATAGCATCTATTATACTCACTTTGTAAGCTCAACAATCAAGAATGATGATGATGATGGTGATGAGAAATATGCAAAAAAGGATATGGATCAAAACCTCCCAGCAAGATCAGAAGCAAACATCCTATGCTCACATCTATTGGATAAGATTAGCTACTATTTCTGGAGGAAATTTGCATTATTGATCTCTAGCTATCAAACTAAGCTTATGCAATGAAAAAAACTCGTGGATCCTCCTTGCTTTAAGATTTAGTGCATCTCCACCCCTGAATGTGAGCTCATCGTGATTGTTCAAATGATTCAATCATCATTTACCATGTGGCAGTACTTCAAGCCTTCGATTTCCTTATTCTTGAAAACTGTCGTGACCTTGAAAAAAGGATTTTTTCTTTGATCCTCCTAATATCCTTTGAGGAAGATGAAAAATTGGAGGGATATTTTTTGAAAGTTGGTGCTTAAGGAATTGCAGAAAAAACTCTCATCTGAATCTCCTTTAAACAAGTTTGACTACATTTCAAAGTTTTCAAGGTGCCATTAAGGTGTCTACGAAGCTCTAATAGCCTTGAGAATTTGTACAAATGTGTAAACATGTTAATAGATCACGATTTAGGGCACATTTTGAGCTCCAAATTTTTCAAATAATGATAGAGAATTAAAAAAACAACTATTAGTTGGTTTTTGAAATTTATGTATACTGGTATAAAATGGTTTTGAAAAATAGGGCACAACTCTCTTGTTTCTTGCCCAATGATTTCTCATTTAATGATATAATCCTCGTTTGTTAAGACTTGTTCTAGTTGTAATTTTTACAACTACACAAAGCATTTCATCATAATCCAATCCATATACTTGTGCATATCCATGTGCAACAAGATGTGCTTTATATATCTGCACTAAACCATCACTTTAACACTTCACCTTTCCTTTCCCATCACTTTTACACTTCCCATGTATCATACTTCTTCAATGCATTCATTCCATTCATATCTAATAGCTTTCTTCTTTTCTTGAAACCTCATTAATTCCCATGTATCGTTCTTCTTCAATGTATTCATTTTCCTCATCGCTTGCTTTGCAACAATATTTATGTTGTGATGCTTCATGAAAATCCCTTGGCTCATTATGCTTTATTCTCTATATCATGTAATCATACTAAAGTGTTATAGATTTATTCTATAAACTCAATCTATCCATAGAATTTCTTTTGCTGGAGACCTTTAAATCTCCAAATGTTTAAACTACCTTGATTTAAGAACTTCTCTATATCAAGAATAAACCAAACTTTACACAAATTTTGCATTAATTGTCAAGATCATTGAGAAGTACTTCTCTATGTGAAGTTTCTTCAACTTTAAAAACTCTACTTGAGAAAAAGACTTCAATATCTACACATCCAAGTAAATCCTTGAATAGAAAAAGGCACGATTCTAAGAACTTTACTTGCAAACTTCTAAATATGAATGTTCCAATGTCATACACACAACTTCAAGAGAATTAGATCATCAAATTTTTTTCATAGCTTGATTAACTTTTGAATTAGATGTGTACAAAAGATTTCTTGATCCACATGATTAGGCTAAGAGAAATCTAAGATAGACTCAATGCTATTCTAAGATGAAGACTCTCTGCACATCTAGTATTACCCATAGACTTGAACTCTATTGGTTCTCATCTCTCTATTTTCTTGACATCATTGACTTATACTTATTATATATATATATATATATATATATATATATATATATATATATATATATATATATATATATATATATATATATATATATATATATATACTTGTCCCATATCTATTACATGACTGTCTATCATTATTATAAGTATTCATGGCTATATTACAAGGATTTTCACTCATAATGTACATATGTGTACATACTATGTCTTTCTTGAACTTCTTGACTTTCTTTCGATCTTTGAACTACTTCAATTAGTTTATAATCTCCAATTATTAATTGATTTGCACCAACAACTCCCCCTCAATTATTTATTGTGATTATGCCATCTTCTTTATGGCTCCCATCTCTTTAAACCTTTATAACTTGGGTCCATCCAAGATTTTTGTTAGCATATGTGACACTTTCTCTTTTGTTGGTGTATACATGACTTCAATTTCTTTATCAGGCACCTTTTCTCTTAAGAAATGATATCGAATCACTATATGTTTAGTCCTAGCATGGCAAAAAAGGTTAACTGATAAATACAATGAACTCATGTTATCTCCAAATATGATTAGAGTACTCATATCGGTTCCAAGACTTTTCAACAAGGTCTTCAACCAGATTGCTTCTTTTGCAGCTTCTGTGGATGAGAAAGCAACTGTATGTTGCTTCTTTGAACACCAAGAGATTATCTTATCTCCTACATAACAAAGGCAACCATGAGAGGACCTTGTATCATCTGAATAACCTGCTAAATTTTCATCACAAAACACTTTGATTCTAGTGTTAGAAGTAAATACATAATAACAAACCTTCATTCAAAGTTCCTTTGATATATTGTAGCAGCCTTTGTGTTGCAATCCGATGGGTTTTCTTTGGACAATGCATGAATTGTGATAAGACACCAACTGCATATGAAAGATCTGGTCTTCTCAATGTGGCATAGATTAGACTATCTACTAAACTTTGATATGTCTTCATGTCCTTGAACTCTTCTCCTCCGTACCTTCTCAAGTACCTTTCATTAGAAGATTCTTCATATTTTCCTCTGAAGTTTGATATCCAAGAAGTTGACAAGTCTATAATTCCATGCTGGTGGAGCTTGTTCAAGCAATACAAAGTTCTCTTGAGATTACACACATAAGCTAGTCCATTTGACTCTTTGAAACCCTCTAGTTGCTCTATGTACAACTCATCTTCAATATATCCATTTAAAAATGCATTCTTTACATCTAATTGAGATAGCCTCCAACCTTTAGATGTAGCAATAGCAATAAGAGTTTTGATTGTAGACATGTTAGCAACTGGATTGCAAGTTTCATCATAATCCACTCCATGTGTTTGGGCATATCCTTTTTCCACAAGTCTAGCCTTGTATCTAGACACTTTTCCATTTGCAAACCTTATTGTCTTATACACCCACTTGCATCAAGTTACCTTCTGATGTCTCATTCTCAAGTAGAGCATCATACTTCTCTTGCATTGCTTTTTTCGCAATTTTGTTTACCTTTAGCTTCATCATATGTTGATGAATCTTCATCTCTCTTTACAATGTAAGCATAATCTTTGGTTATCAAGAAAGAAGTATCATAGCTATACATGATAGCTTGTTTCCTTTCTCTTGATGAACTTCTAACCACTGCACTCCGTGAGGTCTCTAGTTCATTTTGTTCTTGATCAAACCCTGGCCTATCTCCATCATTATCCTACATTTCATTTTTGAAAACATCATCATCATTATCGTCTTCATATACCTTTATCTTTGACTTCCCTTTCCTTTTAATTTCTTTAGAATTTATACATACATTGTTTGGCCCTGCATACCATGTGCATTGATCATCAATGTGACATCTTTTGAAACAAGAAATTGTTTTGTGGATGGATTCCATAACCTTTATCCCATATGTCTATCATCATACCCAATAAACACATACTTTTCTACCTTAGGTTCTATCTTATGTCTCAATTGAGATGGAAGATAAGCATATGTCAAACATCCAAATATTTTGCAATGCTCAAGAGTAGGTTTCTTATTTCATAAGAAGTCATTCCATCCAAAGATTTGCAAGGTAGCCTCTTCACAAGATAAGTTGCACTGTTGATTGCTTCTGCCCACATGTAATAGGGGCAAATATTTTCGTTCATCATTGATCTTGCAAACTCTACAAGAGTTCTAGAAAAATCTTCTCCTCCTCCATCTGATATCAATCTCTTAAGCTTTTGTCTTGTAATTCCTTCTCCATAAGCATGATAGTGTTTAAATGTCTCAAACACTTATGATTTATCTTGAATACATATAGAGTAATCCACCTTGTTGCATCATCAACAAACAACACATAATACCTAGATCCATTTATGTTATAGTCCCTTGATGGAACCCAAACATTTGTATGAACCTCTTCAAGCATATTTGAATACCTATACCCCTGCTTATTGTATGACTTCTTGTGAGCTTTACCTAGTTGAGAAGCCTCACATTTGTATATCATATGTTGACCTTCAATATTTGGTAGACCATGCATTGCACTATTCTTTGTCATCTCCTTTATCCCTGTTTCATTGAAATGTCCTAACCTCTTATGTCATACGTCCAGTTCAGACGTCCTTTGGCTTCCATAAGTGAACAATGCATGTCCCACATTACCTTGGAGCTTGAAAGGGAATAGCCTTCCTTCCTTTTTTTTCCTATAACAATGCTTTTATATCCCTAACTTGGATCTTCAGCATAAAAACCATCATTTGTGAATCATACTTCATATCCTTTCTCAAAAATTACACTACACTTATCAAATTCTACGGGATTGTTGGAACATAAAGTACCTTGCTTAGAAGTGTTTTCCACTCTTTGTCTTCACTGATCCAATGCTTTTAACCTTGTGTTTGGTGTTGTCTCCTGTTTGAACTATATGTCCATTCACTCTAGCTTCCATATCAGTCATTAAGGAGATATTACCACTCACATAATTGCTACATCCTGAGTCAATATAATCTTCATAATTGCTTCAAGAGTTGCATTCAGGATGAGAGTCAAGTCTTCCTTCTGATCTTATGCATAATTCAAATAAGTATTGTTGTACGACTGAGTTTGCAAACTCCTTCCAGCTCCTCTAGAAAATGAAGTCCTACCACCTCTTCCTCTGAAATTTCCTCTTTGATTTCTACATGCACTTCCTCTTTAGCTAAAATTATGATCATAATTTCCACCGCTTTGATTATTATACTAACAATCATATTCCAAATGATTTGTTCTACCAGAAATCCAATAGGCTTTAGCATTTTCTTTATTCTTACCGCCTCTACCTTTACCTCTATAGTTCATCTTCCCTTTTATGAAATTCACTTGACCTGAAGATCCTTCATCATCATTTGATTGCTTGCCTTTAACATTGTTCTTATTTTCTTTTGAATACATTGCTTGAGTTGTGCTTCTATCACTCTCTCCTTTAATGTCATACTCAAATGTTAGGATATCTCCTAGCAATTGTTTAAGATTAGGAGTAAAGTTATCTAATGATAATTCGATAGGCAATATAAAAGGCTTCCACTTTTCATTTCCTCTTGGGCTTGTGAGTATTTGCCTTTCCAACTTGTCTTCTTCTATTTCTTCATCTACTGCTCCCAAACTATCTACAATATCCTTCATTCTTGTAACATAATAAAAAATCGACTAAGAGCCTTTCTTCTTAAAAGTTGTGAACTCAACCCATAGTGAAGCCTTCCTTGATTTGGTTTGAAAGTGTTCTTCCAAAGCATTCCATACATGTGTTGCACTTTCTAATCCTCTACTGTGTCGTAGAATATACTCATTTATAGCCATGTAAATGATGCTCCTAGCTTGAGCATCTTTCTTCATCCTATTCTTCAAATCTGCAAGTTCCTCTTTTGTTGGAATGTTGGGATCCTTAAACTTTGACTTTTCTTCTTCTCCTGTAATAAATTTCTTCTAATATTTTCTCAAAAGGTGTGCCTCAATCCTCATGGACCATGTTGGATAATTCTATCTATTAAGCTTGTCAATATGCAAGATTTCTCCCATCTTTTTTATTTTTGTGTCTGCAATTATTCACATTTATGAAGATACAATGTACCTTTGATATAATGCGTTCACCTTTTCTAATCATTTTGAACTGGAACTTTGTACTTCTTTAAGTTTTCTTCAAGATGTTAACCTTTTGGCACCTCCAATTGACAAAATCTTTGATGTGTGCAATAGCTGGGATTTTCCTTGTTTCTCTTTTATCTTAATTTAATCTTCTAGCTCTAGCACCACTGTTGAAAACCTTTAAATGTCCAAATGTTTGATCTACCCAAATTTGAGAACTTCTATATATCAAGAATAAACCAAAATTTACACAAAATTTTCAATAATCTTCAAGATCATTGAAAAATACTTCTCTATGAGAAATTTCTTCAACTTTAGAGTTTGCTTCAGAAATAGACTCCAACATTTGCACATAGCTTGAAATTTAATTATTCAAGTGATGCACACACATTTGTGCTATGTTTGGGAAACTATAATCATCCTTAGTTCTCCAAAAGAACTATTAAATCTTTGATTTGATCACTTATATCAAATGCATATCAAAAACTATCTTTCTGACATGGAAACTTTGACATGGTCAACTTCATAAACTGATTTCTCTCAAAGTATAATCCATTTTGCTAAATGTTTTTAGCCATAGCTTCTTATCTTCTAACATAAACTTTGAATGCTCAATCATAAAAGAACTTTACATTGAGCACGGATATCCAAGTAAATCTTTGAACAACAAAATGCGTGATTCTGAGAGTTTCACTTGTAGACTTCTACATATGAATGTTCCTACTTCTCATACACACAACCTGAAGAGAATTAGATCATAAAAATTTGGTCATAGCACGATTAGCTTCTGAACTAGATGCATACACAAGATTTCCTAATCTAGTCAGGCTAAGAGAAATCTAAGATAGACTAGACGCCATTCTAAGAAGAAGACTCTCTGCATATCTATTACTCATAGACTTGAACTCTATTAGTTCTCATCTCTCTAATTTTTTGAAATCATCTAATTATATATATACATTTGTACTCGTGTATTTATTAGATGACACTCTATCATTTTTATAAGTATTCATGGCTAAATTACTAGGGTTTTCACTCATAATGTACATATGTGTACAGAGTATGTCTTTCTTGCACTTCTTGACTTTCTTTTGATCTTTGAACTACTTCACTCACTTCATAATCACCAATTATTGATTGATTTTTACCAACATCTTTGTCCCATAGATCTTCTAAAAGGAGTTTCTTCATCTAATCTTGAACATTTTTCCCTTTTTTCATGTGGGTGAAAATATTTCTCCTTTGTACTTCTCAACATTCCCAATGTAACTATTTCAAATTCAATATTGCAATAAAAAATGTACTCCCTCATCTTTTCTTTGCATTTATCTTTTCTTCTTGAATAATCTTTTTCATTTCACTCTATGATGTCTTATGTGTAGGAAACACATATCCACCATACTCTTAGCTAACCTCATGATAATTATGTCTATGAGTTGTTTCTCGTCCATCATGAACATTCTGCATAGTATCACTTGAATCATTTGTTATGACAAGCATGTATTTGGATGAATACCATGGGGCAATCACATCAAACATAACATCTTTAGTCATGATATATTATATAGTTGCATGTTATTGCATCTATATCCTGGCTTCTCCTCTCAATATCCAATAAACATGCACTTTGTGATTTAGGCTCAAACTTATTTCTTAATTGACGAGGGATATATGCATAGAAAACTGACCCAAACACTCATAAATACCTCACATTTGGTTTATGTTTCCATAGTCTCTCATACGATAGTCTATCGACCCAAAAACTATCTAGCATGTTCTTCTCATTTAACATAGCTCTTAGAACTTCTTCAATCACAAAATTAATGCATTTTTTGATAGCACTTTTTTGTGATGTGTATCTATAAGAATGATTCCTTTTAATTCCATGATCCCCTAGTTCATCATTAAGTTTCTTAGAAATATACTCTTTTCTGGAATGTGATTGTATATACTTAATATACATTAATATCTTCTTCTCAGCCATATTCTTGAATTCAAAAAAGAATTTGAGTACTAATATTTTGTGCTTCAAGAAGCTATAATCATCAATGAATATCAAGAAAATTAGTGCACCACCAACTAACTTGGTTCTAGCAAGACCACCTACATCAATATGAATCACATATAGAGGTTTTTTCTATGAACTTTTCTCTTTGGAAACTTTCATCAGTTGATGCTGACTAAAGGCACATGGTTCACCTATTCTTTCAAAGTTTACATGAATGAACCTTTCTAAGGTAATATTAATCAACTTCGATGATATTTGCCCTAGCTTCAACATTACCTATGAAGAATGGAATACTTTGCAAACTAGACGTCTTGGTTGGGACCACTCTAAAGTTTGACTTTTCATGGTTCACGACAGGTAGATCCCGCTTGGCCTCAGGTGGCACAATGGTAGCTGAATACCGAAAATCCCCAACATCATAAAAACCATTAATTATCAGGTCAACCTCAACAAGAAGTGGTGCCTGTCGTGGACGCGGCTACGGTGGGACATGAAGTTCATGGCTATCCGCACCCTCTCATAGAAATAAAAGGCAAATTCTTCACCGTGGGATCTGGACCAACCTAAGGGCTAGCAAAATTTGTGGGGTGCCTCCCTCATGCAAGCGCTACTACCGGTCAATTGAAGATGTTTCTCACATCTTCTTTACTTGTCCCAACTCCGACAGGTTCTAGCAAATTATCCAAAAGAAAATTAGACTTCAGATGCATATTTGTTGGAAACAGGCTCTATTGGGAGAAGCAATCGATTGCTTTGCAACTCTCTCGGACGCCATCAAAGGGGAGGTCTTATGGAAGATCTGGTGGGAAAGATGTGCTTATAGCTTTGGTGAGTCCCCCAAAGAGTGGTAAATTACAAAATCGCTCCTCCTCCTTGGCAAAAGAATTGCTAACTGTAAGAACCCCCCCTCTCCCCCCTTTAGGCATCATCAAGTGCTCCTTTTGATCAACAACAAGCTTAAACTCAAGTGGGCCCTGCATGAGGGTGATGAGAGGGTGATTTACCTTCATTGTAATGGCATCTGAACTCTATAAAAGCTATCCCTGCTTTGTGGGAGTCAGGGGATCCCGTGTGCACTAGTCCCCTTGACTTGTACATTTCTTTTAATTAATACAAGTCTGGGAGAGTAGGCTAGGGCCAAACTTCGTTTATTTAAAACAAACATTTTCTTCTCCATGTACTTTAATTTCATCAAATTCATATGGCTCATTCTCTTGTGGAAAAATTTGGCTGTATCTGAGTGCATGTTGTTCTTGGCATATATATTCTCATAAAGAGGTTTCCCCATATCAAACGTGAATAGCTTTCCTATCTTTTTTTCCATGACCAAGCAATTATCCTCTTTTGTCATACTTAAAATCATGCATAAAATAGACATGCTTATTAAACATCACTTCCATATCCTGATCTTTAAGTTGAGCAACTAAAGCTTAATTCTTTATGATAGTATGTGCATGTAAAATATCACTCAATGTATTTTGGATACCATTTTGTTGTCTAAGTCGTATATTCCAATAATGTTTATCAAATGTAGAGTTAGCCTTCATCGGTTTTTTGGATGCAATCCAATATCTAATATTTGTTATATGTTTAGTGAAAACAAAATGTATGTACTAATTTCCATCATTGCCAAGTTTCAAAACTCTATTTAGTACGTGCTCCATGGAAAATACATTATCTTTTCCATAATCGATGTATGAAACTTTTACCAAGAAGAAACCATGTGACATAGAGAGCTCTATATTTCTTCTGCTTTTGATATTTTACTCATGGTAGCAATCACGCCCAAAATGGACATATTTCCTATATTAGGACCAACTTTTGAGGTGTTTGGGATCCACCTATTCCTCTCTGCGTATAAAAGATGGTTGAATTTCTAGATCTCGATCAACCAAGACTTGAACCACTTTCACTATTTTGGAAAACTGTATGATCCCCTGAGTTTCCACTTCCTAATGCATTCAAGCAAAGGTTCACTTTCTCTGCTATACAAAGTGCAACTAGCTCATTTAACTCAAATAGAGTGCCTCCCACTCAAATGGAGGTATCCAAACTTTTCTTTTGTCATCCTAGACCATCTAACATGAAATTAACCATATGATCATATTTCATTGCGCAATTTATGGATGCCAAATTATCAGTGATCTTTCTTATCTCTCCCAAATAGTTAGTAGTATATCTATTCCCGTGCCATACACCATGAAATTACTATCTTAGATGAAGCTTTCTAGTCTCTCTATATGTGCAATATGACTTATGAGTAATATTTTATGCTTGTTTTGCCATACTAGTTTATCTAATGTGTGGAATAAGACTTGTAAAAATGCATATGTATATCCAATGAAGCACTTTTCCTGATTTCTCGATCCAAGTATTATATTATTTTTGCTGGTCTAAAATTTGGTTTTCTTGCAATTCATGACATTCATCCCCTCAATGTAGTAGTACGTATGAAAAATCCATTTTTTATTACTAAATGTGGTATTTTTTGTTATTATGCTTATCGACAAATATTTAAGCAATATAATCAACCATTCATAGTGCTTTGGTACTTCTCTATACTATGGAGATTTAATGGTGATTTATAGAAACAAGTAAAACAAAGTTTCAACTTCTTTTATCTTGATACAAACACCGACAAAATTATGATTCCCAAGTAATATTAATGTATCTTCCTCTTCTATCCACTCCAAACATCTCCTATGTACTATTATGCACCCTTATAAATTATCCCAAAAAGAAAATTTGCATAGTCACCTTTGCCCGATGCAAATATCAGCCAATAAAAAAATCATAAATCTTCACTAGAACATAGAAACTAGATAAAACGCATCAAACCAACAAGTACCATTTGCAAAATATCATTGTGGAGAGGCCTAAATTACATACCTTCATCCCCTCTTTGCTAAAGGAGATCTTTGGATTGTCTTCATCTTCAAATCTTCCACCTTTATCCCCAAGGCACTACAACATATGAGTCTTATACCGATGCTAGTCATAACAATGATCATACCCCGGTGTTCGTATGATCATTGAAAGTGCTTGGAAAAACCATGCTTGGCATACTGACAGTCAGCTCCACGTCGATATAACCTTGTGCATTCGTATACATGTCGGTGTATGAATTCGTATAAGCATTAGTACATTAGTGGGGAGAACCGATGCTTATACTGAAGTTTATACTGATGCATATACCAACGAAGCATTTTAATAACCTGAGATTCAAAAGTTGATTACTCCTCTCTATTGAACTATGATAGGTTTTCTATCAAGTTTGCACATGCCTCCATTGTGTTTGATCTCACACATCCACGTGAATTGTGCTCATCTTGTGCTTTTTGTCTCTCCCCTCACACATCCATGTCCCTCCTCTCCCTCCCTACTCTCACACACAGATCTCTCTCTCTCCACAAACATAGAGAACTCCCTCTCTCTCTCACTACACACACACATCTCTCTCTTGCATCTTCATAAGTGATGT
Organism: Ceratopteris richardii; assembly: GCA_020310875.1. Taxonomy (NCBI): domain Eukaryota; kingdom Viridiplantae; phylum Streptophyta; class Polypodiopsida; order Polypodiales; family Pteridaceae; genus Ceratopteris; species Ceratopteris richardii. The sequence continues at coordinate 130,699,934 of CM035422.1, read as the reverse complement.
GTCCACTCTTTCGCCCACTCTCTTTCTATTTTCCTTTTTTTTGTTTTTTTCTTCTAATTTCTCTTTCATTTTGTTTCTCAAAAGAGTTTTTTGTTTTTTGTTTGATGAGAGATGACATTGATTGTGCTTTGTTGAGCAATCTGAAGGAAATTACATTGATGTAAGTGATTTATGTATATGCATGTATTGTTTTGTTCTTTATTAGAGAGTGAGAGAGAAAGAGAGATAAATATATATAGAGAGAGACAGAGATGAAAGATGAAGAGAAATTAAATAAATGTTTCTTAACATTTAATTTTGGTTTTAGAGCATTCACACACAGATACACACACTCACATGCATACATACACACACATGCATACTCATGCATATGCATGCATACATACACACATGCATATGCATACATACATACACACATGCATACACACACATATACATACACACACATACATACACATACACATATGCAGATACATAAACTCCCACATGCATACACACATATGAGACACACATATACATACACCACATACACACATATTCATACACACGCTTTCTCACACATACACACAAATATACTCACACACATATAAACAAATACATATACATACACACATGTACATACACACACACATATACATATAGACATGCATATGCATACATACATACACACACAGACATACATGCATGCACACACTTATACATACATGCACATAAAAGAGACACATGTATATGCACATAGACACATACACATACACACACATGTACATACACACATATACAAATACACACATACACACACATATACATACATACACATGCACATAGACACAGATAGTCACATACATACATACATACATACATATATATATATATATATATATATATATATATATATATATATATATATATATATATATATATATATATATATATATATATATTTATACATGCATACATGCATACACAAACATACACATATACATATACATACACACATACACATACACACACGTTTTAGAGTTAGGGTTATAGTGTTGAGGTTTTAGGGCTCTACATAATCCACACATGCATACATACATATACACATATACACACACATATACACATACACATATATATACATACATACACACATATACATGTTTTAGGGTTAGGGGTTTAGGATTAGGATTTTAGGGTTTTATATACATATGCACATGCATGCACACATATACACACATATACATACATGTACACACATACATACGTTATGTTTTATGGTTACGGATTTAGGATAAGGTTTTTTGAGTTTTACATATATACACACATGCATACACACATATACACATATATATGCACGCATACACACATATATTCATGTTTTAGGGTTAGGTTTTTAGGACTAGAAATTTGGGGTTTTACATACATACATGCATACACACACACACACACACACACACACACACACACACACACACACACATATATATATATATATATATATATATATATACACATATACATACACACATGTCACATATCTATACACACATATACGTGTTTTAGGGTTAGGGTCTTAAGATTAGGGTTTTAGGATTAGGGTTTTTGGCTTTTACATACATACACACATGCATACACACATATACACATACACATGCATACACACACATACACATATACATACACATACACATACACATACACATACACATACACATACACATACACATACACATCCACATAAACATACACATACACATACACACATGTCACATATACATACACATACACACATACACACATACACACATACACACATACACATATCCATATTTCAAGGCTAGGGTTTCAGGGGTTTACACACATGCATGTATACATATAGACATACAAACATATATACATACATACACATACACATACACACACATAAACTCACATACATACACGTACACATGCATGTCACATATATACATACATACATAAACATGTTTTAGGGATAGGGTTTTAGGGATTTACACACATGCATACATACACATACACATACACACATCTACACATACATACACATACACATACACACATAAAGTCACATACATACACATACGCATGCAGGTCACATATAAATACACACATACACACATATACATGTTTTAGGGTTAGGGTTTTAGGATTAGGGGTTTAGGGGTTTTCACACATGGATACATACATATACACATACACACATATATACATACATACGTAGAAAGCTAAACTCACATCAGATCACATACACACACATATCACACATACATACACACCTACACACATATACAAGTTTTAGGGTTATGGTTTTAGGATTAGGGTTGTAGGGTTTTACATACATAGAGACATGTACACACATATACACACACACATGCACACATACATATATGCACATGCACACAAATGAAAATATATAATTAAATTTATATAAAAATTAGAAGAAAAAGTAATATATATATATATATATATATATATATATATATATATATATATATATATATATATATATATATATATATATATATATATATATATATATATATATATATATATACGTAATATATAAAAAAGGAATGTTAGGTTTAATCATAATATATAAAAATAGTAAGAAAAAAATTAGTGCATATAATCAAATCTTCTATGAGTAATTAAATATAAAAGAAATTAGAGTTTTAAGATTAAAATTATTATATATAATTAGATATATAAACGACTAAGGTTCTATGATAAATGTTAGTAGAGATAATCAAATATTAAAGAGCTAGGGTTTTTCAATTAAAGTAAATGTATATAACTAAATATATATTTAAGGTTTAATATTAATCTATATAATCAAATATATCTACAAATAAGGACACGAATGGGCATATATAAAGAAATATACTATGTATAATTAAATATATAAGAAATTAGGGTTCTAAGATTAAAATTAGTATATATAAAATAATATATAAAAAACCATGATTCTATGATAAATATTAGTATAGGTAATTAAATATGAAAAGAGCTAGGGTTCGGAAATTAAAATAAATATATATAAATAAATATTTAAAAATAGGTTTTAGGTTTAATATTAATATATGTAATCAAATATATAAAAGTTGAGATAAAAGTAGTATATATAATTAAATATACTATGTATAATTTAATATATAAGAAAATAGTATTTTAAGATTAAAATTAGTATATATAATTAGATAAATAAAGAACTATGCTGATAAACATTAGTATACATAGTTAAATATGAAAAGAGGTAGGGTTTATGAATTAAATTAAGTATATAAATCTAAAATAGTATTTTAGATTTAATATCAATATATATAATCAAATATACATAAGAAAGGATTATGTAAATTAGTGTAGATAATCAAGTATACTATGTATAATTAATATATAAGAAACTAGGGTTTTCAAATTAAAACTAGTATATATAGTTAGATATACAAAGAACAAGCATTCTATGATAAATATTAATATATATATATATATATATATATATATATATATATATATATATATATATATATATATATATATATATATATATATATATATATATATATATATATATATATATATATATATATATATATATATATATATATATATATATATATATATATATATATATATATATATATATATATAATGAAATATGAATAGAGCTGGGTTTCTGAAATAAAATAAATATATAAAAATAGGATTTTAGGTTGAATATTAATATATATAATTAAATACATCTAATAATTATGGCAAACATGAGTGTAATCAAATGTAGAATACATATTTTTTCTCTAGGATATATAGTTTGATATATTAATATTTTAAATAATTTAATATAGTAAAGCAGCATTTTAGGAAGAATATTAGTATTTCTAATCAAATTAAGAAAATAGGATTTTGAGATTAAGATTAGCATATATAATTAAATGTATCACATACTAAATGTCATAACATCTCCGCATGGTATCAGATGGCATCTTTAGATCTAAAGGAGAGAATAGCACATCCTTACACTTAGTCCAAGTATCCAACGTTTCAGAAAGGATAGATCTCTAATGCACATGTTCAAGAATATGGATCCTTTGATGTGGATCAGCTACAAAACCTACACATCTAGTCGCATGGTTCTACTCATAAGTAGGTTGATCCACACAACATTGCACAATCCACCTCTCATGGGCAGAAGGGAACAAAAAGGGAGGTAGAAGGACAAGGCACTGTAGCATGAATGAGAATCAAGGCATGGAAGAAATGTTCGAGGAATTTTATGACATGGATGAAGATAAAAATTGAATTTCCACGATCATAAGCACTATCTTTGGCAGGACTACTCTCATTGATGGCACTCTTGGCTTTATGACTTCATCATCAACATCTTCTCAACCATCCCCCAGTGGCTCCAACAATCGACATATGTGTGCGTGTTCAATACCACAACATGATATAGAAGCTGGCCCATCTCATGCATCTCATGTGTTTAGGTCACATTCTAGAGGAGTAGGTTCCAAAGATGGATATACAGATGGATGTAGAGGAGGAGGTGGATGTTCTGGAGGCCATCACATGGGTACTCCCTTATCAGCCCGGAGTGGATCTAGTACATAGTGCGAGAGGTGATATCCCATCAATGATTAGAGGCTCGCATGCTTTTAGAGGAGGCTTATTAAAGATATTATGGCTAGGTGTTGAGGAGTGGGAGATGATTCATGATGAGCAACATACTCATGAATGATATTATCAATAGTAAGATGTGGTGGCCACACGTCTAGATGGGGTTGCAGCATCGCAATTGGGTAGTGGCAGGTACAATACTATGCATCACATGTTTATAAGTATCATTTTGATGAAGGAATTTGCTTATGTTAAGCATGTCATGTTTGTTGATCTCATGTGCTATTTGTTATAGGAGTTGGTAGTGGCTTGTCTTCCATCATAAGTAGAGGAGGCTTATGGATATTTTCATGGGTTGGTTGCATTGTTGGAGGACTTGGAGGGAGACAATACAATGATTTCATAGGAGCATCTATTGTGAGGTAAGCTTATCAACTTAGTTTAGTGCTTTTTAGTTCTTGTTTATAAATATCATTTCAATTTATTTAATTGCATGAATGTGCTTTGTTGTAGGACCAGACTACAAATATAGATGCTTTGATCCCTATGGTTTTTTCTATGGTTGTGATGTGCCACAGTTTTATATTTGGCTCATATATGGCAATGGTGCATCACAATTTTGTATTGGGTTCATATACGATAGGGTTTTTTCACATTTTGTATTTGGCTCATATATGGAAGTGCTTTACCACACTTTTAAACATGGTTCATTTATGGAATATCTCTTTTGTAAATGATTCATTTATGGAATATCTCTTTTTTACATTCTTCATTTATGGAATATCCCTCTTTTAGATGGTTCATGGTTCGTTTTGCTCCTGGAAATATCTTTTATATTTGATAATGTGTTCTACTTTAGCAAATATCTTGGTTTGGTTGTCGGTCATTTAAACCCTAAATCGAAAACCACTAGAATATATATCATATGTACTCAATTTTTCTCGAAAAAATGTATTTTCATTTGTTACACAATAACATTTTCATGTTGCTACAACAAGAGAAAACACACTCTGAACAAAAGAACTTTTGCAGATATGGTTCTTAGTATAGGCACCTCTATAAACATCGCTATGCCTAGGGCCATACTGATGCTTATATTGATGATTTTGCCTAGAGACATATGAATGCTTGCACCAGTGATTTTGATGCGGATGCTTATACGGCCTCTTTGAGGTAAATACCGATGCTTATACTGGCACAAATATACTGATATTCATACAGACGCTTATACTTGTGGTATTGAAGACATACCTATGCTTAAGTCATCACCCATACTCACCTTCATACTCGCATTATTATACAATGTTTATACTGACATTGTAGCCAAAATACCCATGTGTACTTGCGATGTATGGCTAGTATAAGGTTTATATGTTATAGTGAGATATCTCTCAAATGAATGTACCTCATTTTCAAAGTTCAGCATAACTCTTTATTGTCGTTTAAATCAATGGTTTTGAGCAAGAATAATATATCCTTACAAGCGTGTGCATTTTCTAATTAAGGATACGCAAATCCATACATGAATCGCATCATGTGTGAGTAGGACACATTGAAGGTCCAACAAGTATATACATGATGTGTCTTCCCACATGCAATCGAGAATAAAATGTAAAACAATGGAAACGTAATTTTGTTTACTAATAGCTTTGCTTTAATAAATAAATCTCTGGAACGGTAGCTCCTAGACTCCGCTTAGTAATTTGCTCTAAGTTTAAATCAGCATGCTCGTCCACTGTGAAAACACGTGGTTGAGTTTGTTAGAACCATGTTGTGCCAAATAATTAACTATGCAAATCTGAATTGTCACACCCGACAGCCATCATAGGGAATGTAGAACTGGCGAAGCCATTTGCTTTGACTGACGAAACAAGCATATAGGAATGCTGATTGCTTCTGACTTAACCGCCTTGAACTTCGTCAGCACATCTCTATATTCGCCTTCTCATGTAGTCGGATAAATCTTTATGACCCGTTTTCAATTTTTACATTCTTGCTAGAAGTCGTGAACATCTTCGTGAAGACCCTCACACTTGCTTGGAGTTGGCATCTCCATTTGGTCAAGCAATTGGTCATGAATGATGGCAAGCTCGGGTTTCGCAGTCAACAATAATAGCGGTGCTCGCAGCTGCCTTTTTCGGATAATTAGCATTCGCTTATTTCCAAAGTCTCAGTGGCTAGCGATCTTCTAGAGTTTGGCATCTCGATAATTAGAACAGTTGCTAACTTGCGCGACCTCGCTGAGGGTGGACAATTCGTTTCCAGCTGCGTTTGCTTGTGCATTCCACAAGCTAGCTTTGATACCAATTGTTGAGTAGCAGCAATCTACTTCTGTGCGTGTGTGTGTGTGTGGCTATGGTGCCCCTATTTCGCTCTATACAAAGTCAGAGAAAGTTCCACGCAGCATTCGGGTAACGTCCGTGCATCACGAAGAAAAACACGCACGCTTCTTTTTTCATTCAGAATGTATTTTTCCATAAGTGTTGCCACATAATCAATTACTCTTTATACCTAGTTTTTAGAATCGACGTGAGATCACTATTCCCAAAGTCTTTGATGTCCTAGAGTAAAGAGAATCATCGTAAACCATGAGGATTTGGAAACGAGGAAGAGAAGAGAGATTTATGTAGTCTCATCGACTGAAAAAAATGCGGAGATAGAGAGAGATGTGGGAAAGGGAAAGCGGGTCACCATGGCACATTTACTTACAAAACTTCTTAATATAAACGACTTCAGAAAGGAATACGAATAATCTTCCATAAAAAATTCAGACTGAGAAGATTTCGAACTACCGACTCACCAAGATTAACGCACTATGCGCCATGAATATCCAAGTTTTAGCTTTAAACTTAAAGAGGTTCCTCTCTCTCTCTCTCTCTCTGCTGATATATAACAGCACCGATTTTCTTTCTCTCTAGAGTATGGACATGGCGCTTTGTCACACATTCAAAGCATAGCTCTTCTTTCCTCTGCGACACACAGTACCTCGAACATGATTCTCTCCATTTTTTGCGCATTGGTACCGTCCGTCTCCTCTTTTGGACTCTGAATTACGCCACACAGTTTTGCTACTATTGCTTGTACCACACACCTGTTCATGCATACTCGCGTTACGCGTATGCAAAATGCAAGTACACATACACACGGAGACACACAAGCACAACTACTCTGTGATGCGATCATTCTCCAAACGTACCCGCAAACTTGAGTGTCATACGGTTCATACTCTCTCTCTCTCATATATACACACAGGCAGATACACACATTGCGGCAGATTGAACGTCGAACACATCGCTTGTAACTTGTAAGGTCCTAAAATATTTCCAATACAGATCTAAAAATGTGAATAAAATCTCATGTCAAAAACGCATAAGGCTCTAGAAAGTGTGTTATTTGCTAGGGTCCCTTCAAGCTATTTCGACGAAAATGTGTTAAACTTTCCTTTCGAGGAACATAGGTGATCCAACCTCTACAGCCCCACTTTTCTCTTAAAAAAGATAGACATAAAGCAATTTGCTTAGGCATAGAAGTGTATAGCTCTCAGAATGTGGAACTATCATACCTAGATCTAGGTTGCTACCTCTTTCACTTGAGGGTTTGCATATATGATACAATATTTGAAATCAAGAATCATGAAACGCGTGAGAGATTAGTCATTATCTGATTTTACACCATGCGCCCAACTGCTATATTCTAAAATACACCACAAATGGATGTAGTCAATCGGAGATTTTCGTCCACAAAGCAAATAATAAGAAAACCGGTTCAAAAGCCTCTCTGACTCGATTCAACAGTTTTAACTTTTGTCACAAGCTTTCCAGTAAACCAATGCCTTTTGGGAATCCTACATGATACAAGATCGTTTCATACGTGTCTGTCCATGTTTTCCTAACTTTTCTACACCATGGTCTTGAATACGATTCTATTGCAACTTTTATCTGCACATTCCAAGCTTAAGACCTTTTAAAGTGATGCTAACTTATGAAAATCATAATATTCAAGCTCAACTCGTATCTACAACTCAAGCTGACGGTATTAGACAGAATGATTTGATCTCATTCCCAATCAAGGGTACTAAGTTTGTTGAGCCTTGGAACATTCAAAAACCTATGAATGAAACACCTTTCGAATGAAGAAACATGCCAATGGATTAGAAATGAGGACATTGATGTGGCTAGAAGAGTGGACTATGAAGGATGGTGCCACTTGCGAAGTAGATTAAATGCTTGGGAGGGTTGGACTCACTTCCTTATGGGACATGATTCCCCTCACATTGCAAGCTTAAGCCCTTTTAAAGTGATTCTTACTTATGAAAATTATAATATTCTCTTGACAAAATTATTAGATTCAAGAAGAATGTGGACTTTCACACCACACTCAATAGGAGATGGTGTCAAGATTGGTCTAGTTTTAGGTGGGATCTCAAGTTCGAATCTCATTGGCATCCCCTAATCCAGGTTCCAAAATCAGTTCTTCTATGGCAAATCATCCACTAGGGAATTTGGACTAGTGCGAAAGCTAACAAGATTTAAGGCGCCCTCCTTTGTGTGAAAGTTGTGATCATGTCAATGAGGACTTGGGAAACCCTTTCTATTCATGCCCCAAGTCAATGTTGCTCCAAGGGACCCTTGGGAGAATCATATTGCTAAAGCAACACATCAACTGGAAGACAGCTCTATTGCATAAAAGTGATCGGTTCTTCCTCAGCACATTGCAATGCTATTAGAGGGGATACCCTCTTGAATATCTAGAAAGAGAGGTGTTCCACCAACTTTGCTAGCCCCCTAAACAATGGTTAATTAGAAAATAATTTTTTCCTTTTAAGCGAAAGAGTTTCCAATTGTAAGAAGCCCTCATCTTTTAGACATCATAGAGCATTTTTCATTGAGAGCAACAAGATTAAAATCAAGTGGGCCCCCACGAGGGGGATGAATGGGTTATCGAACTTCTTTGTAATGCTTTCTAACAAGCTTTAAGGCAGCCCTGCTTTGTAGGATTAAGGGGTCCCAAGGGTAATAGGCTCGTTCATTTGTACAATTATTCTTTTTATTACTTAAAGTTTGGGATAGAAGGCTATCACCAAACTTCCTTTATAAAAACTATAATATTTCTATACAAGAACAGGGGTATGATTGTAAGAAGGCTCTTTAATGTTATACATAAAATCCATCATGTTCCTTTGCTTGAGGATATCAACTTATAAAAACTCACCTATCCCATATAAAATCTCTTAAACTATCAATATTGCTGCTGTCATGCATTTTTTCCTTCACAAAAGTTTGCCTCCTATGATTAATAATGTTGCGAGAGCTCCCTCTTGAGAGTTTTACAACTATATCAAGTTCATGATAACAAATTCTATCCATTCATGAAGTGCCTTGACCTGTCCTTGTGGTGGATCCGTAGCTCTCTATATTCCTCCTAGAGCTCCTTGTAGTGGCTTACATTTATTCTTCTGATGCGAGAACATCAAGTTATGCCATGTAAACAAATGCGCACTTAAGAATAAATGAACGTGAATACAAGCATGAAATAAAATGAGTATTTTTATAGAAAATGAAATCAAAATGAAAAGGAATTTACATAAAAAGTTTAAACTTTCAAAATTCTAACGTCTTTCTACGTAGTGACTTTTCGTTTATATACAATCCTCGTGAACGTTTTGGCTATTTCTTATCCATGCCTAATGTGCATAGCTCCTAATCTCATTAGTCCCATTTGATCTGCTTTGACGTTGCATTAAGGATTAGATTACTTGATAGAGTAATGCTACTAAAACTATTGAAATGCATGATCATCTTTATAAAATAAACCACTTGAATGGTCCCTCTATATTCCGCTTGTGTGCTTGATTGTGCAATAATTTGTTGATTATTAGTACTCCATGTAAGCATCATATTACACATGGGAATGTAAAATCATCTATTGGCCTTTCTTCCATGGCAAGTACTTCCGAGTTTACATCTATGTATGCATTTATACATGGATTAAATTTCCTCTTATAAAATGATCTAGGTTTTTTGTAGATTTACATACATCAATTTCTATAGGAATGCAATAAAATGCACTTTGCATGGTTTGTGGATAAATCGAATAAGTAATCCAACTTCAAATCTTAATCTATTATTGTAATAATCATAGATTTGTACGTACTTATGTTCAAGTAGTCTGTCTGGAATCAATGTTTTCTTAGAGTGGTTTCTTTCTAATTCACAATCGGTTGCTATTATGATTCACTGCTACAATCATGACTTGAAGTTATTGCATTCCATCTTTAGACTTCATTCTAGCATATTTTATCCCATCATCCATGGCTTTAGTTTCCATACAACTCTCACAAAGAAATAGTTGACCTAAGAGAACTTCATAGGAGAAAGTAACTTGAAAAAAGAAGTGAAATTCTTGTGTGATTCCTCCTATGGATATGTGCACACTAGCACAAGCTTGATACAAGGTACCTAGATCATTATCTATAGTTCTCATATGCCATCCACAATATTTATCTATCAGCCATCGAAATTTATCATAGACTTCTCTTGAAGTCACATTGATTTTGGAGGTGGAATACTATGCATTTACAATGATAGCATTCTTATCATTGCCTATTTTAACATGCATCTATGATGTACCTCTTGACCAAAAGTTTCTTTTAAAGTGACTTTTACGATTGTTTTCATGATTTTCATGGTTAGGTTGAATAGGTCCTAAGAATTTTTTATCAATATTTACTTCATCATCGTCAAGGTCCTCTTAATCAAATTCATCAAAGTTTAAAAGTTCATTCATAGCTTGATCTTGATCTAGAGAATATTGTATATCAGTAACTAGATTAAGTGAAAACCCCTTCCTTTTAATTAGGCTGATAAAGTTAACTTGCTATTGAGAAAACATGTTCTAGAGATAGTGACTTGACTCTTAAGCAAAATGTCATCTAAAATCTTCATAGGATCTAGTTTTCTCTGAATTTTTGAAACCAAGATGGCTTTAGGTTTTCTCTTTGGTTTCCTTGGTTTTGCATAAGATCTTTTTTTTGTTCATGTTCCTGTGTTTGGTATTGAGTTTGTTTTGAGTGTTCTTGTTTCTCTAAAGGCTTTGGTTCCATTTTTGTTTTGCTTTGTCTTCTTACCGTTTTTTCCCTCATGTTATACTTTATGGAATAATCAAAATACATGTCGTTAGTTCACAACCTACATCTAGCTTTAGTATGACCAAACTTACCACAATGCTAGCAAGTGCTATAGGGCCTCTTTTTTTGAGCATCCATCATTGTCATTTGAAGGGTTGAAGGTTTGTAGTTTGTAAGGGGATCATCATGGGTACTGGAGAGAAATTCCAATGAGAAGGTTGTTGAAAAGTAGGTGGGCATTGAAAAGTAGGTGAGCATCGAAAAGTAGGTAGGCACTAAAAAGTAGGAGAACAAAAAGTAGAAAAAGGATGTTTGAAAGGAAAATTGGGTTTGATTGGTGGTTGTTGTTGACGTGTTTGTTGTAAGCGAATGAACTTGGTGATGGATTGAAACTCCTTCTCAACATCATGTGCGTAAGAAATAACTTCATACAGGGTCATAGGACATAGTGTGTTGAGCTTAGCTTATATTCCCATGGTCAAAACATCTTCATACTTTCGTTGCAATGTACCTTTTGGAATCATTTCAAGGGAATGAATAAGTAAAAGTTGTTGCCAATAACGTTCAATATGTGTAGACACAGTATCTCCTTCTTTTCACCAAAATTTTTTGCATGATCCACAAGCATGTAAGTGGAACTGAGGAGGAAGGAAGGACTTCTTGATCATCTCTTGAACTGAAATCCATGTGGTGGGGTGATCCATTTGGTGGGGTGATTGGTGCTATTACACAACACATTTTGTATTAAAGGAATAGGTGCTCCAAAGGGAGAAGAACTAGGTCTTATAAGTCCTTTGTGGAGTAGATCATTAACTTGATTAGCTATATCTTCTTTATGTAAAGGTCCATGAATATATATGCTTTATGGGGAGGAGAATGAGCAAGAACTAAGTCTATACTATGGTCGAGAATTCCCCTAGAAGGTGGTAGTTTGTAAGGAAACTCAGCCATTAAAAAATCCTTATAAGATTCCATAAATGATTTATGTGAATGAGGAAGTGTATGTGTATAATCAACTATGTTATTGAAAAAAGAATACATGAATTGTAGCCTTTTCTAATTGTACATTTTACTTGAGTATGAGTAATTAATGGAAATCATTGGAAGTCATGCATTATAGACAAAGAAATATCTTGGTCTTTAAACTTAAAACTAATTGTCTGTGCATGATAATCAATACGTGGATTATAATGATGAGGCAAAGGCAAACCAAGTATAACATCATAGGATTGCAAAGGACCGACTAAAAAGGTGTGTTCATCTATGTATGAACCTATACAAATTTGAACATTATGGACTTCACTGTAACATTACATCTATTTCCTTGAAATGCAGTATTAATTTTATACATAGAAGGAAATGGATGTAATTGGAGCTCTTGCAAGAGTGTATAAGAAATAATATCATGGGAACTACCATCATCATGTAAAATATCAACAACTTTACCATTAATAGTACCTTGCATGCAAAGTAAAGAATGAATAGAAATTTTGTGACCCAAGGTTCATATATCCTTTTCCAATGCTTCTTCAGTCCAATCAGGTTGATTGTCTTCATGAAGCACCTCTATGCTATGTATTTGAGCTCCAATAGGTTTAAGGTCGTCAGTTCATAACCTACATCTAGCTTTAGTATGACCTAAACTTACCACAATGCTAGCAAGTGCTATGGGGCATGTTTTGTTGAGCATCCATAGTTGTAATTTGAAGGGTTGGAGGTTTGTAGTGTGTATGGGGATCATCATGGGTACTGGAGAGAAATTGGATTGAGGAGGTTGTTGAAACGTATGTGGGCATTGAAAAGAAGGTGGGCACTAAAAAGTAGGAGAAGAAATAGTAGAAAAAGGATGCTTGAAAGGAAATTTGGGCTTGATTGGTGGTTGTTGTTTACATGTTTGTTGTAAGCGAATGGACTTGGTGATGGACTGAAACTCCTTCTCAGTATCATGTGCGTAAGAAATAGCTTCATATAAGCTCATAGGACATAAAGTGTTGAGCTTATCTTGGATTCCCATCTTCAAACCATCTACATACGTTCGTTGCAAGGTACCTTTCGGAATCATTTCAATGGAATGAATAAGTAATAGGTGTTGCCAAAAATGTCTAGTATAGGTAGACAGAGTATCTCCTTCTTTCCATCCAAAAGTTTCCCATGATCAACAAGCACGTAAGTGGAACTGAGGAGGAAGGAAGGACTTCTTGATCATTTCTTGAAATGAAATCCATGTGGTGGGGTAATCCATGGGGTGGGGTGATCCATGTGTTAGGGTGATTGGTGCTATTCCATAAAACATTCTCTACTTAAAGAACAGGTGCTCCAAAGGGAGAACAACTAGGTCTTATAAGTCCTTTGTGGAGTAGATCATTAACTTGATTAGCTATATCTTCTTTATGAAAGTTTCCATGCCTATATATGCTTTATGGGGAGGAGAAATAGCATGAATTAAGTATATACTATGATCAAGAATTCCCCTAGAAGGTGGTAGTTTAGAAGGAAAATCAGCCATTAAAAAATCTTTATAAGAATCCATAAATTATTTATGTGCATTAGGAAGTGTTTGTGTATAATCAACTATGTTATTAACAAAACTTATACATGAATTGTCGCCTTTCCTAAATGCACATTTTATTTGAGTATGAGTAATTAAGGGAAATGGTTGGAATCCATGCGTTGTAGACAAAGAAATATCTTGGTCTTTAAACTTAAAAGTAATTGTGTGTGTATGATAATCAATGCATGGATTATAATGATGAGGAAAAGACAAATGAAGTATGATATCATAGGATTGCAAAGGACCAACTAAGAATGTGCGTTCAAGTATGTATGAACCTCTAAAAAATTGAACATTATGGACTTCACTTATAGCATTGCATCTATTTCCTTGAAGTGCAATCTTTACTTTATACATAGAAGGAAATGGATGTAATGGAGATCTTGCACAAGTGTATAAGAAATCAAATCATGCAAACTACCATCATCCTATAAAATAGTAACAACTTTACCATTAATAGTACCTTGCATGCAAGTAAATAATGAATAGAAATTCTGTATCAAAACACAAATCACATTAAAACCCTCAAGCCACTAAAATCCATATAACATTCCGTTATTCCATAAAGTATAACATTCTTTTTTACAAAGGCATGAGTGTCATACAAAGGTTTTTTGTGTTCGATGGTCACTTTTCTCTTCATAACTGGGTTCTCCTACTTGTTGTTGGTGAGTAACATAGGTCACCCTTTGAAGAATAAAACCTTTGGTGCCTCTCTAGAGGCTTTTAAAGTTAACCATGTAATCGTTTTCCCTGAAAAGAAGGATATTTTGGTGAAGCATGAATAGCTAAAAAAAACATGTTTTATTGGATAGTCATTTGGTCCTAAACTCGTTCTTGAGTCCTTTTGGTTCTGTAACGAGTGGTTCTTTTGAGTTGTTCAAAGTGGTGACTTTGCAAGGGATGCAAAAGTGGTGCATAGGTGGTGCACAAGTGGCGAAAAACATGGATGCATAGGTGGTGCACATATAATTTGTTCACAATGGTTTTGTAGGAAAAGTTGAATGCAGGTTGCAAAATGGTCTTTTTGAAGGGCTTTCAAAGATTTTTAAGTGTTTTGGAAGGTTTGGGTGAAGCCTCCCTTACGCACACATTTTGAAGAAATGAAGATCAAAAGTGGAAGATAGGTGAAGTGGAGGTGGTATGCGAAACCTTTATGTGTGGCTTCCAATTTAAAGAATAGTTGTTTATAAAGTCACTATAGGAAACAAATAGGGATTCATTGGCCTTTCACAAAGAGAGGTTCTTGGAACATCAAAGTTAGCACCAAGATAGACTAATAGTTGAAGTGATGTACATAAAAAGAAGGGACACACAACCAAAGGTACTAGCAATTGTTGGACTAAGGAGTTACACTAAGGAGCAAGAGAGAGCCATACACAATTGAACACTAGGTGTGTAGATAAGCAAGGTGTGCAAGGAGAGTGACAAAGTGTGCTAAGAAGCATGTAGAGAGAGTGTGTAGGGAGAAACCAAGAAAGCAGCTAAGGTGGAACAAAGTATCATCAAGAAGGTTGTGCATGTCAAAACACACTAACAGTTCCTTTGACCTTAGTGAAATCTAGAGTGCAAGGTGTGCACAAGGGCAAGCTATCCAACAAGGTGGAGGACCGGCACAAAGAAGATTCAATGCACAAGTAAATTTTGGTATTTTGTATACTTGCATGTGCTCTTTGGCTTAAGCCCTACACATACAGAACATTATTTTCTCATTCTTGACAATCTATTCTTTGTTGTTAATCAAGACTCAAAGGCTTCTAGTGCAATCCTCTTTCTTCTTCTTCTTCTTCTCCATTCTTATCCTACAAATACTCAAGAATCTTTCAATTAAAGAATCCCAAAACAAAACTTGGCATGCTTGATCGGACAAGGATCCTTGAGCATTGGAGAACCAATATTAAAAAGTGAAGAAAAAGCACAAAGGTTTCGACAGTATTTAAGAGGTAAATTTCCTTTTCCTTGGAAGTCATCTTATTCTAAGGAACATGATGCAAAACTCATGATCGTAACCCAATCACAAACCTTATGAATTCCTTTGAAAACAATAAGAAGGAAATCACTTCGTAGGTCAACCATACATCTTTCATCCACATCCTCAATAAAAATATGGTACCTCAAGTAGACCCGAAAACTCTACTTTCATGACTGAATATCAAATTTCCCTCATTTAGAGGATTATCATATCAAGAACCTTATGAGCATGTGAGAAGGTTTTAAGCCCTATGTAAAACAAGGGGATTAATGAGAAGAGAAGGCATACGTTTTATTCTTTTCCCAACAACATTAGAGGGTCTAGGAGACAAATGGTTTAGTGAATTCACATACAAATAAATTACTATTTAGGACTTAATCAAGGATGCCTTCAAGACACGTTTATAATAAGGAAATATTGTAGAGAACATTATTGAAGAATTAGAGAACCTACATCTATTTATAGAGGAGACATTTCCTAAATTTGTGACTAGAGCCAAGGCAATTATAAGTAAGCTACGAGATCCTCCCCATGATTTTGTCTTGTCAGAACATGGCTTGCATAACCACTTCCAATATCTACAATCTGCAAGATTGAGCTAGTGCTGCCCATGGCAACAAGTGAAGGATTCATTTTTATAGCAAAAAGGATAGAACAAATTAGACACCAATATGGAAACCACTCTTCTAGTCTACCATACCGTGTGGAATATGAAGACCTAGAAACAGGATTGAGGAAGGAACTTGACATTCTAAGAAGGAAAAAGACCCATAGAAAGGAAGCAAGCACAATAACTCAACTAAGGCATGAAAATCAAGCATTAAAGCTACAAAAGTAAGAGAAGTCCTAAGTAGAGGAATTTTCAAAACTTCGATAGAAGCTACAATCACGTTGTGGAGGTGGAATTAAAATGGGACTTTGGGGCACCATGTGTAGCAAACAAGACCCTCTGCTAAGTGACTACCCTCTCTTAAGTGTAACTTGACCATTATGCAGGAAAGCTGGCCATGAAGCCCATTAGTGTCATTCAAGAGTAATGCCTACACAAGCATACTTGGTTTTGACGACATGATTGCTTGTACATCATCTACATTTGTATCCGCATGAGTGCATCTCCATTTCTATCTGTTTATTTCCATTTCATATTTTGGTTGTATTTGGGTACCTTGCCATGTGCTTCTACCAGTTGTATTCATTCTCCTTTCAAGGGAATTATCCTACATGAAGTATACTTTGGAGATCCTCTCCCAAATCTATATGAGGAGGGCCTCTCCCGCCCATTTGTACTTGGTTAGAAGCTTGAGGAGCCTGCTCCGTCTTAGCAAGCTTATTTCTAATCCACATGAGTTTACCCATTTCACAGACTCCTCATTTTGTGTCACACACTCTTTCTTTTGTGAATACACTCTTCTTTTCATTTTGCTTATGTGTCTGTAATCTTTTCATCGTATCAGAGCATAAGCTGGAGGTCTTTGTGGTGCATTTGGTGATCATTTTGGCGGTGGTGGTGCTTGAGTTTGGTGATGTGGCTTTCCTCATTGAGAGAAGCCTCTTTTACCATCAATTTGTACACTTTTTGGGTATCATTTTTCCCATTTGCGCACCCTCCCACCCTTTCTTCATCAATTTATTTACCCTTACCCCTACATTCCCATCCTCTCACCCTCTTTGTGGCATTCTTAACTGGTTCTTTCCCTATTGTTATCTTTGTGTGGAGAGATTGTACCTTTTCGTCATGCAACGTGGAATTTTGTTGAGTTAGTAGCATGCATCACAAACTTATGAAGTGTTTATAAACACTATGAGGGAGAACCATTGTCGTTTCTCTCATCTTTGTGTAGCACATAGTGTTCATCAACATTTGATTGCCAGATTCTAAAGTTTAGCTTCATTTTAACCTCTGCACATATTTGATCTCGCATTAGCTCATGATTTTTTATCACTATTGGCAAGTCTGCATTTAACAAGATCCTTTTTTGTGCATGGATCCTCTTTTTTCCGCATACTTTCATAGTATTCTACTATGACAGAAGGAAAGCACATGCTCTGCATTGGATCTGACAAGGAAGTGAAATAGTTCTCCTACGATTGCTCTATTGCGATTGCTTCGACTTCTTCGTACTTAAATCGAGAAGGCAATATGGTGTCCATCCAAAGCTTTACTCAATAACAACATTGCACCCCGTTGGACCCATAATAACTTTGACGGCGTCTGCAAGCTGCTCCACTCCTTGAAGCATGGTGGCTTGGGCCTCAATATCAAACCTGATGCTCGCCTAGTAGTAGAAGCCGCACCTCGCAACATTGGGTTCCACCGACACATAGAGCTGTAGAACAAGCCACGCAGGCAGTTAACAAAGAAGCTACTATCAATTAGTCTTCAATGAAGAAGATTTCAGAATATTTTAGGGAAGAAGAGGGAACGTAGGAGCTGATCATAGATGGACTCTGCGCTGCTCTTCTATGAGAGAGAGAGAGCGGGGTTCTATTTTGTAGCAGCTAACCTTCTAGTTTCTCTGCCTATCAACGCCACCCACACCATGCACACGATCACCCACCAATCGAACAGTTTTTTTTTTTAGAGTGATGGAAAGTTGAAATGACAAGAAATTGAAATATCCATCCGGCCAGGAATCGAACCCAAGCCTTCTGCCTCACGGCGTTCGATGCTATCCGCTACACCACACCCATTTGGACAACCAATCGAACATATTTCCAGGAACCCGAAGAACATACACTTTGTACTAACTCCAGCCAGCGCACCTCACAGGCCGTCTCCCTGCACAGTGCATAGTATTAGGAAGGTCGTCTGCTCTTGACACTTCAGAGCGTACTTGAGTAGCGCAACAGCCTGTGGCACAACATGCATGATAAGAGCACACATTCGAGTGTCTCTGCTGATGACTTCAGAATAGCTACACCTGGAATATGCAAATAAGAGAGAGTGGCAGCGCCAACTCTAAGAGAAAGAGAGAGGAAAGCTCTGTTCACATCGACGGTAGAGGCCGCATGTCTCTTTCGATATATATATATATATATATATATATATATATATATATAGAGAGAGAGAGAGAGAGAGAGGGAACGAAAGAGTGGAGCACTCTCCGAGATAGCAGAAGGCCAAACTCATCATTAGAACCATTCGAATTTTCAGAGTCAAATTCGATTCACATCATGATCGATGTCACTGAAAGCAAGAGGCCATATTTTCAATGCGCCTCGGGCCTCGCCACAATTTACAAATCGATAGCATTCCATTCAGTGCATATCTTTAGACGTGATCACGTGGTAACTCTGCAATAATTCATTCATAGTCACTTATTTTTGTTCGTCTGTCTCTCCTGTCTACGTGTAAGACCTTTTGCCATGAAATTAATATCGCTATGACATCATGTATGACGGCACAATCTTCTGCATGTCTAAATGATCCACGACTCATTGGAAGGAACTTTAGAACCTCATATACACATGATATTCATTCTCTAACAAATAACAAATGAGGAAAATGCAGTCTACTCTTTCGTACACCTTCACGTATGGATTTTTTTGAGTCTTAAGACATCCATAATTTAAATAGTTTCTTCGTTAACCTTTAAGGGCTCATTTACTTAAGACAATTTGGTGGGTGTATTTACTTGTACTCCACTTCCATTGTATTCCTTCATCAAAAGGTCGTGTAATTTCCAGAAAGTTAAACCCTCACATTTAGCACCCCTTAACAGGTTTTATTGTATTGAACAAGGTTCATAATCCTTTCCATCCAGAACACAACTTGGAACACTTTGGCACTAAGTGCCCCATTGTTGTACAACAATAAAAAGAAGATATTGTGTGTGTATGACCTAGGAGACTAATCTAAGACCCCAAGTGTGCCTTTCTATGTGCAATGGGCTAATCTAAGCCCTCTCCTCTCGCTTTGACTCATCTCGATGTTTCTGCCAATGTAAGGCTAATCTAACCCCCCCCCTCTCCCTAAGGATTTCTAGTGTGGTGCCAAGCATCAATTTCTTTCCAAATTTTGTGATTATTCTCAAGTACTTTCTTCACACACAAGTGTCCTTAAAACTGTTATTAAACACTTGACACTTACTCTTGCAAAGCACAAACTCACTTCTTTTCAAGTTCAAGTTCACTCAAACTTTGTAATGAAAAAGAGTGAAGCTCATCTATCACAAATTTTTCACCTTCCTTCACGACCATCTTCATGCCCAACGATGGAAGATTAAATGGGAAAGAGTATAATCTTTCGAAAGATATAATGAGAGGATATCTGTACACCAATCTCCTTTACGATGCAGTAGAAGGGTCCGAATCTGAGCCCAATAAGGCTAACAATCTAGAATCATTGCATATCTGGAATGTGAAAGATAAGAGGCATTAGGCCAACTTCTACTTGCCTATGATGAACTCGCCAAAGGGCACATTATGACATGTAAAACATCCAATGAAGCCTAGGATACTTTAGCGGCCTTATGCGAAGATAAAACACCCTGTATGATCTATGCTTTAGAAGCAAAATTCCATAACCTAACTATTCGACCATAAAATACAATTACAAAATTCATAGCTCAGTTTGAAGATTACCAATGCAAGTAAGCACTCTATGGTCATTAGGCCATTAGGCTACTTAAAAAACTCCCTAGGCTGTATGAAACCTTTGTAACAACTGTGTACAATCGAGGGCAAGTCCTAACATGGGAAGAAGTGCATCCTCTTCTGCTCCTTCATGACTCACCAACTAAGTCGACGTCCTCCCAAGGCATGGCAATGAAAGCCAAAGGGCCCTTTAACAAAGAGAAAAATACTAGTCATCATACGAGCAATGGACTGAAGCTAGGATGGACTTCTTCCTCCAAGAAATATACTTGTAACTTCTCTAGAAAATTGTTCATTTACAGAAATTCTGCTATCAGAAGAAACAACACTCAAAGGCTTCTAGTTCCAAGCACTCATCCAAACCTTCGCAACACATGTCACATTGCTCTAGCGAAGAACTCTTTATCTCTACCAAGGCAAATGCTCTAGTTACATCTAGCTCCCCTCGCGAATGGATCTTTGACAGCAGAGCGATCTCGCACATGTGTAAAGATTCTTTTCAAGAACTTAAAGAGCACATAGGTGAAGTGTACCTTGGAAAGAACAAAAGTCTACCTATTGAAGACAAGGGCAAAGTACAAATCACTAACACTCAAGGGGAGTGCTAATCACTTTGAAATGTATTATTTGTTCCCAATTTATGCATGAACTTGCTGTCAGTAAAAGCAATTATCGATCATAACAAAAAGTGTTGTTTGATAACACCTTTGTCAAAGTCATTGATACTCATACAAAAGACATAATCGCCCAAGGCATCAAAGACAAGGGCTTATATAAAGTATTTTTTTTTCTATCAAAGGAATAACTATCTAGTTTGTGGCATCAAAGATAACCCAACTAGACATCAAAGATGCATTCCTCAATGGAGATCTTCAAGAAGAAATATACGTTGAACAACCTGAAGGATTCAAGATCAAAGGAAAGGAAGACCAAGTATATAGACTTCACAAAGCACTTTATGGACTCATGCAAGCTCCTAGGGCCTTGTATGAAAAGATTCACAAGTTCTTTGAGGATAAAGAATTTCAAAGAAGTAGTGCCGATGCAAACCTAGACATCTACTAGAACAAGTCCTTAGTGGCCATCATCATTCTCAATGTAGATGACATTGATAGGTTCAAATGAAGAACACATCCCATTCATCATCACATAGCTTCGCCTTGAGTATTCTATGACAGACCTTTGCCTACTTCACTACTTATTGGGTATGGAAGTTTGGCAAACAAAAGAAGGCATAGTCCTATCATAAATAAGAACTGCTCTGATTATCCTTCTAGATATAACATGGAAGTATGTTGCTCAATATCTACACCACTTGATCCAAACATCATGCTCATATTGGAGGATTCATCATCAGTTGTGGATGTGCATACTTATCGACAACTTCTTTGCTCATTATCCTACCTTGCCAACATTAGACCAGATATCACCTATGCAATCGGTATACTTAGTCAGTTTGCACATTAGCCTCATCAAACTCATCGAGATGTTTCTTAGAGACTAATTTGCTACCTTGCCCTCACCTGACATCATGGTCTTTGGTATAAAGGGGGCATTGAACTCATCAGATATTCAGATTCAGATTGGGCTCTTGATACTAATTCTCGAAGGTCTACTTCTGGGTACGTATTCTTGCTAGCCTCATGAACTATCTCTTGGGCACGTAAGAAGCCGCCTTTAATTGTTGTATCATCCATTGAGGCTGAGAATCAAGCATCAAGCTTCGCACAATGTGAGGACATCTCGCTTCAATGTTTATTATCAGACATTGGTGTTTTGGAGGATACACTAACATCCAATCGCACGGCTAGCTAGTGAGCCTTGGGCATCACCAAGAATCCACTGTACCATGCTCGGATGAAGCACACCAAGATCTAGTACCATTTCACCCACAAGAAGCTTGTGTATCAGGACATTACTTTAGAGTAGTGTACCTCGCATGAGAACCTAGCATACATGTTCATCGAAGATCTAGCTCTAATTCCACTCTAGTGCTTGGTGGACCTCTCGAGCATTCAGCCGCTCCAAAATGGACCTGTAGAGGGGGTTTTGATGACATGATTTCTCCTACATCATCTACATTTGTATCTGCATGAGTGCATATCCATTTGGTATCTAGAAGACACTCCATTTCTAGTTTATTTCCATTTTATATTTCCTTTTTTATTTGGCTACCTTGCCATGTGCTTCTACCAGTTGTATTCATTCCTCTTTTAGGGGAATTATCCCACATGAGATGTAATTTGGAGAGCCCCTCCCAAATCTACATGAGGAGGGCCCCCGGTTTATACTTGGTTAGAAGCTTGAGGAGCCTACTCCATGCTCTTGGCAAGCTCATTTCTAATCCACATGAGTTTACCCATTTCATGGTCTACTCATTTTGTGTCACACATACTCTTTTTTTGTGAGTACACTCTTCTTTTCATTTTGCTTCCGCACGTGTACTCTCTACACTAGGGACAAAGAGAAGTCCAACCACCTACAAATGTAATGGGTGTTGCACCAAGTCAAGGTAACACTTAGAATCCATGCCCTTGGGGTAATTTTGGAAATGGGCCCAGAAGGTTGATCATTTTCTCTAGGTGTGCAAAATGTCAAAATTATGAAAGCAAATATCCTTTGCCAAAAAATTCTTCTCCTTGTAGAAATTGCCTAGAAGCGAGGGGTCACTACACTTTTTGTTGGCCAAAGAACAAGGCATCCACATCAGGGCTTCACATTCAGATGATCTTAGTGAGTAAAGAAAAGGTGGGAGAAGAAGCCAACATGCAATCACCATTTGCTAGGGTAGTACATTTAGATGAAATAGACTCTTTTATTTTGAAGACAAGAAGCAAAGGGAGAGGTCAAGTAGAAAGATGCCAAGAGTCAAGAACAAATAGTGTAAATGAGGAAAAAGGAGATACATGAGGATAGGGCCACTCCAAGTGAAGAGACACAGTAGAAAGAAGAGGTTACAAGCACAAGTGATGTTATTGGACATGCATTTGATAGATCCTAGAAGGCATTTGAAAATTCACACATAGCCGATGCTCTTATGGAACTAAAAGTTTGAATGCTATTCAAATACATTTAAAGGAGGCTACTATCTTTATCTAGTAAATATTTATGCAAAGTTTTGATTAAAAATTTTTTAGAGCATTTATGAAGCCTCCACATCCCCTCTAGTGGCAAAGGCTACAATTATTACTGAGGGTAAAGCTATAAGGGAAGCCCCCTTACACATTATAAGAGCCCACAGCTCACATTAACTATTAGAGGACATTAAATACAAGGAAATATATGGGATGGTGGCTTACATATTAACTTGATGCTTGAGTGCACTATGGATAAGCTTGGACTCCAACCTTCAAGACCACAAAACTTCACTGTTACACTGCCTGATCAAAGCATAGAAACACCAATGGGATTAGTCCCTCGAGTTCTTGTTGAGGTTCAAGGTAATATGTTTACTTTCGAATTTATGGTATTAAGGTTACCACAGGTAGATGGAGGATTTCCTATGTTGATTGAGAGACCTTAGCTTAGGCATGCTAGTGTTGTAGATGATTGGGGCAAGGACATTATGTGGGTGGAATATGGTGGAGAATATCTTAAACACATATACTTTGAAGAAAGACGAGACTAGAGACATACTAGAATGAGGCAATTAGCTGGTATTTGTAGGGACTAATACATGGTGGACAACCTAGAGTTGGATTTATATGAGATAAAAGACATTTTGGCTTGGTTGCAATTGGAAATGCATCCTCTTGCTATGGAGTTTTTCCAAATGGTTGTAGTACAAAAGAAGCTTATGAAGACAAAGAGGAGATCATAGAGGTTGCTAGATTAAGTGACCGAGTGATAGGCACTAGAAGAGGGAAGAAAATTCCTCTTAAGTGCAACCTAGATGAAGTTGATTTGAATATGAAGAGGAAATCTATGTTCTAGCTAAGGTGTTCCATTAAAGATATATCTTTTTTTATTCAAGAAATCCCTACAAGATTGATGCAAGAAAAGAAAGAACAAATTGATATCTAGAGTACTCCTACATACGAAACTCACTCTATGTGGGTTAAAGTGTTGGAAGATCCCAAAGATGGAGAGGACTCTTTGGACACATTGATGGATATGAAAACAATCAAAGAAATTCACCTATGCACCTAAGAAAACTATTGCCCTATATTAGTGGGTGCCTGGTTGTGGAGTTACCCATATCTACTTTCAAAGGTATATCTTTCATGAAAATGTATGCAGATGTATTTGCATGGCATTACAAAGATTTAGGAGTACCTGCAAGCTTTTGGGAACACATGATTCCATTGGTTGAAGGAGCCAAATGAGTAAGGGGGAAAAGTTATAGATTAAATCCAAAGTATGCTAAGGCTCTCTACCTAGAGATCCAAAAAATGTAGGATGTCAAGATTATCATTCCAATGGAACATTCTCAGTGGCTATCTCCCATGGTCATGTACCCAAGCAGAATACAAAAAAGATCTGCATATGTGTAAATTTTAGAGCACCAAATAAGATAAAAATCCTTGATAGATTTCCTATGCCTTTTAAAGAGGAGGTTATAGAAGAAGTGGTCAGACATACACCACATAGCTTCATGGATGGATTTGTTGGATATCACCAAATATCAATCCACCCAAGAATATGGAGAAGACAACTATGATTACTCCTTGGGGCACATATGTTCATTTCAAGATGCCTACTCAACTCAAAAATGCCCAAGCCACCTTCGAGGATTGTGAACCTTAGGTTTGGACCCTTACTTTCGGAAGCTTTGCAAATTTTCATGGATGGTTTTTCATCCTTCTCAAGTACGTGTCATTGCTCCTATGGAGTGCTTAAATCATCATTTGGTTGAATTACAAAAAATTTTCAATAGATAGCGGGAAAAGAAATTGAACTTGAATCCTAATAAATATCTCTTCCTAGTGACAAAAGGTACTCTCTTGGGACATGTGGTATCTACTAAAAGTATGACCCCTAAACCAGATACAATCTAGCCATATCAAAGCTAGGGAGGCCCAAATCACCAAAAGAAATAAAAAACTTTTTTGGTTATATAGGTTACCATAGGAGGTTTATCTATATGCATGCAGATATAGCTAGGCCTTTGCCTAGGCTTACATGAAAGGAAGTACCATTCAAGAGGGATGAAGATGAAGAAATTTCTTATCAGACATTGATATCCAAGGTGGTGGGTGCAGTGATTCTTGTTACGATAGATTGCTCTAAGGTTATCCATATCCATGTGGATGCAAATGCATATGCAATAGGAGTGATCCTCAGTTAGCCTAGTGAAGATTACAATATAGATAAACCTATCTAGTGTGCAGGTCATATTTTGAGTAAAGTAGAAAAACATTACAATACAACAAAGAGGGAGGCCTTAGCAATAGTATTCATTGTCCAAAAGTTCCAATGTTACTTTCTAGGGATAAAATTTATTATAATTACAGATCATCAACCTCTCATGTATTTGTTAAACAAGCCACAAGTAAGAGAAAGAATATGGAGGTTGCTTCCATTATTTCAAGAATTTGAATTTACCATAGTACATAAACTAGACAATGAAAATTTTATGTTTGATAATCTATCTAGGATTAGCCTAAAGGACCAAGCAATAAAAGTGGAAGATGAATTTATAGATGCTTAGTAGTTCTCTGTTAAAGCATAAGGATGGTACACTGAAATCAAAGAATATCTTAGGAGTGGATTTTATTGACCTAAATCCAATTTTTAGCAAAGGTACAGGATTCTAATCAAAAGCAGAACTTTGTATTGAAGAAAAACTCAAATATGATACACATAACCATCTTAGAAAGTGCATGGAAGAAAAGGAGGCAAGGCAAAACCTTTAAACTACACATGAAGGACGAGGTAATGGGCAACTCCCTGACCATATCATGAGTAAATGAGTTTTTGATGCTCGCTTATGGTGACCTACATTATTTACAGATGCAGATGAAAGAGCTCAATCATTTGATGTCTATCAAAGGTCTAGTCCCAAGCCCACAAAGTTTATCTATCTTGCACCGTTTCTAAGCAAGAAGAAGTATCTGTTGGTTGTAATTGATTATGCAACTAAGTGGATGGAGGCTATTGCTTCTCTTGATTGCACAACACAAATAGTTCAATAATTCTTCTACAACAACAGCTTTTGTGGATATGGTTGTTCACTCTAATTTTGCATAGATGAAGGGGAAAATTTGAAAACAATATTTTGTATGAAATTTTTAACAAATATAAGGTTCTACATCAAACTTCTTGTGCATGCTACCCTAGGGAATACGGAGAAGCAGAATCCATTAACAAGGTACTGATTGCTTTGCTAAGGAAGGAATGTATGTAAATGGGCCTAAAAGTTGGCATGCAAAGAGGGACCATGATACTTCCCATTTCAATTGTTATATGAGGTAGTCCCTATTGAATCCTTTGAATTTTAACATGGATCACTTAGAGTATAATTTTTGCACAAAAGAAAGGATTCTGGGGTCCCTATTAGATTATCTACATTGAGAAAAATAGCATAAATTTGCCTACATGCAATTAAGTAGTTAGAGGAGACTCAAACGAAAAGGAAGGAGGCTCATGATAGAAATCAGTGGATAAATAAATTACAGAATGCTATGATTTTTTTCTTACATATCACTCATAAACATAATTATGAAGCAAGTGGCTCCCTCATCGGAAAGGTCCTTACAGGATTAGAGCAATGCTACAATGGGGTGCAAGAGAGTTAGAGACTCTGAATGGAGAGGTGTTTCCACTAGTCAACATGTCTACGTTCAATCATCAACAACAACACTATAGTCTTGTAGATCAGCTCGAAACCGCTAAATCTGTCCAGATTGTACATAGCTCTTATCGTCCTATTTATTGTGCTTAGTTTTCTTGCTTTCATCAGTTGTCATGCATTTCTTTAAATTTTTTTAATGCAAATTAGAGGCCATTTTATATCCCAATTCATGAGCACCTTGTTGAAAAGTTTCAGGAATTATTTCTAGAACTTTAGATTTACTTATGATTTTTTGGAGATAATTTCCTTTTCTCAATGCTCTTTTTCTTGGTAAAATAGAAGAGAAAAGAAAGTTCTTTGAGTTTTTGAGTAGGACAAGTTGTCTAGAACTTTTGGAAATGTTTTGAAAAAGCCTCAACCCTCCCTCACTTTTCCATCTTACCCTCCCCCCCCTCCACAGTCCTTTTTCTATTGCAATGATATTGATATGGTATCGAATTTTGTTATTCCTTTGTTGGGTTGTTCAATTGTTGTGTCATAGTTTTACCAATTTTTTGTGGATGTTGCACATCTTTGATCATCGTATGGATATTAGCTTTTTGGGACAAAGAGTCCATTAGGTGGTGGGAAATTGTTGAGCTGGTCAAAGTGGTGACTTTGCAATGGATGTATAAGTGGTGCATGTGGTCAAGATCATGGGTGTAAAACTAGTGCATAAATAGTTTGTTCAAGATGGTTTTGCAGGAAAAGTACAATGTAGATTGCAAAATGGTCTTTTTGAAGGGCTTTCAAGTCTTTTTAAGTGTTTTGAAACGTTCAAATAAACCCTACCTTATGAGGACACTTTGAAGAAATGAAGCTCAAAGGTGGAAGAGAGATGAAGTGGAGACAATATGCGAAGAGTATAGGTGTGGCTGCCCATTAATTTTCTTTCATAAAGTCACAACAAGAAAGAATATGGAGTCATTTGTCTTTCACAAAAAGAGGTTCTTAGGACATCAAAGTGAACACCAAGATACACTAGTCGGTGAAGCAACATACCTAAGAAAAAGGGACACACAAACAAAGGTATTATCAATTCTTGGACTAAGGAGTTAGACTAAGGAGCAACAGACAACAAGATGCAATTGAAAAGTACCTACACATAGCGGCAAGGTGTGCAAGGAGAGTCACAAAGTGTGCTGAGAAGCATGCAAAGAGAGTGCAGAGGGCACAACTAAGAGAGCAACTAAGGTGGAACAAAGTATTATCAAGGAGGTGCTATATGTCGATAGAGACTCACCCTTTATTCAAGTGTATTGAAAGCTTGAGTGCAAGGTGTCCACATAGGCGAGCTACTAGAGAAGGTGGAGGATGGGCGTCGAAGAGGTTGTGGTATTTTTAAGACTTTTTTGTTTGCTCTTTGGCTTAAGGGCTATGCATAGAGGACATTATTGTCTCATTCTACACAAAGTTATTGTATTCGTTATTGTTAGTGAAGACTGGGAGCCTTCTAGTTTAATTTTCTTCCTTCTTCTTCTCCATTATTCTCCAAAAAATAGTCAAGCACCTTTCCACTAAAGAATCCCCCAAGAGATCCTCTTGTGGTTTGATTATCAACAAGTGTTAGATCTTGTCAGTGAATCACATGCTCTTGAGTTTTCAAAATGATGATATGGCCTTCGAAGCTTTTTGAATTAGCACCTAGTAGATATGGACGAAAATATTATGCCTTTTTAAACGGCTTCATGAATTCATTCCAAATAGCCGAAAGCCATTGTGCTATCTACTTTGGGTAGAGCTCCTAAACCTACCTTTGTTTGTGTATGGCTTGATTTGGAAAATTGTCTTGCCCATCGGTCAGCCTCATGCCATGAGAAGATGTCAGGGGACTCATCTATGAAGCTGGACGATACTCACTCAATGCTAGGAGAACTTGGAGAAGCTTGTAGGAGGTAGAAAAGTGAGTTGCAAAGCGACAAAGTTTGGTCTTGCAAAATTCACATTACTAGACCTTGAGCTTATGGAGACTCAAGTAGACCTTATAGGCATGCTATAAGTGCAATAAAATGCACTATGTACATTGTAGCATCAGGGAGAAAGGGTTGATACAAAACAAATAGGTCTGCACATCGAGTAGCTCAAAAAACTTACTATCTTTGGCAGAAAAAATGGACTTCAAATGCTCATAGCAACCAATGTGATTATATTTAGAAAAGTTACTTTTGTGGGAGTTACAAACATAGGTTTGAGTGTATAGAATGCACATGATTACAAGGAATAAGAAAAATATTTTTTTTTTCATGAACCACATACTCAACACTGGTACCTCCTATTTTTAGGAATACATAGATATTGACATTGATATAGAAAAACTAGGATTTCTCCCAATGTACAAAACTAAATGCTTCGAACATTTAGATAGATAAACTAGAGACTCATTCCTTTCCAATGCATCCTCTCTCATCCAAATAGGAGCTCTATAGAGAGAGCAATAGCCTCTACAAGCTTACTATTCTTGAAGAAGATGATGTAGAAAAATGAAGGAGCAAGACAAAGATGGAAACAAGTGTATGTATTTTAAGTCTTTATACATCTTTGTTAAGTGCTCCACAACTTTTACAAGTGGATTTTGAATTTAAATGAAGGCGGTAAAGGTTGTTGGAGGGAATCAATTCACTTTTCAACAATCTAGGAAAAGCGAAGATCTAGTTTCATCTACTTTTGAGTGCTTGATTGATTGATTGCGATTCAACGACCACAAATTTGTGGAATTTGGGCTCTCTCTTTATCCTTTTACATGTGTAAAGCTCTAGGATTTACAATGGTCAAAGATCCATGAAAAATCTTTTGAAAAGTTACAATAAGTGAGCATAAGTAAAAGAACCCTCGAAATGGATATCCTTTCGATGCGATAGTTTTTGATGTAGATCAAATCCACCTCAAGCATAGTGTAAGCTTGATGTTACCACAACTTCCTCTCAAGATAAATTATGCTTGAGTCTTCATTCTGTGATAGGTTGAATACCTATCATAGCTTTGAATCTACAAAGCTGTATTCCATCAAGTGCCTTCGTCATCATATCTGCTACTTGCTTTTCAATTAAAACAAAAGAAACGTCAATCTCCTTTGCCATGTGCTTGTCCCTGATGAAGTGGTCATGAACCTCTATGTGTTTGGTTCTTGCATGGAAAATAGGGTTTGTTTCTAGATGCATGGAACTTACATTATCTCCAAATATGTGAGATTTCGAACTCACAAGTCCCAAATCTATATACAATGCTTTTAACCACATTGCCTCTTGAGTTGCTATGGTCAAACCTCTATAATATGCTTCAGTTGAGGATAAAGAAACTATTGGTTGCTTCTTTGAACTCCATGACAATCGCTTTGAACTTACAAATGCTAAGTAACTAGAGGTACTTCTTCTATAATCCTTAGCTCCTACCCAATCTACATTTGAATAGATTTTGATATCCAAATCTAAAGAGTAAGGATAGAATATACCTTCATTGATTGTATCTTTGAGATACCTAATTATTCTCTTAGCTACATCCGTGTGTGGTCTTCTTGGAGAGTGCACGAATTGACTTAGCACTCCTATGCTATATGAGATGTCTACCTTTGTATGAGTAGGATATATCAAGATAACTACCAAGATTTGATACTCTTTAATGTCTTCAATTTTTTAGCCTTCATAGAAACTAATTTTATGATTCATCTCCAATCATGTACGTGCATGTTTAGTGTTGTCAACTTTAAACTTAAGAAGTAGATCCTGAATGCATTTGAGGTAATCATTCTAGGAGTAGAAGTGGGCAAAACAACATCGGTCACACTGCCTCCACAACTACCGCCTCCTCCTCACCTACCTCTAGATCCACTCCTAGAAACCTCCTGCTCCATAGCATGACCTCCACCTACTGGACAAGCCAACACCTATATCACACAGAGGTGTCCAATGCACATGTCTACTACTAGATCCAGTAGGGGATGGCTGAAAAGATGGTTGTGGTGGAGTCATAAAGCTAGGAGACATACCTTTGGCGGAAGTAGCACCACTCCCAGGAGTGACGTTGGTAGGAGTGACACGAATAGGAGTGACACCAGCAGAAGTGAGGTTGGCTGGCGTGAGACCGACAAGAGTGAGGCCGCCAAGAGTGAGGCTGCCAGGAGTGAGGCCGGGGGGAGTGCTACCAGGAGCGATCGAATACTGTGATGCAACGGCCATATACGTGGGAGGTACCTTAGAGATGAACTCTAAGCGTTGCTCCTCTATCATGGAATGTGGAGTGACTGGACGACTGTCTCCCATCGTGCTCTATAACAAAAGAACTCCAATAATTAGCATATGATAATAAAGGTAATATAGAGAAATGGTAGTGTAGAAAAGAACCTAGAAAAAAAAAAACAAAAATTAGTACATACAAGTGTTTGATTCAAAACTCCTCTATTCTAGCATCCTCTTGGAGATCCGATGCATAGAGAATATCTATCTCTATAGTGACGAGTTCTAAATCACTTGGTATGCTATTTTCTTCCTGATCATCATCTATTGCTTCATCTTTTATTTCGCCTTCTTCAATGACCTCTTCTTCTCGAAGAATGATCTCTTCTTCCTTGACTATCAAATGAATCTCTGAGTCCACTATAGATGGACTTTCTTCTACATCTATGTTCTCACAAACATGTCTACTATGTGGGGCGACTTGTAAAGCAAATAGCCACTCTGGATCTTTCGAATCTTGTATAAAAACAACTTGCTCATAGTGTTCCGGAAGTACAAATGTACCTCTTTCATCCCTCCATAAGTTTGTGGAGTCGGCTTGAAGCAAAACGCTTTTATCCCACCTCACTGTTGTGTTTCTTCCAGAGGTGACTACTTTGAACCATTTCACATAAAAGACAAAGTAATCAAACTTCCTAAAGGATAGTTTCAAGTTATCTTGAATCACTCCACATTAATCAAGCTGGCCTTCTTGAGCATTATCATCTCTTGCACTCGCTCTACTTTTTTGCAAAAAGTTCACCATCACCCCACTATAAAAAGTAGACCTATTTTTATTGATTCGTGCGATCCGAAAGTCTCGTCCATGAGATCATAGTGCACTGTATTTAGTATACTTCCAATCACATCCCTTTGTGAGTTCTTCTTCTTTTTTAGAGATATCTTCACCCGCTGCCTTTGCTTGTGAAACAGGTGTATCTAGACATCTGGTCATTGGAAAAGGTGGAAGAGGTCGAAGACTTTCTGGAATAGGCAAAAATCGAGTGGAATGATTCCTTCGAAACTGAGCTCTTTCCTTTGCATTGGTCTCCTTGGCAAGATCATACTTTTCTAACCACTTCTACATAGGCTCGCAATTAACTATGCAAAACTTCATTGCCTTCTCTCTAAAAGCTACATCCATTTTTCTTTGCAACCCTTTACCTTGCGGTTCATCACCTACAGGACAAAAATCTTCATCATCGCTCCATAAGCGAGGCATTTTTGGATCCCACATATGTAGAAACTCAGTTATGAATACAAGAGACTCTTGTACGAGCCATACCTCTGCCATGCTACCCTCTCGACATGCTCTCTATTGAAAAAAACCCTTTTAATAACTTCATAAAGCGCTCCAAGAAGAACATCCATCGACTATGGGCACTTCCTACTATTGCAACTTCATCTACCACATGAGCCAATAAATGAAGCCGAATAATGAGAATTATTGTGGGAAATTATTTCTCTACCATACAAACAAGCTCAATAGCATTGAGTTTTGCACTCTCTATGCTATCTCTATTTATCTCTTTAGAAGAGATCCACCGTACTAGAGAACTAATTTTATAAATGGTTCTTCGTACGTCTTTCGAAAGAAAATCTTTTAAGGCTACAAGAGAAAAAACTCTAAAAACGTGTGCCAATCTATACTTGAGCCCTCCAAGTTCATTGTTTTGTGTGAAAGTAGTCTTTATACACCTCATGCATCTAGTAGGTGTGAAAAACTCTGAAATTGTTTTCTTCACTTGTTGCTCTTCTATCCTACAAAGCATCCAAGGAGCTCTTGGTAACGATATTGTTCAGTTGGGCTTAGGAATTGCCTAGAACTCTCACATATGACCTCGCTCTTCGAAGTCCTCACTTTGTGCTTCGCTTTCTTTCTCTCCAATCAAAGTCTTCTAGAGAATCTCTCCCACATTCTTAAAAATATGCATCGGGTCTACCAAATGATTGATCAATAATTTAATCCAATAAGGGGGTTCATGAAAAATGGACAACCGTTTCATGTGAGGGACTGGAGTTTCTAAATCCATAGTTGTTTCCAATTTCTAGCTTTCATGTGGCACTGCGCTTGTCAACCAATTTGACCTTCACATAAAACATGTCCATCAGGCAAATATCTATGGTGATCTTCATAGACAGTTTTACGTAGTGCTTTGGAATAGTGTGCTTCGAGTCGTAGTCCACATATGGGACAAGTATAGTAACCCGAATCGACAAACCTAAACATTCACCATAAACAGGCCAATCATGCATCGTCCACATAATTATGCCCTGAACTCGCACGTCTTGTCTTCTTATAGTTTGAGAGATATCGTGCATAGTAATCCCATCTCATAAAATGTGCAGTTTCTCCAGAAATGGTGCAAGATATACATCCATGTTTTTTACCTTATACTTACCTCGCACAATAAGAGATAATAATAAATGACCTTTCTTTGTGGCCAACCATAGTGGGATGTTATAATTGACCAAAAATACAGGCCATGTGGTCCATGAAGAGCTGCGTAAACCAAATGGATTTAGTCCATCCATAGCTAGGCCTAGACATATGGACCGAGGCTCACTAGCAAACTCTGGCCACTTACTATCTATATGCTTCCAAACCTCAGAGTCAGCAGGCACTCGCATTACACAAACTCTAGATGTGCTCTTTGCATGCCATGACATTACCGCAACTATAGATTTGCATCTAAACATGTTCTTAATTCATGGAATGATAGGAAAGTGGCGAGGAACCTTTGCGTGGATTGCTTCACCTACAAGGTCTTCTCTAAATCTATTTGCTCCACACTTTGGACATAGGTGGAGATGCTCATACTCATTTGGAAAGAGGATGCAATCATTCCAACAACCATGAATCTTAGTGTAATCCATTCCAATGGACTGTAAAAGTTTTTTTTCATCTCCACATGTTGGAGGCATGTCATTGCCCTTTGGCAAAAATTGATCTTTAAGAACCCTGCAATAAGCAATTAGAACGATCTTAGTAAATAAAGTTATTTTGATACAACAATGAAAGTCTATTTCAAATCAACTTACCTAAACAATTCAATGACACTACTATCTGACCATCCATAAATGGATCGCACACTGAGCATCATGAGTGACGCACGTACTATAGATATCTTTGCTCCATTGTAAAGTGGTAAACGAGCTAGTCTTTGCATGTTTTCATATTCTTCATCAACTTCTCATCATGGAAATTTTGTTGTGTCCATGAAACTCTCGACATCTTCTTCACCATCATGATCTTCATCCATCTCATAAAATGCTTAGAGCATTTCTTCCATATGTTCATTCCGTCTAATGCTAGTACTACTTGCTTGTATGTCTAACTCCTTTTTTTTCTCTTTTGTCCACGAGAGCTTACCGGTGCAATGTCATTTGGGTCCATCTGCTCACCTAGGGGACCATGTAATGGCATAGGTTTTCTAGTCGACTTTTATCAAAGGATCCATACTCTCTAACATGTGCAGTAGAAAACCGTCCTTTCCGATAAATTTGATACTTGCACTAAGTGCAAGGACATCCCATCCTCTCTTCCGGATCCAAACTAACTATCTGATATAAAATAGACATTTTAGAACATTTGATTTATTTATTAAACATGAAATACTAAAACCTAAAGACTTAAAGACCTAAGAAAACCTAAAATCCTAATTCTAAAACCCTAATCC